>VZSZ01008659.1:1285336-1525237 GCA_013398815.1 Ibidorhyncha struthersii
CTGAACAGAAAATTGGTTCTGTTTTACCTCGAACCAGGACATTCCACCCCTTACTCCATACCATTTGCGTCTTTCTCAGATCACTATTACTTTTTATCTATCAAGTCTATACACACATATATACAGATATATAGAGACACACATAGATCACTCATTTATGATTTATATCTATACATAAAAATTTGTTAAGTCCATTTTGTTCATGATTGCAGGATTTAATTTCAGGGCAGGAAAGATGGTATGAGTTTCATTCTGATTTGTCCCAATAGGTAGGTTCCGTGCTGTCATCTGAGTCCCCAAGGCCAAGCTTGCTGTGATGCATTTTATTTGATACGATGTTGATACTCAACATGGAGAACCTGTGGTGGAGCAGCCTCCTCAGCAGTGCTTTTCTAAAATCCTCAAGCAACTATTGCCAGATCCTATGGCAGACTGCAGGCCCAACAGGCATTGCCCTGTTACTCTGTGAATTTTTGGGCTGCATTGTTAGGGGGCAGATCCCTAGGGAAGGGGAGCCAGGAGTCCAGCCTCATGACCAAGCATGCATCAGCTCCAGGGCTCATTGGACTCACTGTGGAGTTCCCTGGCCAGGCAGTAAAATAACCTATCAAAAAGAAAGAAAAACATAGCTGTTTCCTGACTGAAGGAGCCGAGTTAATTCATGGCAACGGCTGAAGAGCACAAAGGAAGGGTCAGAACCATGCAAGTGGGAGTGGGGATGGGGCACAGCATGCGTAGAGGAGGAGGGAGAAGGATGCAAGTCGGTGTTCTTGGAGGTGGCAAACTGCAATATTGGTTCACCTGCTGTAGGGGAGCACACATTAAGCACAGGTTGTGCTATGTGGCAGGAGAAACCCTGGCTAGCAGCTCTATGGAAATGGGAGCTGCACATCCTCCCCTGTATACTACTGTGTAATAGCAGGAGATCTCTCCTCTCTGAAGCATCGTTGTGCTTACATTTATATAAAAAACAGTCCTCTGCTTGTTCTTTCCCTTTTTACCTATGGATGGGGGTAAAGAGCTCTTTACCTCTCAAGCTCCGAATAACTGGCCTTACGATAAATGTACCAAACTCCACTTTAAGAAAATGCAAGACATAGAAAGTGTTCACAACAGTCAAGAGGGATAGATTATCACATCAAACAGTCTTGGCAATATTTATAATTTTCCATGAATTTATACATTACATGTGGTGCAGCTGACTTACTGTACAACCCAGAAAAAACAAGTTGGCCCAACTTGGAAAAATCTCATATGCTTCAAGGTATTTGTCTAGGCTCACCAAGCTCATTTTTGGTTTTGCTTTAAAATTCTACAAGGACACAGAACTAACCACACAACAGCTATTTCAGACGAGGCAATATGGTATTTAAAAGTTTAATATTGTAATCTTAAACCTGTAACTTGGGCCTGCTCACCCTAATATACTTTCCTTGGAGCAATCTTTTATAATCATCTTTGGGAACTGTATATATTCTGTGCATGAATCTTGTCCTTAATCTTGTGTTTTCTACACAATTTTTTAAAATCTAAAACCAGGTAATAATTATATCCGTTTAAGCACAATATGAACCCCAAATAGATATTAAAAAAAAAAAAAAACCTGCAGCAAAATACCCAAGCAGATGAAAAGTCCCAACATATACAGAAATGAGATAATGTTTTCACCTTATTATTTTTTCAAATGAAACTGTTTTGCTAGGAGAGTACAGGTAGAGGTTTGACACTCTTCCAGATAGGCTCTATGTTTTTTCATACATGACTGACAAAACGGTCCTTTCAAGAGAATGAAATACAAACTACTTTATTTTTCTGCCTAGCACAGTCTCTTTATTCTAGCTAAAGCACGTTACGATGAAGAGTAAACGTTTTTGTCTGATTGCTTGGCCAAGTTTGCAGAGAAATCTGGATCCTGCCCCTGCCAGATGAGTTTCTGGACCTGCTAGGGTCAAACCCCCAGCTGATGCAGAGAGCTAGAGACTAGTCATGTTGTAGGCAGTCACTGCCCCATGCCACTGTTCCAGAACAGCAGGTGAGTAGCTGCAGAGCTGTGGCACACACACAGTCCTGGTTTCATCCCCAGATGATTTTCTTTGCAGCTTGTCTAAGGAACAGTCTGTGTCCTGCCCTGCCCGGTGTCCCCTCCCCTCCTCTTTTTCCTTCTCACCCAAGCCCTGATGAAGCACAATATTTCTGTGCAAAACATGCTTCCATCATTTCCCCTGTAGTACACTGAGTGCAACAAAATTTGTTTCCCTGATTCGGTTCAGGAAGAGCATCAAGCGAAGAGACTTGAAGAGCTCCATATGTTTAGCCTGTCAAAGAGAAGATTGAATACTGTTTTATTATAAGTACCTTATGTACTTTAATCGAGCAGAAGCCAAACATGAATCAATATCTGGGAGTTAAATCTGGAAAAATTCAAACGAGATATAAGGCACAATGTTTTAAGATAATGATTAATTATTTGCACAAACTACCACATGAAGAGGTGAATCCTTTACCTCAAGCCCAGGTGCTTTTCTGGAAGACATGCTTTATGCAAATACAAGATGATAGGATGAGAAGAAATGGGTTCAAGTTAAGCCAGGGGAGGTTTACGTTGGATATTAGGAAAATTTTTTTCACTGAAAGGGTTATCCAGCATTGGAATAGGCTGCCCAGGGAGGTGGTGGATTTGCCATCCATGGAGGTGTTTAAAAAAAGGGTAGATGTGGTACTTGGGGATATGGTTTAGAAGTGGTTTTGTCAGGTTAGGTTAATGGTTGGACTTGATGATCTTAAAGGTCCCTTCCAGCCTTAACGATTCTATGATTCTATGATGAACCCAGGTTAAGGGTAGCTAGGTGAAATTTTCTAGAAGTCAGACTACTAGTTTATTTGGCCTTGAAGTGCAGGTATCTACTAATCACCTGGTTTTAAAATGTATTTGACTTTAATACCAAGGATTCAAGGCAGAAAAATATGCTAAAAGATTAAAAAGTCAATCTGTAGTGTATACCATTAAAGCTGGTAAGCCACAAGAAAAGATGATAATATTGTCTTCACCATGGAAACACAAATACAAGTGAAGAAATCAAAATGTTGGTTGTTGTGTGATAAAAGACAAAACAGGACGAGGGCTGTGAAGTGAGTTGTTAAAAATGAAAAAGAAAAAAAGAAAGAGTTGAGGAAATCTGGGAGACAATGTTGCAGACAGAGCATATAAAGACCCAAGGACTCAGTTTGTAAAATGCATCCTGTAATCACAATGAGAGGAAGACAGCAAAAGATGTATTTCTTGGGAAAGATACTGGTAAACCCAAAAAACTGCACTCAGAAAGCCAGGCATGCAACAGTAAGTCAAGGAGAAAGGTTGAAAGGTAGCCTGGTAAGATGGAAGATGATGAAAAATAAAAATGAAGCTATCCAAAAAGTTGGGTCAGCAGTTATTAGATTAAAACATTTATCCCATTTCATAAATCTCAACTGATTTTAAAAACGTTCACTTCTGTGACAGTGGAAGGACAACGATGTGAGGTTATTGCTGACCACTTTTCAATTTAGCAGTGTTTTCTGTTGCTAAGACACAGATGTGATTTCCCTGATTCCCTGAACCTGGTTATCACTGAGTATTCTATTAGAAATAAATGCATAAAGTGACTATTTCACTGTGGAAACAGAAATCAATATCACAAACATGAGGAACTACATACAGCTATAAATTCAGAGCTACTGTTTTGGTTTCTGGGAGAACAGCATCCCAGCTCCTGCTCCAACCCCTATTCCCAAGCGCTCTTAAGCAGATGTTTTGGCTGGGAGAGGCATATGTGAATTCACCCCAGTGTAAGCGTCTACATATGAGAAAATTATCTGATTCCCTTGACCATTGATGAGGAGACAGGCACTGTGGCATGTCTCAGCTTATTTAGATGCCTCAAAAAGTTGAGACAAGTTGTGCACAAGAAGTGTCTCTGTGGCTCTGCTGACACTAGAGTCTAGATGAGACATATAAAGTCATGCAGGATGAATCTTGCGCTTAGCATCTGTGCTCCAATTCCTTAGACAGACAGCAGTATTTCTATATCTTACTGAAATACCACTAGGATAAGTCCACTAACTGTGGGAATGCTACTGAGCTGTGGCCTGGTGAAGTGGCGTGCTGCTGACACCACGACAGGAAGGAAACCAGAACTAGCAGTTCTCAGGAAGAGATGGATCACTACGTGTTCATTACCCTATATGCCTGAAGTCTTTTGGCCTATAAATTATGAAGTTGTACAGTCTCATTTCTCTCCAGCAACTCCAAACTTCCAAAGGAAGCTGATGTAAGCTTGTCTCCAATAGTTCTCAATTTCCAGTACATTTTTGCTCTCCCTTGTTGAATATTTTTCCTCTTTGCACAGATTATCTTCATCCTCTTGGATACTGCTGCTTCTCTCCCTGCAGTAAATCAGGAATAAGTTAGAGTAAGTAAGAGCTGAGGCCCATTTTGGTCTCAGCAACTTCTGGGAGGGCTTCCCAAAGTTGCAGGACACTGCAGCCTGTCACTGAGTGATAACAGGGATTAGTTAAGTACCTTCTGCTTTGCCTTTTTTTTTTCTTTTGAGAAAAAACAGCTTTATTTTTTTCTCAAAGCAACTGCAGCAGTTAGCGAATATATGGTACCTTGAGGGTTGCTTCTTTTGGGAAATGAAGCTGGTGCTGGAGCTGGGTGCTTTGTCAAGGCTGATTATTGAAAGGGAATGTCAGGAGCCCTGTTTCCCTGAACTCTGCATGGATGGACAACAGGACATAGTTTCTATTTCAAGGCTCTTTTCAGCCAACACGAGTCCATAACACAAGTTCTTTTTTCCCTTGGTCTCTGTCTCTCACCACAGCTTTATCTTAACAACAGATGACAAGTAATTTTTTGGTCTGTCTTTATTTTCCATCTCACTCTCTATTTCTTTTGCTGCAGACAAGACACACATGCTTGGCTGGTATTAATTCAGTCCTTAGGTCTTTTTGTTCTCTGGGTTCTTTTTCAGGCTACCATTTAGATGGGTTTCTCCCATCAGGAACAAAGAAGGCATTAATTTGTCCACTGTTTCACTGACTAGAAGGTATTATGCTCACCAGATTCAAAGCAGAGATGTGACTGCATATGGATCAAAGACAATATGCTGAGGGCCATTCACTCATCAAGATAATAGTACCTCAGCTGTAACTTCTTCAGCCTCTCCACTTGATTTTCTGGCATGTACAATGACAAACCACTGAGGACGAGTTTGTTTCCTAGTCAAAAATTTCATTTTCTGAAAACTGTGTCATACCAGTTAATGTCCACTCGAGATGCAACTCTCTAAAACTCTCTAAGCATGCAAAGTCAAAAAAGGGAAATAGTTCTCCCAAATGTGAAAGGGTATTTATATGAAAATGCTGAAGTAGTTATGCAGTTCTCTTTCTATACTGAAATGACTACTTTACATTGTTTTTAAATTGCTTTTTCTTGTGTGGCACAGCTTATACTTGATTTCAAGCTAAACCACATCCTAGCTCACTATTCTGGAAAGCTATGCATAATGGACAGGTGGACAGTGAGTAGACCCTCAGCAACTCATAAGATAATGTGAGACACAGTACACAAGAAAGCATATGCAAAAGCTTCAGTGTAGTTCCTATCTGAGCAGAAATCACTGCTTTGCTTATTACTTTTTTTCCAGGTTGACTTGCAAGTAGATTGTTTCCTGTCAAACTGAGTGTCCACTTTTTGAAGAGCCTCCTAAATCAGACCTGTGATAGAGTATCATATAAAACTGAACTGTCCAAATACAATTTTTTAAAAATCAGGTCACAGAAATCCTGTCTATGAAGGGGGTCAAACCGTAGAAAGAAGAGGAGAGAAAAGAAAAGAAAAAAAAATACGGATGTCTTTTCCATTCTCATTTAGCCTGAATAAGAAATTAGGGAGGGGAGGAGGGAGGGAAGAGGAAGACAGAACTAGAACAAAACTATTTCAGGCTCCTTTATGACTGACAATCTTTATTATTTACATATAAAACCACACTGGACAAAGCACTAAAAATACACCATATCTCTTTGGGAACAATCCTATACCAGCAGGGAAACGTAGCAGTTGACATAAGTGGCCTTTTTCTATCATTAGCCTCTGTGATTCCATACCTATTTTATCCACAGCATGTATGCTTCTTACAAGTGTCTCTGTAATAATAGTACCAGAAATACAATCCACTGCAGTGCTTGTTCTGTAGACTACTGAGGAACTGGTGCTTTTTAATGCTTGTCATACTGGTATGGACATTGATGACAGACGCCCTGATGCTTCTCTCTATTACACCAGTTTTATACCAGCATAATTCAAGTGGAAAAAAAATGTACAAGCAGAATATCTCATGCAGGTTTTGGGGTGATTTTTACAGACAAGAACAGATGACACATCATGCTACAAAACTCCTGGAGAAGACAAGCACTGTTATCTGCCATTGACATACACAGAACTTACTTATCAGCCACTAACCAACTGCCTTGACTTTTCCACTTTTCCCCAGTTCTTCAGGTCTGGAGTTATCGGTCTTGACTAGACTAAAGGTGTTTTGTCAGTCTTGCAGCAGAAACTATTTTTATAGGGCAAATTCCCCTCACCTGATAATAATTGGGAATCTTCATTCCCAAAAGTATGAGTCCTGTGAAGCGTTTCAGTTAACACCAGATTAATCCCTAAAGCACACTCTGGGAAGTTAGAAGGCCATACAGGGGACCTGTTACAGGTTTTGAACCCTACCCAGCACTTGAATATCACATACTATCTTTCCCTTTTGAGGCCAGCACTTAGCAGGAGCTTGTTTAAGTACGTGAGTGCTCTAACTGAAGACAAAGGACTCAGGAACTTTGTTCAATCAGAATTTTTTGTTTCAGGCTCTTCTCACTGAAGTTATCTGAAGATCACTTGTGATGGGGCTTTCTGGTTTCCCCTTATTATTGAAGAACTGACCTGGCATGGCATGCAGGTCTGTGGCAGGCAAGTATTACCTAGGTTGACATTTGTCTCTACACATTAGGCTTCTCATCGCAGGTTTGTGGCTTTATTGTTTGGTGTGGCCAATCCTCAGGAAAAGGGGGACCTTTGGGCTTGGCTGGCCCACATTTCTTATTGCAGATGCTCTTGCAGCACGTTGTGACGTTCAAAGGCCTATCGAAATACAAATACATAGTCTTAGAAACATTTGTAATTCCAAGGCAGCATCATTTCAACTCAAAGAAGAGAGATGTTCTGTGCACAGATTGCCCAAGTAGCCCCTTTCCTCAACTGGAAAAGGGTAACTTATGTCAGAATTAGAGTAGGTTGCTCTTAACACATTAATCATGAACTCACTTCAGTTGTTTCTGACCCAGTTGTATCAGTTTAACAAGAGAATAAAGAGGGCTCCTCACGAAAGCATGCACTTCCTACTCAAGCTGTCTAGTCTGCGATGTTTAACATTCAATTTGACTAATGATTATTGCAGCGCTATGTGCGTGGAGAGTTGTATCAAATGCCTGCCACTTCCTCCACTTGCGTTTTGGGTTCTGGGCCCCCATTGTGCCATAGTTTAACAGCCGGAACAGCGGCCAATGCAGCTTGTGGAAAAGTCCTGAAATGCCATGTTTTACAACCTGAAACATGAAGTGATAACTTCAGGAAGTTTGTTCATACTTCGGATAGGTGAATGAGGGAGGAAGTAAGTGCATGGGTATGGAACGAGTGAATTATTTAAGCCAAATTATTATTTGTCCAGAAAGACAAAGGAGGGATGTCAGGTCTCTGGAAGAAGCTGAACTGCACCGTATTCCTTCATCATCCACAATAACAGTATGGGTGTTCTGAATGCTACCAAGTCCTGGATTTTTTACATGAAATCTTAGGCCACCACAAAAAAAAATCTGTTCAAATTCAACTTCACCAACACTTCTGTAATTTACCAACTTGCCAGCTGCATAATAAAATGAAAATGGGCATGTTGCCTTACGTTTGGCCCTTTCGTTTATTTACATTTTGCATAGGTGCCCAAAGATCATCGGGCAATGATTGATGAGAAAGTCACACTATTATTGCAGGTTCTTAGATTATTAGGCATTCTTGGACAACTGAGATAATGTCACATGAAAGCTGAGAGAGCCAGAGGGCTTTTTTAAACCTGCTTTTCTAAACTAATGAGGTTTGTGTATTTCCACTGTATGTGTATTTTTAATTATGTGCAAATATAACTACCTGGCAATACTTTTTGAACCTGTTCACCAATTTAAAAGAAAAAATCTAACAGGAAAGGGGAAAGAGATGTCAAAATACAAATTTCAGCCAAATTCATTAAAACAGGCAGAGAAAGAGCTAATTAAAATCTATGTGGGAGGAAAAAAAAGGGCAAAAGGGAAAGAGAGAGAATGAAAGATACTATAAATGTCTAGCTATGGAGACAACTTCAGTTACAGTTCACATTTTTATAAAGTTGATCAGACTCAAAACAAAAACCACAGCAAACTAGGCTTTCTTTATTCCAGTGCCTGGAGAGTTACTCGGGGTTTTTGTTTCTTTATGCAATGACATTTTCCTGCGTAGTATTCCTTACACATACTACTCAGCTACATATAAAGAGGTTTTAAACAACGGGAGGATGGAATATTTAATGGGTAAATTTAGAAATGAGGGAGGGATTCTGCTGTACCAATTGGACTTCACCATCTCCCTTTCTTTGGCATCTAGAGAAAACTCCATTGGAAAAGCAAGAACGCATGACAAACTAAACCACAATTTTTTCCCTACTGAGAGCTTCAGACATACAAATGATTTCTTGCCAGATAGCAAGTGAGATTCTATCATTTCCAAACAACTGACTCACAAAAAAAAAAAAAACAAAACACAGGCACCTTGAGAGTCCTCTCAGATACAAAACTACAGAGATCATTTTGCAGAAGTAAGCTTTGCTCATGGATTACAAATATTTATGCCAAATTTCAGTTTCAAATGCTTTTGCCTGTGTGTGAGCATGTGTGAAATTATTAATCCTTGAAAGCAGAGATTCACAATGATGGAGTTATTGACATTTTCTTGGCTCTAACATTGCAGATGTGATGCTAAGGACTAAAAACATTCCCACTGTTTGATGAAAGGGGTTCCCAGGAAACACTAGCAGTAATTATTCTTCAAGCAGAAGATGTTTTCTGTCATCTGTTTCTTGACAACTATAAATAAAGGACTCAATCTGATTTTTATACATTATTTCTACACTATAAGACATGTAATGATATATCACAGTTTGCAATAAAATCCATATACGCAGTGATAAGATTATAAACAAAACATGTATGTACCACAAATGTTTGTGTTTTAAGAAGTGTTGTGAAGCAGAGGTTCACAACTGCACTTGCTGGCCTCGGTTAATGCAGAATCTCAATTTCTTGTGTTGTAGCTAAAGTATTTCAGAGACAAATGTATCACCTGCCCAGTTGCAATGCAAGACAGGGCAACACCAGAAACAGAGTGAAATATAAAAATTGAGAAAGTTATAACTGCCAATGTTTTCATTACCAAATCTGTAAGGAGGATGAAACTTCATAACCATACCCCAGCATTGGAAGGTTATGTACATCTTTGAAAAGCAGATATGACCCTCTGGCCGTTCCCCTCTGACAATCTGCACTGCAGATTTGCAGCAATTTTACACGAACAAAGACCTTCACTCCATCATAGCAGTATCTGCAAGCAAATGACCACACTGGGAAGTGTGAGTTCTCAGGCTATCTAATGACTGTATCAGCATGGATGTGTCATTGCTGTTCTCACAAGGCATCGTAGAGCCTTGCACAAAGTCATGTGAGAGTGAGTGAGAAATCAGCTGAATCTAATCAGAAGGAATGGGATAATTAATACAAACTCTGTGAGAAACAGTTTGTAAAACAATATGCAGGGTTCTCGGTTTAGTGGCTCATTATTCAACCAAGACCTAGTAAAGCTTCGTTGTCTCCATGGAGCGCAATGCGAAGAGAAAACCAGCTTCATTTCCCCCATCCTGTCACTGTAGTCCATAATTTAAGCTGATCTTGCCTTTCCATTTTTCACAGAAGTCTTCCACAATGTGGATAGGGGCATCTAAACTGTTATTAGAACTTGCTAGCTGAGAAGATGAAGGCAAGCTGGCCAGAGCTGCTTGGAGGGGGCAGCCCCGCTGCTCTCTGGCTTCTCCTGAGTCTGCTCAAAATGTGAGGAAGCAAGCAGATAATAACAGATTTCTGGTGAGACAAGGAAAGTATGGGTGAGGCAAGTTCTGCAAAGAATTTCAAGCTCACGTGGGGAGGTTTTCTTGGAAAGTAGCTTTCTCTTTGAGAGATAACCAGATAAACCCAGCGTTGGCAGGAGATATGGAATCTCACCCACCCCATGACACTGCATTGTATGCGCAGGGAAATTTCAGTCAGCAGAGGGGAGGGAGGAAAAAGAAGCATCAAGCTGGCTGTTGCTGAAGGAATAGATCCAACATGACATGACATGACATACTGCTGCTGCCACAAGCCAACCAATATTGCTTCTGCCCCACCTTCCGCCTCAGAGTATGGTAAATGCTCTTCCTTTCCATACTGCCAAGGACTTGTTTACTAATGGACTGCTGACAGATGGGTGAGAATATTTGTTTTCTTTTTCTCCTTTTCCTTTCTTTATTTCTGAAAAAAACCCAACCAACAAACGCCTTGGGAAGAAATGAATGCCATCCATTCATCCATTCCTCTGCAGTCTAATGAAATATGGGCAACCCCCTGTTGGTTTAAATAGCCTTTTTGAAAGTAAAAACAAAAAACAACAAAAACTACTGTGTCCTGTTATTTGAAATGCAACAATGTGGCATTAGGCTTTTTTCCAATTTGTGCAAGAAATGCAGTCACTTAACAGTCTTAGGCACACTGAAGCTGTGCTCCATAGCTGCTGCTGACCAACAGCAAAGAGACACCACCACAGTTGCAGGGCAAGGACGTATAATCAATGTGCCCCGGGTTTTAGTGTAAAATGTAGGTAGGAAACCAAGGCCAATACATGATCAGAGACATATTAGCTTGAGAGCTGCATGTCCCAGGCAGAAATGCATGCATCCATGCAGGGTACTGCATGTTCAGAGGCCTTTACCCATCTTCAGTGTGTTGGGCTCACTATGCTTGGGCAGAAAGAACATTTACCTTGGATTCAGATTTCCCAGCTGTGTCTTCGTTCTCTGCCCAGAAACTCTGTCCAGACAGGATCTGAAAAATACATGTCCATTTGGCCTGAATTTCTAGATGTTCAGCAGTCCAGAAGGAGCAATATTTCCAGTCAGAAAATGAGACAAAATCAACAAAACCCAGACACGTGACAGCTGTATCTCTTCCAACACAGATGAACTGGATACATGCTCCCTTGGAAGACACTTTCATCTTTATACCTCAGTTTCAGTAACTTTTATTACAAACTGGAGCCAGTTGTATCAATTCACCCTTGTTTCAGCAAATCTCAGCCGAACCTTGCTTCTAGGGTCCTGTTAGTGAGCCCTGACTGGCAGCCGAGGAAATTAGAGTGTGTTGCCTAACTGCAGGGTCTTGGAGAACCAAAAGTAACCCCAAATCCCAGACAGTGCTTAGTATGCAAATGTGAGGCTTGTCATGAATGTAAGGGGTGCCTCACTGGAAACAGAGAAATAGAGACCTACCTTAAACCCATTGCTGATGATAACTCAGAAAAATGAAGGAACTGGAACGCAGGTTGAGGAGATGTGGGTTCCTGAAATGTTCTCTAGAAGAGCAAACCACATGGCTGAATTGAAGCACCATGACTGAGACACCCAGTTTCCAGACAAACTGCAGTTTATCCAAGCTGTCCTAAGAGCGGCAGGTACGTTTGTGGTAGGACAGATGTTTCCTGGGAGCACGTAGCTATCACTCCACTTGAGCAGAAAGGCAATCATACCAATAAGGCAACAAAACCTCCTCCCAGAACAAAAGTTCAAAACAAAACTAAAATAGCTGATGGTATTTTTTCCCATTTTCTTCTTCCTTTTTCTCTCATTAGCCACATTAGATCTGTTAGAAGGATATTTTTTTTCCATTTTTTTCATGAATGCAAAAACACGTACAAAATGTGCAAATTAAGGACATAATAGACAGACAAATTGCAGATGACAAAGCCAGGAAGAGAAAAGTTTCTAAAAGCTAATGATTTCAAAGATCCTTACAGTTGCATGTTGTTTGTTTGCTTGTTGTTGTCTGGTATGCAGTAGATTCTGGTAAGAATCACCAAAACTGATGTTTTTATGATTTGAAGCACTCTGTATGTTATTTATGTCAGAATCAATAGAACAGTTTATATTAAAAAGATGTATTGCAGCAGTCAGTTCAAACAGAGCAATTTGTATGCAAGTGGAACTGATCAATCCAATAAAAATGATTTCCAAGTCTCCTGAGCCTTATAGAAATACTTTCAATAAAGACATTTTTAGCAGAAAAAGAAATGAAATAGATAGCAGCATAGGATTCAACTGGAAAGCAAACCTTTTCCCAACAACTGAGGCAAAGAATTTACACGTTGATTAAAGCCTGTTTTTATTCAATTATTGATGCAGTATGGATATTTTAGTGCGGAGTTTTATTTACTTTTAAATCCTGGATTGTTCATTCAGATCCCATTTGTCCATGCAGTTATTTGAGGGGAAGTGCCTAACTCCAGGGTAACTTCTCTTGCGAGACTTAAGGTAATAAGGCACATCTTTAAGCTTGTATTGTGGTATGTCCACAATAAAATATAGAATTATTTGGTCAGAGAAGGGAGATGAGGGAAAAGTGTTTCCTTTCATTCAGCACTCCTTTAACTGATCGGTGCTGAGAGTCAGGCTCAGGCCATACTCGGCCTAACACAGATGTGACTGTAAGAAATGTTACTTCTTATGTGTCAGAAAGGTCTGAAATACCAGTCTGAGAAGACAACACTTTCTCTAAAGAAAACCCCAAATTTTCTGGGGTAGAGACCACACTGGATCTGTACCTTGTTAAGAGAGCTTCCAGCTTCGCTGGAAAGCAAAGCACACAGTTATCTGGTGTTCAGTTGAGTCAGTATTAGTAGCAAACAAACAGTGCTTCCAAGGAAGGAAGGAGATGGTGCCCCTTTAGATTTGGGTAATCTAAGTCTTCCTTCCTTCTGACTGTGGCAGGGACAATTTTATAAGAGGACTCCACCATTCAGGTTTTTTTAAATCATTGTTGGTTTTGCTCCAGCTTCAGAGGTTGGGTTATGATGAGATTTGGTACATGGCGATACAGCAAGAGTGATCTACAACGTGCCACTGCCTTTGCGTGAAGAAAATGGGCACTTGCCTTACTGCGTCTATGTCTGTAACAGATCAAAGGCAATAACACTGCCATTTGCTATGCGCATGACATCCGTTATCTCACAGTAATATCAACACGTGCTGTGACGACCTGCTTACACATCATCTCTGGGTAGATGCAGAACGCTTACCAGAGGGTTCTTCTGTCACAAGATTAAATAGTCACTTTTATGCTAAGTTTTTTCCTTACATTACCGATTCAAATAGTGTCTGCTGGTTTGCAAGTTAAAAGGAAAACCAGCTTATTAATACTTGCTTATAAAGAAAGTCTTCACTCAGGTTTCTCAGACGTAGACACTGGGTTTGTAAGTAATTTCCAGGCTATGATCTGGCTGGACGTACTTGGTGTCTATGGGATCCGTTTTTGAAACTACAATTTCAGTGAACGGACTCACCTTTCGTGGTCTTACTTTAAATTTATAAGCCTCTGCGTGAACCAGAGGAAACATCCTTCTCATTCACCAAAGAGGTGTGCTCACCCAGACTCTGTTGCCTGTTGGAGAAAGACAGAGTAGTTGGGTTACCGAGCTGGTTGTTGTAGAAGCCATTTCTCCTGTCTACTGCAATCCCTTCAGCCTCTGGGGAATCATGACTATTAGCTGTGCAATAGTTACATCAGCAGGAATAAAATCATAGAACTGAGGCATCCTCACCACAGTCACAAGCCCAGATGATGGAGACAAAACAAGAAGTGTTGCCGCTAGTCACTATCAGGCAAACCTAGTCTTGCATATTTGTGGGGTACATGAAATGAATGACCTTTGGCGTGATACATGCTTAGTCATTAATACACAAAACCCAGTCAGCCAGCCTACTGCTTCTCCCACATTACCAAACTGTTTTCATATTCCAGAAAATAAGTATTCCTGTGAAGTCATCCCTCCCAGGCTGCTGTCTTTTCCTAGATTATGTCCCTTTCAACTTGGGACCAAAACTCTGGATAGCAACATGAGAAAAGCAATCATTAGAGACGTATTTAATTAACCTCTAACATTTAGACTCACAGGTACAAGAGTAGTCATTCCTGACATCAAGGTTGCAACTGACATATGGCAGCATAACGTAGGTCTGTGTGAAACAGAAACAAATCATGTCTAAAATGAGTAACCCAGCTCACAGTGAGAAATAGGTGAGGTAGTTTGGAAAATGAGATCAACCAGTTATCTTTTGACATTGCAGTAACATTTTTGTGAGCTATTTCTTTATCGAGGAGAGCCAGAACAAATTCAAAAGCCTGACAGTGATCACCACCAAAGAGGAATATGCCTGTACTAAAAGTATTTATTTCCTCCTCTGATGCTTAGTGATGTGCTCCATCAGATTCAAGTCCACTAGGGGGTCAAGGAGGATGAATCAGACATCAGCTTCACAAAAACAGTCTGGAGAAACACCCTTTGATTTTATCTTCCAAAAGACAGAGTTGTTATCACAAGCCCTCAAACTTTCACCCACACGTGCAGTAACATGTCAAAGTACTACCAGTACGCACTTCCTCGATTTCTTGTTCTGACCATCCTCAAATTCCCCAGATTTGTCCTGATAAGTAGCGTTAGTCACGTATCTTTCCACGGAATTTGTGCATCAGAAAATCGTGTCTTTAAAAAACTCAAACCTCTGTTCTGTGGCTTTTTAAAGCAGGGAGAAAAGCCCTAAAAGTTTCATTTCAACAGTGTTAATGTCTTCATTTTGACCTGCAGGTGTATTACAGATCACTGTTCTCATGTTAGCAATAAATTTAAACATCAAAGCAAAATGCTGCAACTTTATTGAAACTGATACCTGGTATTTCTGACATAACCTAAAAAGGAATTGTGCCAATGATTTAAAATTGTAAAGTTTTACTGTGCTTTAGAACAAGAAGAATCATTGGCACAGTACCATGATGTTCCCGAAGGCAATCATGCACATTAACCACAAACACAGATAAAATTTTCTCAAGAGCAATCTCTGTATGTTTTGCTGACCACAGAACACATGGAGGTAAAATATCATGCATTAGCCCTTTTAATAAACAGTTTCAAATTATTGAGAATGCTGAAATGGAAATTTCAGATTCAAAATCCTGGATTTTGGGGAACTACAGATGGAGAGCTGGGACCCAGCAGCTACTTTATGTTCAACAGACAGTGCTGACATTATGATGCAGTCATTTGATGTGACAGGGATCATATGCATTCCCAAAAGCAGCTCCTTGGGCTTACAGTCCTTGAGCAGTCATAAAAATAAGATGTCTCTTGAGACATTTCAAAGATAAGGCTGGAGGGAGAAGGGCCATGTGGTTTACAATGCTCTTGGATAAATCCAAAATAACCCTCTCCTCCCATGAGGCACCAAGACCATTCATAAAGTATCTGGTTCTCTTCGTGACAGTGGACAGGAGTGTTGTGCTAGGGGAGCAAAATAAGAATAGAAAGTATTTGGAGCTTTGCCACGTTTCCAGAAAAATGTTTATATGAAAATGCACTCTCAAGAGCATCTTTGTGATAAAATTTGATTTTGGTGTTGGGATTTTTGACACACAGCCCCAACACCTCCACCCCTACCCCACCAGCTTCTGCCCTCCAGGAGGATGGCTGCTCAGGGGGCTGCCCTGCAACATCCTCTTTCTGTCAGAAGGATCACAGACACTTTATTGAAGATTTACACAGCCTTGTCAGTTTGTGCCTTGAGGGCATCTGGTGTTTAGTCACACAATCTTATGAAGGAGGCCTATTAGGCTTAATTTCTGCCAAGTTTGCTGCAATTAGTAGAGATGCTCCTGTTTTTTAACATCTGTGCAAAGCACATCCTGATGTGGCACTTTCTGTCCTTCTTCCCTCCCTTTCCCACCTCCTCTCTAGGATGTCCCCCTCCTCCTCCTCTCTGCCCTCCCGCAGCACCGAGACCCATAGCAGGCGTTTGCAAGAGCCAGCAGTGCTGGGCTGCCCCGTGAGAGTTGGGGATGTTGGGGTGGCCGTGCCATTTGGGTGCCCCCGGCATCACCCTCCCGGTGCGGCTCCGTGCAGGAGCAGGGTGTGGCAGACGGGGCTGAAGCTTTTGAACTGAGATCAGAGGTGGGGAAGGAGTCTTCACTTCAGTTCCCTTGCCAGCTGGGGTGGTTAATCTCTACCCGTACCAGCAGCAATAAAAATCGGCATTTACATAACACCAGTGGTTCACCTTGGAAGCACTCTGCCGGCATGAGCAAAAACCTTCCCCATCCCTGGAAGGGGAGCTCCTCACTGCCAGGGTGCAATAAGAAAGGGCCCCTGTCCCTTTTGGGGTGACGGCTTACCTGCCGGTGAGGGGCTGGGTGGCTTTGCGCCGAGGATAATACAGTAGTGGGGGTCAGCACCCACCTGCGTGGGTCCTCACCACAAGCAAAGACTGCTCTGGCCACACAGGACTAAAAAAGTTGATTTAAAGTGGTCCCAAAGCAAATCTTTTCCATTTCTCCCTTCCTCTGTTGTATATAAAAGAAAAACCTTGAAGTGTTATTTCATCTGCTTTGTTTTGTTTTGTTTTTTAAATCCAAATATTAAGTCCTGGCTTCCTTATTTCTGCTGTAGGGTTCCTCTGAGGGCTGGGAAACGTGGGGAGCTGCAGCATCGCAAGCATCAAGCAGCAGAACCCTGAGCAACGGGAATATATTTCATGTAAAATGCTGCTCGTGTTAACAACTCTTCAGCACAAATGCCTGTAAGAACACTCAAGGGACAAACTCTTTGTGGAAATTTCAATATCGCTGCCTCTTTCTCTGCAGGCAAGAAAGGATTCCTTTCCAAAATGGGAACAAAAAGTGTGCGACATTCTGGATATTTCTAAAGGAAAAAAAAAACACACAGAGAGCATTTTGAATGAAGTATTTAAAATATTTACATTGTTTGGAATGTGGTATGTATGACAAATTGTACATAAACAATTATCCATCTATATAGAAAACCCTGTCTGTATATTATATAGAGACGTGTCTGCATAGGCAGAGAGATCTGCAGCGATATAGAAAGAAATGCATTCCACAAGTGTTAGGGGGCAGTGTGACACATCACAGGACGCTGGACTCAAAATCACAAAACATGGGGCTAAAGGTTGGCTCTGCCACCAAGTACTTGGGGAAAGTATTTCATTTCTCTCTGTCTGTCTTTCTCCGCTCTTTCCCTGCTTAAAACTGAATCTCTAAGGACTTACAATCACCAGGTGTTGGTACAGAGCTTTTCACCACAGGGATCTCTAGGTGCTGCTACCATAATCTTCAGTGGTTCAATCCGGTTCTCTTTTTGAGGACTGCCTGTAAATCTGGGAATGCAAACGAGAGAAGTACATTCCCTGTAGATCTAACAGCTTCCAGATTGCAAGTCTAACAGTTTCAGTTCCCTCTAGTTTACAAAAGACTGTGCTTTGAAACGTCAAATTTCAGATACATTCAAGCAAGAAACTTATGCCTAGGTAGGATTTAGAAATGAGCAGCAAGTGTTTGTACCCTTATGGATCAGAGGCTTTCCCATTCTGCACCTCCGAACTGAGTAAGTAAAAACTTTTTTAACGAGATCAAAATGAAGAGGTTCCCATGTCAAAACAGAACTGTGAAGATGAGTGGGTTTTGCAGCAAAGAAATACACAGTCCTGGCCAGCAGGCTGATTTAATTGAGGCTGGTTTAAAGAACTGAGCTTTTCATCATGACAGAAGTCTTTTTGCTTGTATGTCTTGGGAAAATGATTCAGCAGGATTCAGCATCAACTATTAGCTAGTTAGTATACTTATTTAATTACCACTATAGGGAGAGAGGGTAGGAGTGTAACTGTGCAGCCAGCTCTTGCTAACGGAGCGGCAGGAACCCCTCCAGGGTCCCCCATCCTCCCCGCTTGCGCTGGGCAGGCAGATGAGCTGCAGCCTAGCTTTTTTGGCCTTGACTGTGTGTGGATGGAGGCAGCGCCCTCCTAATTCTTCCATAGCCATCCTCACAAGAATGGGTATCAGAGAAGTAGTCCTTCACCAAGAGGGCCAAACCTGTTACCTAAGCAGGAACAAGGAAGCAGTATGGGGAGGAGGGAAGAGACTGGTATGCATACATGAAAATTTAATCCCCAGTACTGATGTGCACACTGAAAGATTTTTCAAGCATGCCTTATAGGTGGGAATATAGCACATGACGGGGGACTTTTTTATGAATTCTTTCTGAATGCAAGGAAAGTAAAAATAATGGAGCATTTACGCAACTGCATGCTGCCTGGCTATTGTCTGTTTCTTAAAGGCTTAGGTATTTGAATTCTAGTGGTCTGGCTGTGGATTTTATATTATAAATACTATATAAATTACTTCCGGTATTTAAATTTTGTGCTGTCAAAGACAGTGAAGGTCGAGTGAAATGTGTTTGTTTGTGTGTATATATGTGTTTTTGATAAGGGCATCAAATGTTTATTATGATTCAGCCATGAAGTTGGTTAGAGCACCCTACAGTGAAAAAATGTACTGTCTACAGACATGCAGTTCAGATCTAACAACAGACAATTCATTCTGTGTATTGATTGCTCCTCTGAAAATCTTCTGTGAGGAATACATCTTCTCCATAAAACAAAGAAAAAAACCCTAACAATATGTAACTTCAAAGTAATGATACCGCATCCCTAAGTAGAGAACAGCACAGATCAGTTTTTCCAAGATACATGCAGGGAGGCAAACCATTGTTTCTACTGGACAACTCTACTCTGCTTAAAATGTCATTTGCATTTGCTTTTTAGTTTGATTGAAACATCTTAATTTCTCTTGGAACATCTCTTAAAGGATTTTCATTCAGAGTAACTATAATATCACCAAATGACAAAAGCAAAAAGGGAGACAGCATATGCCCGTATCTGTGCTCACATATCTATGCATATGTATGTTTTGAAATACCTAAACTCAATGCCATAATTGGACAGGGAATTAGAGGTTAAGAAAACATACACCAAAGGGAAGAATACTGCCTAGTTTACTAATACAAAATACATTCATTTTCTAAGGCCATATATGGTCCTTTATAAAGAAAGAGAGTGTATGCACCCTATAACTCACCTTACCTTATGGTAGCTTCTACCATAAAACAAAAAAATCACCCAGAACTCCACCCAAATATCAGGCTAATTCAGAATGGTCTACATCTGCTTGTTAGGTTAAGTACCTTTCAAACACGGAAAGTAGTTCTTTCCTCTTTGCAGAGCTCGAACTGGTTCCCTCATCTGCCAGACTCCTGCCTCCAAGGGCTGAGCAGCTCTTTCACCCTGAGCGCATCTATAGTCCTCCTGAGCTCTGCTGCTGCCCCTGAGCAGCTCCCGCACCTCTCGGCCAGGTGCTGCTGAGAACAGCTGATCAGCCTGGAGAAGAGGAGGCTTCTGGGAGACCTTACAACAGCCTTCCAGCACTTAAAGTGGGCCTACAAGAAAGATGGGGAGGGACTCTTTATCAGTGTAGTGATAGGACAAGGGGGAACAATTTTAAACTGCAAGAGGGTAGATTTAGATTAGATATTAGCAAGAAATTCTTTACTGTGAGAGTGGTGAGGCACTAGAACAGGCTGCCCGAAGAAGTCGTGGATGCCCCATCTCTGGCAGTGTTCAAGGCCAGGCTGGATGGGGCTTTGAGCAACCTGGTCTAGTGGGAGGTGTCCCTGCCCACGGTAGGGGGGTTGGAACTAGATGATCTTTAAGGTCCCTTCTGACTCGAATCATTCTATGATTCAATGATTCTATGCGATGGCAGCCCTCGCCAGCACAGCGCCTAGTGTATGAAACGGATTTAAACATGCAAGGAGGTGTCAGTATTCCCACGGGAGCTCAGAAACCCTGCAGCAGGGTGTGTGGCAGCAGGAGTGACAGGTCCAACACACCCTGGACACCTGAGCAGCTTCCCTTCCAGCTCAGGAAGGCGCCAAGCCCCAGGCCAGGACCTCGTCTCCTGTGCCAAAGTCAGGGGGAGCTTCTCAGCTGCTGAGGAAAGAAGGAAGGAACCAAATACCAGCATGGGAGGGAGAGAGCAGACCAGTGCTTTGGAAGGTGGTGACAAGCTTTGGCAAAGAACTCAAACTTTGCCAGAAACAGAAACTCCCCCATTCACTGCAGGAGTGCTCCTTCCAGGCTCGTTCCCTTGCCTGCGGGCAAACACGCACACTCTCATCTTCTCCCCTGCTGGAGCTCTGCTCAAAGACAGCTGCGAGGGTGAGACCTTTGCGGTGACTTTGAGCACACCAGCATATTGTGGCTGGTCTGTAGTGCACAGAAGGCTGGGCGGTAGGGGTTGGTCACTTGGCCACTAAAGCAAGATGAGGTATTTTCATTGTCATCATCCAAATCAAATAGTGGGCTCTGTTTGTTCAGATGATCTCTCTGCTACTCCCTCTCTTGATTAGCCGCACAGCAGAGCTTGAACTAAAAGAAAACAAGACAGCATGAGAGAGAGAAGAAAGTCCTCCTCTTGCTTTTAATCTGCCGTTTCAATAACACTTGCTTCTCCACCATCAGCAGCACTGTGCTTGGCACAGACACAGATCCCCTGGTTTGCTCTGAATTATATAATTGCCTAATTCCACTATAGCCTGGGGCAGGGGGAAGAAGCTCCCACAGTCCTCTGACAGGGAAGGGACCGATCAGTGCCAGGAGCCAGCACCAGTCTCGAGACGTGAGTGATCTGACCTAATAAGAAAGTTAAACAGCATGTGGAGGAAAGAACCTACCTACGGAGAGTGATGTATAAAAAAATGTCAAACTTTCTTTCCGATTAACTTTTCTAGCCTGTGACGGTGTTTGTAACAACCAGATCTCAGATGGGAAGACTCCAGGAGACATGGCACGCGCATCTGTGATAAATGCTCTGTCTGAAGGGCAGAAGAGACCAATCTTCCATCAGAAAGAGCTGTGTTAGAGTAGAAAATGTGAGAAGTGGCGAAATAGCTGGGAATAACTCCATTTGGGGGGGAAAGGTTGCCACTTTTATATTTGAATGCAAAAGTTTGCAAGCAGTTTTTGATCTGTTGGACCCTCCATTCTTAATGATGTTACCTGTCAAGCTCAGCTTGTAGGAGCTGATCAGAAAAAGGCCAGGGATGTCCAAGCTGCGGTAGTTGATTCCCCAAACTGAAGCTGACATAAGAACTGGACATCTCCTGGACAGAGCTCTGATGGTGCACGGAGTATGGAAGACCTTCCAACATCAAATCTTTAACAATGGTCTGTCCCAGGGAAGTTTCCCCTCCAGTATTTCCTATGTTCACAGTAAGATTTATTTTTTTTTTAAATCTCCCATATAACTCTTAAAACTCTCTCCCATTCTTTTAGTTTGGGCAAATGGGTAGTTAGGCAAGAAATGTAGGGCACAGTGCGGTACCTGCAAACAACACTACAAGCACAGTTAGAGGACCAGTCTCCCACAGCTGAAAAGCTGGGTTTGAGCCAACTCTTTCAGCATTAGTGTCTTTGTACCACACAGGGGAAAAAAATACAGTGATAAAGTCCTTTCTCAGTGACAAAACAACTGTTGTTTTCAGCATTTTCAGCTCTGTCCCTGAGTTCCCCCTGCAACTTTTCCACTGACCCTCTGACATGACCTTGTGGAAACTACTTCACTGGTCTGTGCCTCTGCTCCACTCCCCATGCTCTGTGTTTGGACTGCAAGCTCCACCAGGTAGCAATGTGCTGAATGTATGTACCTGTTAACACCTGTTAGTGTTGGGGAGATGCTAGAGACACCCCATAGGACTTATTTGGTCGACATGGTTTGGTCTAATTTCTGTTCTCAGTGAACACAGAGACTGGCATTTTAGGCTTTTATAAGCCTAAAAATGGGTGAAGTTGGATATCTACAAATCTGAGCAACGATTTGCCTGTGCAAGAAGGAGGACCCAGGGAACTACAGGTCAGTCAACCTCACCTCCATCCTTGGGAAGGCAATGGAGCAGCTAATTCTGTACACCATTGCCAGGCACATGAGCGACAAGAAAGCCATCAGGAGTAGTCAGCACGGCTTCACCAAGGGGGAGGTATGGTTGACCAACTTGAGAAACTTCTATGATTGAGGTTGGTAGGCAAGGGGAGAGCAGTCAACATTGTCTGCCTGGACTTCAGTAAGGCATTTGACAATTTCCCACATAAGATCCTCAAAGAGATGCTGATAAAGTATGGGCTGGATGAGCAGACAGCGAGACGGATTGAAAACTGGCTGAACAGACTGGCCTAGACGGTGGTGATAGTGACAAGAAGTCTAGGTGGAGGTTAGTAACCAGCGGTGTACCCCAGGGGTCAATACTTGGCCCAGTCCTCTTCAGCATCTTCATTGATGATCTGGATGGTGGGGCAGAGTGTACCCTCAGCAAGTTTGCTGATGACACAAAACTGAGAGGTGTGGCTGATAAGTCAGAGGGTTGTGCTGCCGTCCAGAGGGACTTTGATGTGCTGAAGCAATGGGCTAACAGGAACCACATGAAATTTCAACAAGGAGAAGTACAAAGTCCTGCACCTGGGTAGGAACAACCCCATGCAGCAATACATGCTGGGGGCTGACCAGCTGGAAAGGAGACTGGCAGAAAAGGCCCACAGGTCTTAGTGGACACTAAGTCGAACATTACCCAGCAATTTGCCCTTGCAGCAAAGGCAACTAATGGTATCCTGGGATGCATTAGAAAAAGTATTGTCAGCAGGTGGAGGGAGGTGATCCTTCCCCTCTCCTCAGCACTGGATATATCAGAGAGAGTTCAGCAAAGGGCTGCAACAAAGAAGTTTAAGGAACTGGAGCATTTCTTCTGTAAGGAAAGGCTGACAGAGCTGGGACTGTTCAGCTTGAAGATGGGAAGGCTCAGGGGGAGTCTCATCAATGTATACAAATACCTGAAGGCAGGGTGCAAACAGGACAGAGCCAGGCTCTTCTCAGTGATGCCCAGTGACAAGACCAGAGGCAATGGGCACAAACTGAAATACAGGAGGTTCTACCTGAACATCATGAAACACTTTTTTGCTGTGGAGGTGACTGAGCACAGGCACAGGTTGCCCATGGAGGCTGTGGAGTTTCCATCCTTGGAGATATTCAAAAGCTGCCTGGACATGCACCTAGGCAAATGGCTCTAGGTGGTCCTGCTTGAGCAAGAGGGGTTGGACCAGATAACCTCCAGAGGTCTCTTCCGACCTCAACCATTCTGTGATTCTGTGGTTTGAGCTGCTGGTCAGGGGCTTCTCAAGACCATCTCAGGATTTCAAAGGCTTCAGTATTGGATGTGTTCAAACATTGCATATCATTCCTACCACTGGCTTCCAGCTGGGGGTACCAATGTGACATATCATTTGCAGTAGACAGTTCATCTGATAAAAATATTGTCGTGTCATGTTTTGAGCTGCTCAGATCTCCCGTTTGTGGTTTGACACTACCGTTAAGCTGATCTATTGACTAGCTGGTCTGAGATGGCAGTTCTGCCTTGAGAGGTGGAGACGGAGGGATTGTAAGACTCAGCCATAATCAGCCATAACATCCCATGAAAGACCCAGCTTTGACCAATAGATCTGCTCTTCTGGAATGTCAAGGTACACCTCAGGCTTCTTGGGCTCAGTCTTTTCCTGACCTTGAAAGAGGCAGAGCAGGGTACTACATCATGGCTCTTCATGGCTCTTCCTAAACATTACTGACTCATGACACCAAAAAAGATGTGCTTGGTATTGAAATGGGGATATCTGGCATTATCCTCTTCCTCTCTTACAGGAACATCACAATGATTAACACTGAGTTTTCACTATCAGCCCCAGGAACATGCTGAATGAATACCTCAGTGAGCTGAACAGGCCATTTCACATATCATGGAGCTATGGTTCCAGGCTGTCTGCAGACTCATATCTGCCTTGCTTACCTTAATTTCTCATTTTCATTCCCAGTCACACCACCTGGAACCCTGTCTGTCTTGTTAAATGAAAACAGAGTTTCCAGAGATTCAGATAGTAGCTCAGGAGAGAGGCACAGCTACAGCAACTTGGCACATATAGGCTGTTTCCAAAGTTGCTCTCAGTAATTTTGCAGCTGTTAACACAGCACCTTAGTTCAGTCCAGGAAGTTCTAGGACTAATGCTAGTCCTTGAAAAAAAATAACAAAAGAGATGAGCAATTTGCTAGCTCATATTTTCTTCATCCTAAATCACCTGTTTAAGTTCAGCAGAGCACTGTCAAGCAGTTTTGTGCATTCAAGCTTTTCTACTGAAGGTCAGAAGAAATTGATATAGGACTAAAAATACTGAAATTTTAACATTGAGGTCATTATTTTGACTGCCATTTTCCATATGCCTACCCTGTTGAGGGACATTCTTTGTAAGCTTCTGCATCTTGTGTAGAGAAGAAGAAATTAAATTATGTTTTGGAAGAAGAGGTTACAAAGATGCATATAGGAGGAATTTGCCCTGACGGTTTGAATATCCTCCATTTTGGGGGCTGGAAGAGACCAGTGTTCCTCATCTGCTCCCTAGCTGCATATCACCACTTCCAACCTAGGCTCCAACCCCGTTGACCTGAGAGCAGAACTGATTGTCTGAGCCCTGTCTAACCCTCCTCGATCATAACAACCTGGGATTGTTTAAACCATTGCATTTTACAACTCCAGCTTGTTTTGTCTGAAGCAGGTGAGAGAAACAGCTCTCCTGGCAGAGAGGATAGTGAAAAGCAGCTGGAGGAGACCCATGAAGAGTGACTTCTGGATGAAAACAGAGCTGTTTTTTTGCTCACCCTGCATCAGGTTTGACTCTGTCACCATGCAGGGAGGGCATCAGCTTCAAGATGCATCTAAACAGTGATGAACAAGATTGAAAAAGTGGTCCATCACAACTTCAGCAGCAACTGGTGGGCCTAGGCTCACATATGACCTTCACTTCAGGAGTATTATGGGCCTTATACCCAGCAACCTAAAAACATGATCTGAATCCAAATAACCACTGATATCTGGGGAATGTTTTCCAACTGGCCTACTTCTGCTATCATCAATAAATGGTGACAAAAATTTAATTTAATAATAGTAATAAATTAACAAAACAAAACACATATCACAGTGAAAACAGTAGATTTGTTGGATACAGGACATTACATTGAGGGAGCACTGCAAATTTTATAAAACCGTTCTCCTCACCTGTCACAGAATCACAGGACTGCTGAGGCAGAAGGAATCTTTGGAGATCATTTAGTCCAATCCCTGCTCAAAGCAGGATCAACCACAGCAGTTTGCTCAGGGCTGTTAGAGTCAGGTTTTGAATATCTCCAAGGATGGAGACTCCACAGCTTACCTGGATAAGCTGTTCCTTAATCACCTGAGCTGTTCCTCAATCACCCTTCCAATAAGAAAATTGTTCTTTTATGTTTAAATGGAAGTTCTTGTATTTCAGTTTGTGCCAGTTGCCTCTCATCCTGACACTGGGCACTGCTGAGAAAAGCCTGGCTCTGTCTCTTCTGCACCCTCCCATCAGGTATTTTTAGACAATTATAAGATCCCCCAAGTATTCTCTGCTCCAGGTTGAACAATCCCAGCTCTCTCAGCCCATCCTCCTAGTAGAGATGCTCAAAAACCTTTAATCATCTTCATGCCCCTTTGTCAGACTTGCTCCAGTATGTCCATGGCTTTTTTGTACTGGGGAGCCCAGTACTGGACTCCAGATATGTCAGCAGTCCTGAGTAGAGGGGAAGGATTACCTCCATTGACCTGCTGGTGACATTCTGCCTAATGCAGTCCAGGAGGTTGTTTGTCTTCTTATCACAAGGCCACTTTTCTGGCTCATGCCAAGCTGGTGTTCAACAAGACTTCCAGGTCTTTTTCTGCCAAGCTACTTTCCAGCTGGTCAGCCCCTAGCACATACTTGTGCATGGGATTGTTCCTCCCCAGATGCAGGACTTGGCTTTTCCCAGTTTTGAACTTCATAAGGTTCCTGTCAGTCCATTTCTCCAGCCTGTTGAGGTCTCTCTGAATGGTGCCACAACCATTTGGAGCGTCAGCCATTCATCCCAGTTTTGTATCATCTGCAAGCTTGCAGAAGGTGCTGTCTGTCCCAGCATCCAGGTCATTAATGAAGACGTTGAATAGTACTGGTGCCAGTATCGACCCCTGGGTACACCACCAGTGACTGTCATCCAGCTGGACTTTGTGATGTTGATCACAACCCTTTCAGCTGAGCAGTTCTGCCAGTTTTCCGTCTACCACACTGACTGTTCATCTAGCCCATACTTCATCACTTTGTCAATGAAGATATTATGTGAGACAGTGTAGAAAGCCTTATTAAAGCCAAGACAAGAAATATCCACAGTTCTCATCTCGTCTATCAAGCCAGGCATCTCATCACAGGTGATTATCAGGTTGGTCAGACATGACTTCTTCATAAATCCACACCAGATACTTCTAGTCACCTTATTCTTTGTGTGTCTGGAAGTGTTTTCCAAGATTATTTGCTCACTCACTTCCCCGGAGATGTAGGTGAGGTGGACTGGCCTGTAGTTCCCTGGACCCTCATTCTTGTCCTTCTTGAAGATAGAAGTGACATTTTCTTTCTTCCAAGCATCCACCCATCACCATGACCTTTCAAGGATAATCGACAGTAGCCTTGCAAGGACATGGGCCAGCTCCTTCAGCACTTATGGAAGAATCCCATCAAGTCCCATGGATTTATATACATCTAGCCTGTCTAAGTGTTCCCTAGCTTGATCCTCCTCCATCAACAGTAAATCTCCACTGCTCCAGTTTTTCCCACTGGTGTCAGAGACCCAAGATAGTTGCAAGCAAGTCTTACTAGCAAGGACCAATAAGAAGGCGGCATTGAGTACCTGCCCGTTTCCACAGCCCATCTTTCCCCGACTCCTTTCCACATCCTCTCTAGATAGGGCTGAAAGAGCAGAAACAGCAAAAAGGTTCAAAAAGTGACAGGACACATCCAGGAAAAACAAATCACAAGGAACTAGCAGTTACATGGATGCTTCTCCCTCCCCATCCATCTCAGGAAGGAAATGGGTCTTAAATTGTCAAAGACTCTTCTTGGGACACAGCACCATATGCACACACTTCCCAAGGCTTGGTCATTGCCCCATCAGTGATGGGGTTACTGGGCTACATGGATCTGTATAGACAGCTTTCTGTAGGCTCGGATAAATGCAAGTTTGATGCCGAGGCAGTGTGTGCCATTGTCCCTTCTGCTTTTTCAGTGTCTCTCATAGTCTTCTCCCTGCTAATCTGCCTGATGGAGAGAAAATCTGTACTATTTACCTTGAGTACCTACTGATACCTGTATCACACTCTTAAAACAGGACTGCAGCAGTTGCTCATATACTTTAACCAGCACTATCTGGATAACTTTCATACAGACAACGCTGCAGTCATCATAGGGCAAAGCTTGGTGAGGTCTGCCAAACCTAGCTAAGTAACTTTCTAACTGTTTTAATTAGGTGCAGAGCTGCATTATTGTTTACTAATTGTTATTAATCTTACAGAATTAAGATGTTACTGTGATAGACATTGTAGAAAGAGACAGTGATCGACACTGAGCACTTGCAGTGTAAGTATTAACAATGGAGAGGAAAAATGAAATTTTACCTTTGTTTTTTCTCAGACTGCAAACTAAATCTCAAACAGATTGCCTGACTTGTTTAAGACCACACCATAGGCCTGTGGCAGACCTAGGACTAAATCCAAATTTCCTAAATCCCATTCAAGTACTGTGTCACAGCAGAGTGACGAAGTGTCCTCAGTTTTCAAAACTATTAATGATTTCCAACACTGGATTCCTGGGAATCCAACATGAAACAGGTTGAGGAAGCCTGTTTTTCAGAAAACAAATTGCTGAGAGGTCTCAGTTTGGACATAGGAAAACTGAGTCATATAAAATTAATAGTTGCGTTTAAAATTCTTGGACAAAGTCATCTTTCTTCTAGAGTTGCAGAATATTTCCACTGTTTTGAATGACTTTTCTTTTTCTTGTTTATCTTCTGGGGCCAACTTAAGAAAGATAAATGAGAAAAGCTCTTTGACTTCACTTATTCAGAGTGCTCTTACCATTAGTCTATTATCCATACTTGAATACTAACACAATTGACCGTGTTTATCACTAAGTAGAACCTGAAGGCCATGATAAAAACAATGAACTACAGTATTCCTGACTATAATTTTTAGTTGCCATGGTGATGCATTTGGAAAGCAAATATACTTGTTGGTCTGTCTTCCCAGCAGCGTCACACAGAGAAAGCCACGCAGTCCTTATTTGGGGCATCATTCAGCGAATTTGGTGACTCTTTTGCTTGAGAAGGTTGAGAGGGCTGGACTGCATGTGATGTGTGAGAAAGTATCTAGAAAATGGCTTGCTTGGGTTGTAGTCAAGGGGCTGAGACTGACTCATTTCCAGAGCCGCCCCATGTCCAGTTCCTGTGCAA
The DNA here is from genome assembly GCA_013398815.1 of Ibidorhyncha struthersii. NCBI lineage: Eukaryota > Metazoa > Chordata > Aves > Charadriiformes > Charadriidae > Ibidorhyncha > Ibidorhyncha struthersii. The sequence continues at coordinate 1,314,068 of VZSZ01008659.1, forward strand.
CATCAGCGGGATGAGTTGCACGTCTCTATGTTCCCATCTGCAGAATGGAGTTAATGACTCTGCTCCCCCTCACTGGTGTTACCTGTTTATTTGAGAGTGCACTGTCTCCTACTTTCTGCTTACATGGAAACATTCATTCTGTGTCTGGTTCTAACATCCATGCTGTAAGGTAAAGGGTAATTTAATGTAACAGAATAATAATTATTATAAAGCAATACTATAAGAGCAATATGAGATATTTCCCCATAAGAATCCTCAAAATATTTGAAGAAAAGTAAGCAGAGGGCACATGAAAATCTTAGTTTTCATTGACCTGTATGACTGAGACTAGAAACGCATGCTGGTAGCTTCTCTTATGTGCACTCAGAGGAAGCAAAACCAAAATGACAATATGGCTGATATGGCTATGGGCATAAAATAGGCAGGCAGGGATTCAGCTATTTATTTTCTAATGGTTGTTCTGTAGCTTGCATTTGAGCTAAGACTCTCACAGGAGTCTTCAGTCTGTTGCCAGTGGGGCAGATTTCCAATTCTTTGCAGCCATCACATAAGAGAAGAAAATCTTAAGGTAGAAAAACAGAATCGGAAACCAATTCTCGGTCCTTGGGAGGCATAGATGGCAGCTGATCTGAGAGGTACAGCAAGGACTCTCTGCACGGGCTTCTTCTACAAAGGCTCACAGATGGCCTTACCCTAAGCCACCCCCTTCACCTATGGACAAGCGTACACCCCAGTCAGCTGTGCTGGCTGAGAAAATTTAAATCCATCAGGTCTCTATGATGGCCACCTTCCCTCCCCAGCATGAAAGATCACACATCCTCTCTCATCCGCTCCACGTGCAGTGCGGGGGCAAGCTTTGGCCATTGGCAGATGACCCCATGGCAAGCTAGCAGCAGCAGGGAAGGTGCTTGTGGTGGCAGTGGCTACTCCTCTGCCAGTTGTATATCTTCTTCGGGCCTCCCATCCGCTAACCACCTTCAGTCTCACTGGATCTGTGTAAACGCTCTTCCAGACAGTAGTTACAGCAGCGCCCTGGCAAATCTGAAAGCAAGGAAAGGCATGGGACAGCAATAACAGGGTGCAGGCTCTAACTTCACCAGCAGTCCCAGCTGCCTGCAGAGCATGTAATTGCAACCAAAAACACCTGGGGAAAGTGTTTTGCCCAGCAATGTCTTCCACCAGCACAGCCATTTGTTCAGCGAAGTTCTCTGCCGGCTGCCTTATGTTCCTCCAAACAGCCCAATTACAACCCATTGCCCTGCCCGCCACCTAGCACTACTCACCTCGAGTGAAATCAGGCAGTGATTTAGTGATACTAGGTGCAGGCTGGGGCAGATTCTCCTGTCCTTGTTCACTGTGAATTGTGCTGTAGGCAGTTATAGTCCCAGGGAAATCAATGGGATAATGAATACTAATTAGTGGCAAGTCACAGTGGGAGAATCTGGGAAAACATCTGTACTTGCCTCAGGAGTGGGAGTTCCTCAGGTCCCTGCCATTGTCACGCAGTTCGGGGGCCCTCACTATCCTGCGGAAAGCAAGATTTTGAATATTTACAAGCAGCATAAAAATTGGCCCCAAAAATCACTTTCTCATCAGTTTTACTAAGCCCTAATTATAATGTAAATTGCAAAATTGGAAGGAATTCAGAGATGAGCAACAAATACGATTAAGGGGATTGGAGGATTGATTTATGAGAAACGATTAAAAGACCTAAGAATTATGCAGTTTGACTAAACGATGACTGTGGGCCTGATCTTTCAAACCTTTCCCAGAGATGGCTCTCCACATTAAAGAGGAAGCATGATTTAAAAATACCTACCATGTCCTCCAGTGAGAAATTCTGCAAATCAGTATTGCAAGCTAAGGCAGAGGGAAGCATTAGCTTTCATTTTGCAGCTAGTGAAAGTAAAAAATTCTAGTGTCAAAGACCAAAGAGTGTTTGCAATTTCTGGGGGTCTTATACATGTAAAAAAAAAAAAAAAAAAACAGAATTTATTCCCATCAGATAGAAATGTGGGACTATGTAAATACTTGAGATTTGGAAATGACTAGCGTAACAGGAGTGATAGAAAAGTGATGCTTTTCACTTGGAAGTCTGTTAAATGCCTTTATTTGTAATTTTCTAATAGTAAAGAAGAAATCTTCAGCCTCCACCAAAAGTCAACAGCCTGAACTGGTGAATTGCACCTTTGCATGGCTACTCCACAGCTTTTTAATGCTTTTGAGGATCTACTTAAGCTCTAGAAAACATTGTAGCGATACACAGATGTCACAGGACCAAGCATACAAAACAATTCTAATGACAGAAGAAAGCAACGGGAATATGGGAGATGCAGGACTGCAAAAGGAAGAGCAGAGATGCAACATGAAGACTGAAACTGTCCTCTTGCTCCACGGTATGGTTCCCTCCTGGGGTACAGGGCTCCGTTGCAGGTGAGCCAGCCTGTTACTCAGGATGGTCCTGCTCATGGTCCTTTTCCCTCATTGGCATCAGTATCTGGCAGGGGTCCCATGAAAAGAAAACTTTGGGACCTAAACTGGCAGAAAGTTACTCTTTATTTCTGGTAGAACTATTTTTTTGCTAGTTTCTCTCTCCAAATCTCCTCATTGCAGACTTGGCCAAGTCTTGGTGCTGGCACAGGGGGAGTGATGGTGGGACTATAGAGTTGACCTGGGGAAGGCAGAGGCTGGCAGCACAGGTCTTTCTGGAAGCAGCTAGCTGTTAGGTTGCCAGCCACATCATGAAACTGCCCAGGTTACCTAGTAAGTTCTCCAATGGTAGAACATCGACTTCTGGAACTGAAAGTATCCTCTTGACCATTGTGCTTAAAAGGTTTTCTCAGCGCCTTTCAGACAACCAGTCTGTGAAGAGCCAAAAGTATCCATGTATCTGCTCTACTCAGCTTTATAACATGGAAAAAACAAGGTGTAGTATATCGCTTACCAAAGCATGCTTTCATTACTGTTTTAATAATCATCACAAAATGAAAGAAATAAGATTTGTCATAATTGGCAAATAGTTTTTCCTGAAGAAAAAAATGAGGTGGTATTTTTCTTAAAGTCAGATTGAAATGCTTTACTTCTGAAAAAACAACCTTCTTTTTCTTAAATTTTGGAAACATCAGAACTTTCAACTTTCAGTTTTTTCCCAATTAAAAATTAACCTTCTGCTTTATAAAGCAAAAAGGTTTTTAAAGTGTCATATGAATCAGAATCAAAACCAACACTGAATTGAAAAGTAGTCAAATCAGAATCAAAACCAATACTTGGACTGACCAAAATGTAGTGTAATGGATTATTGAGTAGTCAAAAAAAAAAAAGGTTTTGTGCTTTGGCTCAATCTAAGCAAAATCCCACTCATTTTTTTCCTGTCTGTCCATCTCCAAAATCCATCACTCATCAGGGTCTTGCCTTGGGTGGCTAATCTCCCTGTTGTGCAGAGCCTGGCTTGGAAAATGATTCAGTGCTTGACACAGAGGCTCTGCAGAATAGGGCGCAAGTAAATAAGGTGTCCAACCTAGGCATAGTAACTGAAAAACTTGGCCCAGAGAGATTTGTCTGAGTGAGGCCATGTTGCAGTGGGGGCCGATGATAGGAAAGGATGCTGACATGACGTGGCATCCTCAGAGACATCAATCTGCTGCCCGAATTGGTCCCACCACTGTGCTCACACAACATACCAGAGAGATGTGAGAGATGGACCCTATTAAAAAACAGAGCTGCCCACCTTGGGACCCTCCTGTACCAGCTTTGGAGAAGGCAGTTCCCAGCATTTCCAGGAATGACCTCGATGAGTCAGCAGATTCAGATTTGTACCAGCAAGCAAAGCAGAAACAAATGCTCTGCCTTTTTCAATGGCGCTAGAGCAAAAAAAAAAAACACTATCTTTTCCAGAAACCTCACAGCTCCTTATCTGAAGCAGTTCACAACAGTGAAAGAAGTGGATAAATATGTCATGTAATGCTGCAATGAGATTTTTAAAGGCAGGCATGATTTCACTTAGGCAAGCAAGGGAAGGGTGAGTCAGCAGATGATTTCGTAAGAGTGCTCGGCAGCCAGCTCCGATGCAGTGGCTACGAGGGTGGCAAGCACGGCAGGCTGGCTGGTGGGCTGGGTGGGTGCCAGCCATGACCCTAACCTCACGTAAGACACAGCCAAGACTATGAGTTGCCAAAGTCAACATGGAGACAAGTAACAGCTGAGGAAAACTGCTGAGGGAGGGAAGGCTCTTGTGAAAGAAGCAAACCCCATGGGATAAAGACCTCAAAAAGTCTTTGCAAGCCAGGGTAGGTCCCCCATGGTCTCCCTCCTCCCTACCATGGATGCTCCCTGATGCATATCCTCTTGAGGAGGAGGAGGAAGAAGAAGAAGAAGGAGGAAGAAGAAGAAGAGGGAGAAAGGCTCTGGGAGGCCTGGGAGCTGCTGCCCTCCCCTTTCCCAGCTCCACTTTCACATAAACCTGAGCTGAGGAGGGGCTCCCCCTTACCCAAGGAAACAGGGGTGACTGCCTGCCAGTGCCAGCACTTACCCACTGCAGTGCCTGGGTTGGAGCCGGCTGCTCCATAGCTGTGTGAGAGCCATGGCACATCAGCCGTGTCCAACCCCCTGGCGGTGTTGAAACAGCCTCTCTCCAGCCATACGCAGGATTTCCACCCAGGAGCCTGGTGGAAATGCAGGGAAGGGTGCTACAACGTGTGAAAAATAAAAAGAAAAAAAGCAAGGACCTCGTGTGGGGCCAGAGAGGAGCAGGTTAGCTCTACAGCACCCAACTGAGAGGAGGGTTGGTGTCCTTCTCCTCCCTTTGTGCTCTGGGAAATTGGGGCTGCCTCCCTCTGCCCCCATGCTGCATGAGGAGAAAGCAGAAAAAGCCAGGGCGAAGCCATCAGGGAGTTCTGTTACAGGTTCCAGCACAGCACCCTCCATTTCACACAGGGAGGTGATGAGTGGAAGGAGGAACTGAGAGGCACAGCTTTTATAGACAATTGCCATCAGCATCAATATTGAACTTAAATGCATTCTACCTCCTGTGTGAACCAAACCCAAGAGATACTTGAGGAAACCTCAAGATACTCATGAGGAAACACAAAAACATCCTCGGTGTCAGAAAAGGAAGCAGTGAATAAGGGACAGTGAGCAAGGAAAAAACTGCAAGAAGCTTCAAGAAAACATGGATTTGTTCACAAAATTTTTTACCAACGACCATTTTTTTATTGCAATCAATATTTTAAAGTACACTTTGCCATGTAAACTCCAGTAGGCTCTGATGTCCTAGTCTGATATTGCTGTTCTACTTGAGATATGCTTTGGTTATTCCTGCATAGGTTCACACTCACCAGTAAATTCCCTCCCCTTTTTTTATAAAAAGATTCCTTGCAAGAAATCCATGATCAACTTCCCTGAAAAACTCTGTAGTTCAAGAGTGCCATCTTGAGGTTTACTATTTTTAAGGACTAGCATGTTGATTGAACTGCTAGTATTCAGGGAATTGATAGTGAGCCCCAGCACCTAGAATTTCAAGTATCATTTTAAAAAGGCATGAACGTATGTACAGAGGGGCGGTTCGCCTCTGCTGTGTATTACCTGGAGTTAAGGGATCTAACTAACAGAAATATCACTCCCAGTCAAGAATTTCAGAAGCAAATAATAATAACAGTAAGTGCTCTGCTTTGGGATTTTCTACTCAAAATGCCTTAGGAGATACCTGGTGTTCAGACTGTGCTCAATTACAGCCATCTGAAAATCAATGAACTTTCAAAGTACTTTAAGCCAGGCACTCAAAATGACTATTTATGATTTTGTGTGTGTGTGTCTATAAGATGCAGGTTTGCTCGTATTCTTAATTTAAGTTAAAAGTAATGTCAGGGACGGAATAAAAGTCTTTCAAAAATATCTAAAATCTACATGGGGATTATATTGCTTTAGATATTCCCATGTTTTAAAATAAAGGAGAAACTTTCATGCTTTGGGGTATAAGTGTAGGAGGTATTATGAAATCATTTTCCTTCTACAGCAGTATCGAGGCACTAGTAATTTATCACTGAAGGAGAGTAAATGAGTAGATTGTTACAGTAAATCATGCATAGGTTGAGAATTTACCATTGAAAATGGGATGTTGTTTTTCATTCTTCCTGCTGCAACTGCCAGGTGGCTTTTGGCTTGGGAAAAGGATGTGTGCCAACACGCTCACAATAAAGTGCATTAAGGATGAGGCGCCACAGGAAACCAGAGACCCTCAAAAATATGCATTGTTAGCACCACAAATAACCTGTGTTTCCTTGTGATATTTTTCATTTTGAAGCCCAGCAAAAAAGTAAACCTTTCTGAAATCATTCCTCATGATGTATATTCCCCAGTTAGCACCATTACTCAAATTGCACAAGTATGTTTCATTCTTTTTACAAGAATTTTAGATTGTATTAGATGGGAAGTCCTAAAACTATAAATTTGACTGAAGTCTAGATGAAAAGCCATCTACCTCCAGCTATGTAACAGTCAATTTAAAGGAAGAAGTCCTGTTTGTTTTCCAGTGCAGCAGCAGACTACAGCAGAAGGTATTTTTATCCTAAGCATTTAGTACAGCAACAACACATCTCACAAAAGAAATCCAGTATCGGCTCTGATCATCTTTAAACTATCAGGGACTGAGTCATATCCCAGTCTGGAAGAAGGAGTGGGTAAGAAGCTAATTTCCCTTTCACAGCAAAGAAAACCATGAATTTGAATTATTTTTCTTGCTTTGAAGTCCAAAATACCTTGCCAATAAATTGCAGCGGTATGTCAGATCTTCCAAAGGGGATGGGAGCAGCCCACATCAGTCTACGGATTGCGCTTCCTGCACAGACCTGTCTCCTGCCTGCTGACCACAGCAGCGCCGGGATGACTCAGGCTGAAAGAAAGATATTTGCAGTGGTCCAACAGAGGCTGAATAGGACAGCCACAGTCGAGGGGCTTGGAGCAAATGAGGTCTAGCTCTGCAAAGAAAGGCCATTCCGAAGATCTGGATTGTGTTAAGCCTACCCACAGAGAGCAACGCTTTCTTCTGGAAGTAGTTTGTGTTATTTCTTGAGGAGTATCGCGAGCATGAACAAGGTGGCAGAGTCTGTCTCTGCATGAGTAAGAGGTCACTGAGACTGAGCTGTGAGCTGATTGACTTGGAAACTATTGCTTTGGTATGAGCCAACTGTCTATTTTGGGTCCCTCCATAGGCAGGAGTTGCCTGCAATCAAGCCAGACTCCTTTTCAGGACAGTCCAAATTTTGCCCTGTCTTCTGGAATGGCAAAGAGCAGTAATAGTGCAATAACTGAAAATAAATTAAAATTTAGTCGCTTCTTAGCTTAGGGACGTTCAAATAATTTTAAGATTGCTCCTGTAATTTTTATGATCAATTCCCAGTGACAACTGGGAAGCCAATCAAAACATTCAAGAAGATTTGGGCAAAAATTTATTCCACAGTCTGATCAACTACTGAAAGGTTTTGAATGTAGAAATTTCAAAAATTATTTGGCCAAATGTTACATTTACAATTGCCAAAGAGGGATGAAATTTGTGTATGCCTTTGAAAAAAATTACGTTCTATATTTTGACCTAATCTGTTAATGTCCTTTTGAATGTTTCATAAAATTTACATTAATCATTGTATTGTTAATTGTCTTTGAAGATTTTTGGTTTAGAGTTACTTTGGTGTATCATAACATATCTTACATGGGCTGTAAAAGAATGACATTGTGTCCTGTCATACCATTAGATTGTATTCTAAACAAAGATTTTTGCCAGTGTTAGTATAATATATAATCTAAATATCCAGGAAAATTGTAATTTTTGGAGCCTTAAAATTTCTATTGATATTTCTCCTACCAGGCCTCTTGTTCCTTTGTCTTTTTCTGTATTTTTATAAGATGCCCCAGGTACCTGACACTCATACTTACGCCTTTCTGCAAATTTGATTTTTTATTATTAGAACTCAAAAATAATTGGTGCTACCTTACAAAATAAATCATACATTTAAAACTTAAATTTTTTTCCTGCAAAGTTAATAAACTTTGTGAAGAGATAAATGAATAAAAGAGAAAAAAAAGATTTGCATTACAATTGCATTCAAAATTAAAAAAAAAAACAAAAGAGGAATAAGGTCCTTCACGAGATACAAAATAACTGAGAGGGACAAAAAGCAAAGAAAAAAAAGGCACTGGGAGGAGATCAGAGGGGAGCTTCAACAGCTGTGTACCGGACAAAAATCCAAAGCCAAACAGCAAAAATGCTGGTCAGAACCTGAAAAAATCAGGGGTTTAAGCGGCTTTGTAAGCCCTAAGAGAAGAGTCCTCCTCTTGCTGATGAGCCCTTGCACCCTGCTTGCCTGTGAGCCTTACGAGGTGCCCCCTTCCTCACTGAGGGGTCTTCTCCAGCTTGATGCTCCCCAGCTGGGGCGAGCACTCTCCTCAGCTGTGGGATGGAGGCAGCATCTCAGCACTTGGGGCCTTTGTGGCACCTGCTGTGCACCCAAAGCAATGTATGTCGGGACCAACCACTGGCCAAAGACTAACTTATGACAGTGAGCGGGCTGGCTTTCCCAGCTTACATTCAAGAATAAGACTGAACCACACATAGCAGGAGAATATAATTTTATTGGAAGGAGGAGAGCAGCTCATTTGTCTTGAGTTAAATTATCACTGTAGTGATTTGGAATGGCAAATACAGGAAGGATCCCTGGATGCAACTGTGAGGTAAGAAAACCATTAGCATTTCCACGAGATATTTCTGCAAGGGACACACAAATAATTTTTTAATTCCTGCATGTGCAAAAAATATTTCCAGGAGAATTTAAATAGCACCAATTGCTTGAGAACAAAATATTGAAGCTCATGTCATGACAACAGAATTTAGAAATTTACAAGTTACAGAAAAGGAAACTGCTGTTTAAAAACACTCTGTCCATGCATTGAGAAATACACAACCCACCATCAGTGCTGCCATCAGTGAATGCTAACTGCATATTCTGAATTGCTGTGTATAACTCGGTGATAAGCTCGTGCACATATTTCTTTCCATTAAGCAAAGAAACCTTACACTAGGACCTACAACAAGCTAGTAAACATAAAAGAAGGATTGTCTCTGAATTAACTGGAAAAAAAATCAAACTATATGAACCTGTATGTAATCTTCTTACCTTTACGCATTTTTAATCCAAGATGCCAGGTTTGCCTGCCAACAAGCCAAAGGCCTAGAGCTAGAGAAAGCTGCAGTTGAATGTGAGAGAGAAGACCTAACCAACCTCATGAGCACATGAATGGTGGTACATATAAATATATATATATATGCTACATGGCAGCTGAAGGAATGATTGTTCTAGAGTCGACCCTAAAAGTACGCACACAAATGTGAACTTGCAAGTGTGTGCAGGATATGAGTTCCTTATGGTGTGAGGAGACACGATGAGTGATGTTCACCTGCACCACTCATCAGCCAAGCCAGCGCTACCCACGATACAAAACCAACAATATCAATTCAACCCAGGTTAAACTAAAAAGCCTAATTGTACTGCTGCCAATATAAACAAACAAACAAAAAAAAAAACCCAAACAATTTAATATTAAATATGTGGTTCTGTGTGTAGCATCAGCTGCCTTGAGGGGATCCAGGGTTTCTAAGTGAAACCAACGGCGCTGAAGCTACCCAACCACATCTCTTGCAGCAAGGCCAATGCCTTCACTAACGGGGCGCTTTGCACCAAACAATACTGCAACTGCTGAATACGGTGATGGGGCAATGGCCATGGACTAGGGGGCAGAAGGGATAAAACTATATATACAGGGAGCTGGGCAAGCTATTTTCCTTTGTTTACTTTTGATCTTACTGCACAGCAAGATGTTAACATTACCTGTTAACAAGTTGAAAATCCAGATGGGAGCAAGGCTGTAACCAAGACCTCTGTTGCTGCCGGTATTCCTAAAGCAGAGCCATTTAGACTTGTTCAGAAGCAGTTTTGACTGTTTTAAAATGAAGGGAGCTAGAGGAATTTTGCTTCCATCATTGCTACCACCAGTGGGGCTGATAGTAATTGTAGGAAATCAGCAAGAAAAAGCAGCTGCAAACATAGGCACAGCCTCAAGCTATCAAAGTGACTTCTGAGCATTATATTTTTCTGGAGAGGAATGCCCAGTCTCCCAGGAAACCAAGTTTGGCAACATCCTCTTCTTGCCTTTCATGTAATGTGTCAATACTTATTTATAATTGTATTTTCTTCATGTAGTCAGAATACACATCAACTCCTGACTACAGCTTTTTCTTTTTAAAGTCTGGGAAACACAGGTTTCAATTTCCCCCTTGTTTCTGATTTATGATTAAGATATATCTCCTCTGCAATGGCTCAGATGCTGTCACTTTTGAACAGAAGAGTGCCAGGGAACTTCCAGCTTTGAAATTAATTACAGGAATAAAGCCTTCTTTGCATATTTTCTAATTATCCCTTTCTTTGTTAATGCCAAATAATGCCTTTAGCATCTTCCTGGAAAAAGTCTCATTGACCCTGCTCTGTGATTATGGTGCTTTTATCTCCCATCTGTGCTGTGAAAGCTACAGGCCTTCCATTTCCAATGCAAAAACCTCCAGAATTAAAGCCATTAGTACAAACAATGAAAAGACTAAAAAGCTGTACAGGTACATGATGCAAGCCATACACAAGGCAGCCTTATCCAGTCATGGATGAAGGAGAGAAAAGAAAGGTGACACGATTTTTTTTCTATGACTATCTATATGACCTCAGCTCATGAACAAATTAGACTTCAAATTAACCTAAAAATTTTGCAGACACTGAGAAAATTTGCAAGCACCAAGAGTCCATCGGCAAGGTGCCTGGACAAAGGTTGAATCCCAGGCCAGGTTGAGCTTTGGAGCAAAGCAATCACCTTGTTTTTCGGGTCACGTTTGCTCTTTGTTAATACTTGCCTCAGTTGCGGAGGGGGCTCTCACAGGGCAAGGTGTTGTGCACGTCCGCTCTGACTTGCCCCAGAAACACTTGCATCAAGAAGCAGGAAAGCAAGGAGGGTCCTGGAGGGGAAGGAGCTTGGCCTGAAATGGGTGACAGCTTGGGACCAGAGCCTGGAAGAAAGACTGGTTACCTGGCCGCCAGGACCAGCCCTGGAGCACCCGTGGGTGCCAGCCGCAGCAGGGAGCAGAGGGCGAATGCAGCTCAGCCTTCGTGTTCACCTCATCCCTGCAGCAACTCCACATGTCCTCCCTGTCCACTTCTTTCTGACCAGCATGAGGTACCAGCAGGGATGTGTGTGTGATCGTGCTTTTACACACAATTCAGTTCGCATCCAGCATCATCAAGTGCCTCTGGGAAGAGGTTTTCACGTACAGCGATTTTGGCCAGAGCCCCAGGGAGGGACATTCCCAGCGTGGTGGCACCCTGTGCCCAGGGCAAGCACCAGGTGGCTGCTGCTGCTCAGCTTTACTGATGAGATACTCCCTCTTGATGGGAGTGGTCTCTGCTCCAGGAAGGGTCACTTTACAGGAAAAGCAGAGGACAGCCCGTATTCACTTTGGATGTTTCCATCCCTCCTGCAACACCGTGCTCTGTGCCTACCCACTGTGGCATCCTGGGGACACCATCAGGGCAAGGACAACAGGGCAGGCTGGCAGAGCAGCATGGCCAGAGCAGGGCTGTCAGTATGCTCCAGATTACCTAGTGCAGCAAGGTTGATCTGCCAACGTTATGAAACTCACAGAAAAGTGCAGGCATGTAATTTTTGCCTCGAGGACCTCATGTCAGACCTTGCTCTTTTTTTTGCTCATTTTTTTTTCTTTTTCTTGGATTTGGCTCCACAGCTTGCTGTTCTTGTAGTTTGTTCTCATGATCCCTTGAGTCATGCTATGGTGCTATGAGCTGTTTGCAGAAGAGTTGGCAAATAACTCCTATTTCACTCCCTGTGTGATTTAACCATTGCAGGTCGAGGGGCATGATATTTATGCGGGTTAGTGACCTGGAGGCCTGGAAGTGCTGGTGCAAGCCTGGAGGATGATGAACTGTTGGGTAATGGAGAGTCAAAAAAGGTACATTGAAAGTTTAATTACAAACACCTGGGGAGCAGTGGTTCTCGCAAACCCCTCCTTCCCTTAAAATGTATGAATTGGCTTACCATCACTTCCCTGATATTTTTTTTCCATTCCAGCAAAGACTAAAGCTTTTCCAGGGGAAATACTAGTGAAATTCCATGGAGGATTATAGGTAACACGGCACTGGGTTTCCCCCTTCAAGCAGGACCCCAAAAGCTTAAAACTAGCTTCGAAGAAATCACATCGCAGCAGCAACAGCAGCAATAAATGTCTGATAAAGTAACCAGAGCAAATTCCTTGAATTTTAAGACATTGTGCGCAGAAAAAGAAAAGGAAAAAAATAAGATCTCCTGTGTTTTAAAACATTCCTTATGCAAAAGATTCTACCTTTTTTTGGCAATTTCTTGAAGGTCTTGATGTTTCTTGGGGTTTCTTCAAAGAAGAAACCAGTCAGAAAATGGGTGCATTCCTTATAATACCTAAAATGAACAACTGTGAGGCCCCATTCCAGGCCTGATCCACTTTAAAATTAGGTTGGCCTGCACTCTCCATTTATTTACTCCCTCAGCAGCCCAAGGGAATATACTTAGTGTGTGAAGTGAAGCACGTGCCCTTGCAAGTGCAGATTTTATGTCATTAAAAGGAGAAATGTAATACTGCAAATGAAGAAATGTCTCATTAGAATTTCATTTGCTTCCCCACAAATGCCAGCCAAGTTTTTTTTTTTAAACATATACCTACACTTTTGACTTCCAGAGATATGCTGCTATCTAAAAAGGGCCCACAAGTGACCTGTGATATGATCCGTTGTCTTAGGGTGTGTTTGCAGCCTATTAAAGAGGTGCCCCAGGAGCATGTAAGCAAAGGAGTTGTGGGGGAAGAAAGAGGTGGAAGATATCTGGGAACAAACCCAATTTACGAGCAACTCAAAGAATGGGGCCGAGGATGGAACTCTCATCTCTGTCCTCACACAACTTCCCACCAAGAAATACTCTTCCCTACAGACCGTTCCACCACGGCAACAGCTAAGGATCAAAAACCAACGTCCACCCTTGAAATAACTTTCTATTAAATTTGGTTTTAATAAAATGAGCTTTGGATGAAATTTCAGTTCTTGAAATTACAGCAGAATATTTTTGGTTGGATTCTGTTCATATTTCCCTGTTTTCCCATCCACATTTTGCTATAAGCTATAGGTTATGGTCAAGTTCTTTCATCTAGGTGAAATTTTGCCTTCCCAGGTTAGGAAAGAAAGAAAGTGGGATGTTTGTTGTAAAACATTGTTAGGAATTCCCCCAGCTAATCCTCCATTGCTTCTCTCTCGAAACTTTGAGACACGAAGTATTGCTTTTGGAATGGGAGAAGTTTGTATATTGTAGCTCTGAGAAAAGCATGACTCTTTCTGAACTCTTGGAGGTGAAGACAGTCTACGGAGGCAGTTGCACAGTTGCATTGCAAGGAGCTGTTAGTCAGTTTGGCCTCTTAGAGACTACTGTGACTACCCAAGCCAAGAGAAAAATGTACTTTATTTACAACATGGGGGAAAGTTACAAAATGTTTCTAAAGATCGGTAGCTGCCCTGTGAATTCACTCTCTACAGAGTTCAACAAGCCGTTGAAAGAGTCTCTGAAAATTTTCACTTCATTGCTGGCTGTCTCTCCTCACCAGCTATCTTCCTGACTGAGGTTAAATAAGGACAAGCCTTTAAAACTCTAGTATTTTAAAACAAGTTACCTTCTTTTTTGCTGATTTGGCATCTATTTCCATGGAAACAGAAGCAAGAACTAGAAGCCAGCAGCTGAAGTTGGCTACACCACTGCTCTTGGCTTGTTCTACTTCCATTTCCATGGAAACTGATGTAAGATCAGTGCAAACAAGGCAAAGTTTGCTTTTTTTTTTTTTTAAGTTAACCCTTTCTTGATTTTCCACTTCCAGATTCATTTGGTGCCAGAACTGCAGATAGAAAGTCACTTGAAATGCAAGGAAAAGCAGCCCACATATCTTCATGAATCTGTGCATGCATGTGTGTGTTTGTGTGTGTGCACTCCATTTTCTAACATGGATCTTCAAAGTAGTCACCGATTTACTTTAAGGATGCTAAAAATCACAAGAAAATAACTAATGCACGGGAGAGTTAAGGAAGAGTGGGAAAGAGCAGCCAGTTATGCCCATACGTTGACAAGACACCTTTCTGCTACAGGCTTTTAGTCTCCGGGGTGGTATCAGGGATGGAGGAGTGCACTGATTCCTGGAGCTGCCTGGCCATGCTTCTCACAAAAGTATCCCCCCTGCAAGGGGCTCCGCGAGGCTCTCCTCTGCAACTGGAGCTGGTCCCCAGGGCATCCTGGCTAGCATAAAGGCTGCTGTGTCATGCCGGTGTTTCACAGGGAAAATGGTACCTGTGGGCAAGCAGAGGCTGCAGAAGTAAAAGCAGCAGTAGAAGGAAGAAGAAATGAATGATACAAGGGAGGCTGACATGCAGGACTGCCCCATGTGGAGGTTAAAGACAGAAGTAATAAACTGGCAATGGAGCAAAGCAACTTGACAAGAAGAAATGGCACCTCCTTGCTAATTGCTTTCTAGGAGTTTTCTAGAGTATTTCTCCTCTGAAGCTATATGTGGTCCCCATTTTGACCATAAAACCATTGAAATGAAAATTTTAACTTTTTTTTTCTCCTAACCTGGCAATGTGCTAGAGCACATGTCACAAGCCTTCAAATGTGCCTGGTAACATATGCAATGTAACGTGCAGCCAAAGTATTACAGAGTATGTTGCAGAGTTTGTACAGGCTAGGGCTGACCACTGCTCATGGAGCATGAGCTATTCAGTTTTTCTTTGATTTCATGACTGAACTTGATCCAAGATTAAGTCACGTTTAGGGAATTGATTCACTTACCCTGCTTCACTAACAGGGATTTTGGTGCCTATCCTAGAAAATCTGGATCCAGACATGTAAACCCCAATGTAATAAAGCAGTCCGCCGCAAGGCCAAACAAATGTAATTTATGTACATGCTCTACTGCTCCACACTGTTGGACCCCAGACACCAATGCTTACATGTACAAAATGTTTTCCAGATTTTAACAGTCTGCTTAGACCTGGGGGGACCTTGGAGGAATCTCCTTCATTCAGTTGCTCTTTCTTATACAATGCAAGGAGGATGCTGGTGGGAGAAAATGGGTAAAGAGAAGGGAGGTGGCCTAGGTCACACATCTAGTTACCAAAACATTAAAATGCCAGATTTATAGCCAGAAGAGAAGCCAGGGTTTTAAGAGAGAGATGAAAAATTTTAAAGAAAATCAATACATTTCATGTCTCGATTCATTTCTCTTTCCAATTAATAAACTTCTATATTAGGCCAGATTTTAAGAACCTGTTCATGTTTGCACTAGACACAACAGCACCTGATCTGCATCAGCTCTGATCCCACCTGAACAGGAATCGATGCCTGACTATCAAAAATTGTTAATGTGCGTGAAAAAGTGTCTCCCCTATTGCCACCTGCAAATGTCAGTTGCATGATAACAAGAACAGTCAAGAGTGTAGGGTTGTGTCCTTTGATACATGGAAAAAACAAAGGTCACTGCCTAGAGTGCACTTGTATTGCTAAAATTCATAGCTGAATTCCCTGTCCTAGCACTGGGTATTGGTCAAGACCACTCCCAAGTTTAGTCAAAGCAGTCTTCACATCTTTCTCACAAACTACCTGACCTCTCCTTGAATCCAGACATCTGGAATGATACAGCTGATGAAAAATATGGATTACCATACTCCCACTCAAAAATAATTAACCAGAGATTCCAATCTGATGGACAGAAACCAAATAATTGGTATCTAGAAAGAAATATATGGTTTGACAAAGTTAGTAGTCTACCACTGGATCAAACGTCTGCCATGTTTTATTCTTTCAGGGCATATTTTTTTAAAGATTTTTCCTTTACCAGGTAACTAGTTCAGAAGGAACCTTTTCATACCTGTATTTTAAATGTGTTTCACTTTAGTCTTGGAAACCAGGCTGCTATTTTAACAGCTCCAGTTCATTAGGCAGCCCATTCCAAGAGTGTCTCCCTGCCATGCCATTTTTATTGTAGATGACCCTGTTTTGTCCTGCTTCTGTCTCCCAGAGGAATTTGATAGAAAATCTGAAGTTACAACACCAAAAAGCCTGCATTATTTTTAAACCTTTTAACTGTTGGGACACAGAATCAATAACACATATCCAAGAAAAATATTGTGGATAGGTCTTTCCCTTCTGGAAAATTGTATGATGTGAAAATACTTCTTGTTTTCTATAGAAAGAGGATCTTATTTATTTATTTATTTTGCCTGGGGAGGGTTGCTTTGTTTCTTTGCTGCCGTATTGTGAAAGAAAATCTTGACGCACACACCAGTGCTTCAACTGCAGTCACGTGGACGAGGACTCCATGTAAGGAGTTGCTTTGCCAAACGAGTGGCCCAGGAGCACACGCGCCACTGCCGCCTGTGTTTGCAAGGCCACCGCCAACGGAGGCCAAGTGCTCCTTGACAAGGAGCTTTGTTCCCTTTCCAGACAGCTCCTCCTTGCCTCTTTCCTGCATGGTTTGAGCAGGGGTTGACCAGCACACCCTGATCTGGTGTGCAGCCAATTTTCTTTTCACTATCATTTTCCCTTAGGCTCAACATCCCTGTGTCTCCTTTGCTGTCTGTGGACACTGATGCACCAAAATCCGGGATCCTCTTCTATACTTTTCACTGCTTGGCGGGATCTCCCATAAATGCCGCAAACACCACAGTAGCTGATAGCATTTTGTGGCCTTTTGTACTGACATTTCAGCCTTTCACGAACTAGAACTGTCCTTATCTGTTGGCCACAGTGCCTGAGGCTATTCTTCTAGCTGGCTTTTTCCTCCAGCTGCCTACCAGTATGCAGAGATTTCTGAACAGCAGGTTTCCTCTTCTGCAGCAGAAGAATGGAGTCAGGGAGAATAAAAAAAAATACCACAGATACAGAACAGTACCTATTTTCTTATATTATTAATAGAGTAGATTATCGATGCTTCTGATGAATTACATCCAAGCTTATCAAACAATAGGAATTGTTTCCTGGTGAGGCAAAAAATAAGTCACATTTTTATTCATGTTTTAGTGTTTTCATTGATTCAAAATGTAGAAAAATCCATACACACGCACACACACACCCCCTATCATATCTTCTCATAGTGAATAGAAGTGCAAACACGCTCTACCAGCTCGGCTGTGGTGTTTGACACCACCCGCACCTCAGTGCCCCCTTTTTTTGTCTGCATTTGTAGTCTGGGCAGTGGGGTTTGTTTGCTTGCTTGTTTCTCCCCCTTGCCCTTTCTCTTTCATCGTTCAGCAGGAGAAAAGAGAAAGAAATGGGGTGGGGAGAACAAGAGTGTATAACAGAAGTTGTCCATTACAAATCCAACTGGAACAAAAAATTTCTGTTGCAAATCACTTCAAAACAGATGTTTCTTTCATAATCATGCAATCAGGAGGAAAACTCAGAAAAAGGAAGTGATCGCATCCTCCTGAATATTATGAGTTTTGTAGCATTCAAAAAGACACATTTTTTGTTTTGGAAGGACAGAAAATGTGTCAAGCCGCTCCAGCTATTAATCCACACATCCAGCCTGAACTGGGATTGAAGCGATAAGCAGCTTGATATCAGGTCTGTACTGGTTTCTTGGCAATAGTTTAATGCTTATCTTGGATGTGATTAATGAAAAATACTATTAAGAATAATCACATTGCACCACACCCTGAGCTGACTTCCACCCTGTCCTGCGAAGCCGCTCTGTGTAGCGGCCAAGGTCTTATCCAGGCCCCGCAGGCAGCAACACCCTGGCAGGGCCCACTGAGGACCTCAGGAAGAACAGTAGCCTCTCCTCTTCCAGCAAAAGTTTGATTTTTCCTGTATTTTGTTTCTTTTCTGTGCCTGGCAGCGAGATGCAGCCCCCCCACAACCCACCAGGCAATACTCTGTTGCTCAGCAACGCTGTACTTGCTGAGAGGGCTCTTTTGCAGCAGTGAACCCGGGCTGAAGAGGAAAATAAGGCTGACATGACACCCAAAACCTGCTGCTTCGGTCTCCCAAGCAGCGAGGTCCCTATGAGCAGGTGCAGGTCAGTAGCAGCAAGGACTCTGGTGGTAACATCAGCTGAGGAGCAGCAGTACTGCACCTGCTGTTCCTCTGCATCTGGTCTGTTCTGAAGCATTTAATGGTGATTACCTAGAATTAATTAATTAACTAATTAATTAAAAAGGTCTCCAGTTCTGCAAAGCCATCTTCCAGTGTGCCAGTTAGATCCACAGCATGAAAGTGACATCGTGTTTGGCATGGGGTGAGCCAGCCAGCAGCACTGATGAGATGGGGAGAGGGCAGCTGAGAGGCTCCACCAGCATGAAACCCACTCTGGGGCCAGTCAGCATTGCTCAGGAAGAGGTGGGCAAGGGACCAGGCTGGAAAGAGGAAGTGGGAAACAGTGGGACTGTATGAGTGGATTGGGTGGAGACTATCAACCCAATACATTGCGTGAGTTAAGTAAAAGGTGTATTTCATCCCTTGGGAAAATCAGCCTGCCCTCCCCTCACCTCCTCCAGAGCCAGCAGCAGGGGAGGGCAGGTCATGTCCTGCCTCAATGAGGAGTCAGAGACTGCAGCCATACCCCTCCAAACCCACAGCCATCGGAGTCTGCAGAAACTGGGCATGTTGGGGACCAGGAAGATCCACTGCCCGCAGGGTTGGGGCAAGGAGTGGGGCTATGCTGCTGGGTGGGTTTCTACACCTCTCACAGCATATGGAGAAAGAAGAGATCAGGGTACAAAGGCTAAATATATCCTTTTACCTCTGTTGGTAGAAACCACTTCAAAAGCTTTTCTGTGCTTGGTTTGACTTTGATAGGGCTGTACATGCATTTTGGTCCATATTAGAAATTTTTAGAAATTATAACTTCTATAAAACTAACTAGGCTGTTCTATTAGGGCCACTGGCTCCATGTTCTTATGTGTTAATGGTGTTGCATAGAAGTGTCTTGTTACAAGGTTCATGAAAGTCCCATTGGGTCGTTAGGGCCAACCCATTGGCAGCTAGCTCCATCGGACACCACTGTGATCAGTGCCCTGAAAATCTGAGCTGCTGCTTCCACCTGGCATGGGCAGAGGATCTATAAGGCTACTGTGGACCTGGCCGTTTGCCACCTGACCACAATACCTACGTGTTGTGTTACCAGAAGGAAAGGAAAACAAATACAGTATTGACATTACCAGCTGTACCACCTCCTTAAAAGAGAGGCTGCTCTTAGAAGCACAGCCCCTCTCACAACGTACAGCAAGCTGTGGTTCCCCAGCTGCCATTTTAGGTTGGCTCAGAGGTATGTGTACTCATTTTTTAAGCTTTGTTTTCAGTGCCATGTGCAGGACGGAGTGTTTCCTACACGCATCATCTGTGCTCAGGACAGACCAGCCTGAGCAAAAGTGCTTGAGGGAATGAGAGAGCTCAGACCCTGGGGGCAAGCGCAAATGCCAGCAGCAAGCTCAAGGTGGGTATGATGGAGCAGCTCCCACTCTTTGAATATAAAGTTGCTTTTGTAACACTTCAAGGGGATGCAGGTGCGATAAGCTGTAAGAAAACACAATTACACATGCTGTTCCTAGGGAAGGATAAACGTTGCTTTACATGTACCTAAAGGACAACACAGCCATCAAGGCATCATTAATAGAACAGAAACCCTGCTATCCATGTAGTGAGGTTTTTGTGCTAGAGCACGAGGTTTGCAGTGGGAAAGGTCTGGTTACCGGCACCAGAGGCTGAAGCCCTCCCCTTTCCATGGGCCACCATGGGGCAGTGCAGGTTGAGAAGCTGGGAGCCGGGATCCTGGGTGTCTGCTCTTAAAATTATAAAGGAAGATTGAAGACCGAAGGCAAGCAATTAAAATATTAAAGAAACTGAAGGATATGTGCTTTATATATTATGTAATGAAGATAAAGACAGATTGCTGGCATTTAATTTTGGTACCATCCGGGGACTAGCTGGGCAGGGAGCAATGTGAACAGGGATAGTGTTGCAGAGCTACTGGCAGCAAACAGTGGGAAGGGCTGATTTCTGCAGAGGGGGAAGGAACATCTTACCGGCAATAGGAAATGCCAGGGATGAACTTCTGGATGTGGGAAGCAGTTAATACTGGTGTTTAGTTCTGATATGGCTCTTTCCACCATCATATTTCAAAGAGCTTAATACTGGAGTGTGAGGCCAACTGTGAACGTGGCACGATGCAGAGATGTGTGGTGAATGCACTCGCTGGTGCACCAGCACCACCCAGCCCCTCTCGTTTGCAGCGCTGGCAGGGTTCATTACATCCCCCTTCCCTCTCAGCAGGACTCATTATCCTCCTCTGTCTGTGCTGCGCCCTGTAGACAAACCCTAAATGTCACTATCTCCACTTTGCACGCAGAGACACACCGGGAGATGAAGCAACTTCTCACAAGGGTATGGAGACGAGGAGAGACCCCAGATCTCCCAAGTGCCACAACTAATGAGCGTCTGTGCTTGAAAGAGCTGCCTTGCGCTGTTAGGATGGCCCTCCTCTGGCAGCCCCCCCCGGAAAGCGAGGGGTGATTGCAGAGCCCAGTGTGCACCCCTGCAGCTCACATGTCCCTTAGTCCCATCAGGCTGCAGTTAAATGCTGGAGGGGATAATAAAGGATGGCTACAGTGCACCTTATTTTCCTTTAAAAAATGTGCTAGGAAATGGTTTGCCCACACGGTGAGAGTGGTCCAGCCGGGGGGGACAAGGAGTCTCAAAAGCCTCAGCCTGCTCCTCACTGCTCCCGCAGTGAGATACCTCCCAGGAGAGCCTCTCACGTCAATCAAAACATGACAGCTGGGGATGGGAGAGGAGCAAAGCCTGGTGCCACCGCAGCAGCAGGCTACGTGCTGTACTGTCTGGGGCCAGGGTACAACAAGGGATTCCCCGGTTCAAGGTCTGCTTTCCCGGCCTCGAGCAGCTGCCTGCAGCAGCCTGCCAGGGGCATGCCTGCACCCCAGCCGCTCCGGGCCCAGAAGAGGTGTAGTCCTGTGCCCAGCATCCAGGCCAGGATGGGTAACCAGTAGTTTCTGTAACTTTCAAGTCTTTGGCCTAATGTGAACAGCTTTTGGGTGTGATTGGAGTAGTTTCTAAGCACATTCGAAACTTCTGGCAAGCTCCCTCTTCAGCCCCTCTCCCTTTCTCTAGTTTCTTTCCAGTGCCAGGACCATCAGGAAAAGGTATTCAAAAGCATGCAAGTCTTGCTGAAAAGCCCCATTTTTTAAGAGCAGCTTAGAGGCCGAACTGTTACGTCAGCTGGGTGTTTTGGAAAGCTTCATGCTATCCTGCTTTCCATGGCATGAAACACTGCGGTGCACTTGCTTTTAAACGACGCTCTTTTCAAGAAACAAAACGGCGATGATTCCACCTGACAGTCTTTTCAGTACTTCTGTGAGAAGGGGAAACTGAGCCAAGAAAGCACCCGAGAAGTCAAGCAAAGGGCCGTCGCAAATCGCCAGGAATAAAGCAACGCTAAGGGTCTGACTTCTGGTAAAATGTGGGTTTCTGCCACACTATTATTCCTTCCAAATCAGTTTTTACTAAGTGTCCCGCACATGCCCTTTGCTCCAGCGACAGGATATCCTTCATTTGTCTGCGCAAAGTGCAGATGAGCACTTCTTCGTGTTGTTTTCCAAGTCGGCTGATGGGAGGGTCAACAGGGGCCGAAGCAGCTGCACCAAGTAAAGGAAAGGTAACCATGGCAACCCAAGTTATCTGCATCCTCCATGTATTTCCTTCTCCCCACCCTACATCATATCTTTCCCACCCAAACCTCACGCCAATAGAGCCAGTGACCAGCTGGCAGGATGGGGACTGCAGCAGGGTCTCCCGCACCCTGCGTGTCTTGCCGTGTTTCGGGGTTCACCGCTGCAGGCTGAGGTCATCAAAAAGAGAACGAAAGCATAGAGGGGGTAACTTGCAAAAGGCAGAGCTCTCCACTACTGTAGATGGGGCGCTGGATATGTTGCCTTTGCTCCAGAGTTGCAGATTCATTGATGCTGCTCCTGGTTTTGGCTCTGAGCTGTAACACTTCCACAGCAGCAACAGCTTCTCCGTCTGTGCCCCACATCAAACCCAGCTACAGTTTTGGCCGGACTTTCCTGGGACTTGATAAATGCAACGCCTGCATTGGGACATCCATTTGCAAGAAATTCTTTAAGGAAGAAATAAGGTCAGAAACTCAGCACAGTAATTTTTAAAGCATTCTGCATAGTAACTTGAAAGTTGCCTGTTAGTATTTCCAAGTACTTTAATGAATGACAATGCAAAGAGTAACTTAGCGCCTGGTTGCCATTACAGCGCCTAGTATTTTAATTAATGTCTATAAGCTGCTGCTTTGTCTCTGCTTTCTTTTAAAGCCACACAAACATGATCAGACTTCAGCCCTGAATTGTAATTTGAAAACAGGAGTAAAAGGCACAACTTTCTGCATAGAGAGCGGCTACAAAACAATTCAAGGCAGTGATGGGGGAAGGGAAGAGGGAAGGAAGGAATCAGCTTGTTTAGATGTACTGGAAGTATTTTATTATGAGCAACTGAGTAAAGGCAAAGGGGGTTTAGCTTTGTACACTTCCAACAGACTATGTTAACTACAAACATATAAACATGCTGTATAATTTTGTACCAGGTGCAACAACACAAACGTGCAGAATTTCACACGCGTACTAAGATCAAAAGTGATCTAAATCTGCCTGAGGCATGAGGATTTTTGTACATCAGGTTACCTGCACGCTCGAAAATAGACAGGGCTAAATTATTAGTATGCTTTTGGGAGGTTTCTGTGAGAACTTGAAGACAGAGGCAGAAATTGCGTCTGCCTTGAAGTGGATGAGACATATGCTGCCCAAGTGGTCATTGGACTGATCCAATCAGTTTTAGGCTCAAAAGCAGAGCGTATCTGACGACAACAGGGAAAATGTTGCCGGAGTATTTGAGGAGAAAGTTAAAGGCAGTGCTTGTCAGAGAAAGGGTTTATTGGGTCTGATATGATTTATAGAGCCATATGCACTTTCTTTTATAGATATAAAAGCCTGGGGGAGAAGAAATTATTATAGTTAAATTGTATTTTTAATGCTATAATGTAAGTAGTATAACATTGAACAAATCACCATTTTTATCTTAAACTATGCTATAAAATGTAGCATAGTAAAACCGTAATGATTTGTCTGAGATGGACTTGTAATACCAAACATCCATCCTTCCCTTGTTGCTGTTGGAAAAAGGCAACTTGTGGCTGTGCTAAGCCAGGACACCCCTTGCCGTGGCACGCTGGGGGTCCCAGTCCTTGGCGCTTTGCCCTCTTGGCTTTCTGTCTCCTCTGGCTCGTGCCGAGGGTGACGCCAGGGTGTGCAGTAAGTAGGGTGCAGAGGCACTAAGAAGGGCCAGGCCAGCAGTGCTGGATTTCTCCCAGTCCAGCCCGGGCTTTTGTCCCAAAAAGCAGGATGGGTTTCCAATCAGTTGTGTTCAGACGGCTGACACGGGCTGGTGTGGGTCTGCAGGCACTGGGGGTGCGTTCGGGGTACGGGCTGCCCTACGTTTTATTGTCCACAGCAGGGTGGCATGGGAGCTGCCTCCTGCCCCGTGTCCCAGCCTGCTGCAGCCCCTTCACCACTCACCTGTGCAGGGTATTTAGGAACCTGCCACCGGGTAGGAAACAGCTTCCGTGCATGCAGCTTGTCACAGGTGCACCGTTTCGGTTACTCCCGCTCAGTCGCTGGGGAGGCTGGGGCCGTGCAGCTTCCTTCAGCCCTGCCGAAAATAGCAGCAGCCTTCTGCAGCGAGTAACTGCCTCTGGCTGGCCAGCGGCCAGCTGCAAGCTGCACCGGGGCACAGGAAAGAGGTGCTACGTGAGCTAAAACAGGAGGTCCCCACGCTGGCTTTCCTTTCAGGGGACAGCAGTAAAGGGGTGCAGGTGTGCAGAGGGTCCGAGCGGGGTCTGGGAAGGCAGAGCCGCAAACGTGTGGGAGCACGATGCTTCTGCCTCGGGAAGGTAGAGTGGCGTCCTAAACCAGAGACCTTTTTTTTCCTCTCTTGTGAGCCTGCAGTCAGCTTCACCCAAGTAGTGCAGCACACAAATAAGTGATAACATACAGTTCTTCTCTGAGCGCTTTTGGAAAGGGTCAGTTTTAGAAATGTTCTCCTCAGCAATCAGTCAGCTTCAGGCTTTTCTTTACAGGGGTTAAACTTGTTCTCCCACTTGATTTCTTGAACAGCTGGGATTTTTTGGCAAGTGGAAGCTTAAACTGGGGAAATTTCAGTGGCACTTATGCTCTTTGATCCACCCCCGTGTACCTTTTCACATGTTCACAAAGGTGGATGGCACTTGGCGCTTCTCTGTGTTAATCCTCATTAGAACATGCTTCATTAATTCCCCATCATTTCCGGGAGCTGTGACATGCATTCACACTCAACTAACAAGTAAGAAGATGTGGGTTTTGTTCCCAGAACGGCTGGTGACTCATCTTGTGCTCTAATGTTCTTTACTTCTCTTATCTTTGCCCAACTTTATCCATCTGTAAATGAGGATACCAAAGCCTGACTACCAACTGTCCTGAGAGCAGAGTGCAGCAGAAGTTTTTGTAAAATATTAGATTTTTCAAAACACAGAGAAACTGAGCTGACCAAAACTATTTGCAGACTTCTGCCAATGCTGGTGATGAGCTTTGGCTCAAAGTAATGGGAAGGAAGTCTGAAAAACCTGGAATGCTTCAATTTGATTGGGTTTTATATGGCATTTCTTGATTTTTGGTTTTAAGACTTAACTTAATTTTTTTAAAAAATGTAAAACTCCAAATGCAAGCAAAATTATTTTGGCTGAAACAAAATACTCCATTTCATCCAGGAAAAAAGAAAAACAAGTTTGATTTTCTTCAACGTTTAGTTCTGGGTTGATCTAAAATCTGTGATCTGTGACTCAGTTGTTCACACAGATCTTACTGAAAGTCTAAATTAAAGTACATTCAGGCCCTTAGCTAAAAGGCTTCATACAAGAGTGAATTATTGTTGCAGCACAACTTGATGATGAATCTTGAAAATATCTAGCAAAGTGTGCCAGGCCAGTGCTGCTCTGCCCAGAAATGATGCCAAATACAGAATTGCTGCAGCCCATGGCGGGTTCCCAGTCCCGTGTGGCTCTCTCCTGGGAGCTCTGCGGAGGAAATCACTCCATCCGCATTCAAATTAACGCTCAGCCCTGGATTTCACACATCCATGCACTGCTCGCATGAGGGAGGCGGTGCTTTCCTGGTATCTGCCTGACGTGAGCTCCCCTGAACACATACACTTGAGCCAAATCACAAGGCACATTTGTGCTTAACTTAAAAAAAAAAAAAGGAAAGCAAGAGAAAACCAGCCCATAGCCATCTCTTCCCTGTACGTGCCTGGCACACTGTGCCTGCTTTGCAGATTAGGCACCGGGAGGGGCCATGATGGGCAACAAATCACAGTGAGGCATAGCAACTATTCTCTGCTCTTTGGCCCTAGCTCAAAACCAGACACACACACACAAAAAAAGAAACCTCAAAAGAAAGCATTTATTTGCATGTCAGATGCCCTAATCGTAGGGAAGCTTCAATTTCATATTGGGCAAAATGCCCAAATGACTGAAATGCCTAAACTCCCCAACCTGTGCGCACAAGGGGCCTGGCTCCTCCACTTCTGGTCAACCTGCATCTCCACGGCAAATCTTTGGAAGGAGGCATGTGGCTAGAGCCAGAAGCCAAAGCAGGGCAATGACCAGCATTTCGGGGAGACAGGCTTTCACCTCCAGGGCACCCATGCTTGCTCCTGAGCTGAGCTGCACAGGGTCTATGGTGGGGAAGGGCAGTGAGGTGCTGCCTTCAAGAGGGGTCGTGGGGAGGAGGCTGGTCGGTCTCTGATCGCAGAGGGCATCTAGTGTCACCAAGTCAGTTATTTACCTGAAATCAGGGAAAATTAATCACCCTAAAATTTCTCTGTGCCAAAAGATCATAGAATCATAGAATTATTTAAGTTGGAAAAGATCTTCAAGATCAAGTCCAACATTACTGTAACACTGCCAAGTCCACCACTAAACCATGTCCCTAAACACCACATCTGCATGTCCTTTAAATATCTCCAGGGATGGTGACTCCACCACTTCCCTGGGCAGCCTGTTCCAAAGTTTGATAATCTTTTCAGTAAAGAATTTTTTCCTAATATCCAATCTAAACCTCCTCTGGTGCAACTTAAGGCCATTTCCTCTTGTCCTCTTGGTTGTCACTTGGGAGAAAAGACCGACCCCCACCTCGCTACAACCTCCTTTCAGGTAGCTGTAGAGAGAGATAAGGTCTCCCCTCAGCTTCCTTTTCTCCAGACTAAATAACCCCAGTTCCCCCAGCCACTCCTCATAAGATTTGTGCTCTGGACTCTTCACCAGCTTCATTGCCCTTCTCTGGACATGCTCCAGCACCTCCATGTCTTTCTTGTAGCGAGGGGCCCAAAAGTGAACACGGTATTCGAGGTGGGGCCTCACCAGTGCCAAGTACAGGGGGACGATCACTTCCCTAGTCCTGCTGGCCACACTAGTCCTGATACAAGATTAGCTTCTTATACTAGATCAGCTTCAGCTTTCAGATTTGTTAATGTCTTTTCATCTAAAACTCCAGCTAGCTGATCCTGCAGGCAACCTCTTGCCTCTCCTGTTTCACTTCTGAGCTACTGGCTTTTATTTATGGTGAGATTAAATTAGGACGTGCTTTCTTACGCACTTGGGCAAGGAGGTTAGGGCAGGAGGTTTAAGAGGCAGCAAATGCGTGGCGTTGGCCAAACCAAAGGTCAGAGTTCAGCCGCTTTCCAAGAGCAGGTTACATACATACTTAGAAAACAGGCACCGTGCTCCTCAGCTCCTGCATGTGCAACGCGTGTGTGGGCAGGGCTGAGGGGGCTGCTGAAACAAAAAAAAATCGTCACAGCCTAATTACCCGGCCCATATGCTCCCCTCCTGTGCCTGTGTAGGGGGAGCAAATTAGTGCAAGATCTCTATGGCTACAGTGGCGCCGCACGCCCAGGGCATGTGTCCCCCCGTCCCCCCATCACACCCCAAACTCTGCCTTTGCCTGGGGAGGTGGCTCATTCCGGCTGCTAAAACACAGCCAGCCATGTAGGGGGGGACCTGTTGACCCTAGTACCGAGTAAAACCACAACCTAAAAAGAAGAAAAGGTCATTTTGATATTACAAAATACATTTATTATCAGGAGGTTTTGTTCTGCGGGGTCCCTTGAAGCGTCAAGTACTCCTTTTTTGGGCCCCTTTCTCTAAGGTTAAGGAAATTTAATAACGCTGGGGACTCCCTGTGAACCAAAACCCTGCAGCTCTCTCCCTTCCCTCCCTCTATGAGGCCCAAAAGACCCTGTTTGGGCGTTTCTGCCCCGGCCCCAATGCACTGTTCATGACAAGGGGTGGTTTATGCAGGAAGCAAAGACGGACATTTTTTTCCCAAAGTGCGTTTCCTTTGGCCATCTCTCCTCACCCTGGCGCCCGGGGCAATGGCAGAAAGCCCCTGGGGCCGGCGTGCAGCCGAGTGACCATGGTGGGTGCTGGCGCTTGTGTGTCTGTCCGTGTGGCTTGTTAACCCGCTCTCCGTGGGGCTCTCGTTTTGGTTTGGCAGGTTTGACACCTGGCTTTCTTCTCATTTAAAGCTGCCCCCCAGCTACCTGCTCAGCTACTCGGGCAACTACACCGACGATGCCAAGAGCTGGCGGCTGGTTGACATCACCCGGCTGACCTCCAAGTACCAGCATGACCGGGCTGACAAGCGCATCTGCACCTCCCTGCTGAAGACGAAGACCTGCAGCCTGGAGCGCGCCCTGCGCCGCACGCACCGCTTCCAGAAGTGGCTGCGGGCCAAGCGCCTCACCCCCGACCTGGTCCAGGTCCGTGCCCGGCAGCACCCCCCTGTGCCCCATAACAGCGGGGGGAGCGGGGAGAGGGAGCCCCAAGGTGGAGGGTGCCATGTCGTTTGGGATAGGGGGGTAAAAAAGGGTCTGAAGGAGACATGGCTGTGACTTGCCAGGTGGAGGGTGAGTTTGGGCAATGGCCGGCCCTGTCCCTTCTGCCCTGGCTAGTGGAGAGGGGGCAGACCCGTCCTTCTCCCATCCAAGTCCACCTGTGATGAAGAAGAGGCAAAATGAGGCCCCAACGGGAAGAAGAGCGCCAGAGGCCCAGGGCCAACAGCCATAGGCAACGCCATGGCACAGCCTGACTGGGGCTGCAGCTCAGCCCCAGGAGCGTGGACACAGGCTCCCGGCTCCTCATGCAGGCTGGGGCTGAAGGCCCGTGGGAAGCCATAGCGCCCGCTGGCTTTGGGCACAGGGGAAACATAGGGCCATGCACACATGCACACAAACACACACACAACAGCTCGAGTGGGGATATTTCTGACAGGCTTTTTTCCAGTTTTCCATCATGTCTCAGTGGTTATTTTTGGGGGTATTTTTTGGTCACAAAGTCATACCCAAAAGGGCAGCCCATGCGTTGACAAGTGATTTTGCTCTGGGCTGGGGACTGGGGCAACTTAACTTTGGCCACTCTGCTTGTGGCCAGCAGGGTGAGCGGCACAGGCAGTCCAAGCCTTGATTCCTTATCCATCTGCTGTCTATAGCAAATGATCTCAGGCACGAAGAAGCGCACTGCCCTTTTTGTTGCAGTCCTGGGGTGTCACAAGCGAAGCCAGGACAGGAGCGCGGGGTGTTGCTGCCACCAGGCAGCCAGCCAGCCATGGCATGGGGAGATGGATGTGCAGGCAGGGCTGGAGGGACAGAGCAGGCAGACTCCTGAGGAGAGCTGGTGACTGAGCGCTGGCCATGCCGAGGGGTACCACAGGCAGCCAGGGACGGTCACCGGGCACACCAGTGTGTTTTGCAGCAGCTGGCTTGCACCTGAGAGCAAAGGTCACCTCCCCAAATGCACTCACATCCTCCCATGCCACCCAAACAGCCGCAAAGCATTGCCGTATCCACTGGCAAGGGTCAGGGGCCAGGGCAGAGGTTAGATATACTCTAAGCAAGACCCTGAGAGGCAAAGAAGGATTATTCCAGTACTTCTTCCCCTCTTCCAAGAGAGAAGTGGCTGTGAAAAAGGGAAGACATTTTTTTTTTTATAAAGGCACCTGCTTTCTCCTGCCTGCATGCTGCTGCATCCATTCAGCTTTGCTGAGTGTTAAAGATATACTGCTTTAGTTTTTCTGCTTCTGTTACCCCATGAAGCCGCACGCCTGAGGAGGGAGAGCAGGAGACCCCATGCTGCAGCAGCAGCAGCAGGAGCAGCACCTGGACTAGTGCCTGAGCTGCTCCGAGAAGGACTCACACTAGTCATGGGCAGCCCCCATGGCAGGTCACCCTGAAGCCAGCACCCTCCCAGGGGCTGAGGTGCAGGATGACACGTGCCAGACAGGGAAAAATTCTTTGGAGCAAAGCTAAGCTGTACTTGGTCTATTAACCTCAGGAGAGGGGCTAGGGAGAGGTGGCAAATACGCATCACTTCCACCCACCTCCTCCCAGGGTGGCTGGCAGCAGCTTCCCAGGCACCCACCAGCCATTGCTTGTCCCCCAGGGCAGCATTGCAGGGGACTGCGGGAGGGCAAGGCAGGATGCCAGGCCCCCTGTAATTGCTGGAATGTCCAAGGGGTTCGTGCAGAACCATGGTGCCCCCCCCCCCAGCAGTGCTATGTGAAACAGCAGAAGTCGAGAGCTTAAATTTGCTGAGCTGAGTGAAAAAGTAACTGGGGTAATGTAGCTCTGCAGTATCTCAGATCTGCTGCAAAGTTAAGGCATTAGCTGAGCCCAAATCCTTCTCCTTAAAAGGCTCCTGATGTGCTATACAGCTTTCCCTACACCATCCTCTCTGAAACTGAATCCCCAGCTAAGCTGGCTGGGTCACACACACACATACACATGCACACATGCATACAGAGGCGCACACAGGCATACACACATGCACACGCACACACACATGCACAAGCAGAGCCTCTGGCTGGGGCACCCTGGCCTTGCACCTATCCAGTTTCTCCCAGGCGCTTGAATTTCCCCATGCAGCAGTGGGAAGCTGAGCCGACCCCAGCTCCAGGGCACCTCTGAAGCCAGCTCCAGGGGCCAGCTTGGGGGGACATGACCAAGGACAAACACCCTGGGACATTCAGCAAACACTGCAGTTTTTTTAGCTGGCGAGGGCACAGGAGGCTGCAGGGAGGCCTAGACCTTTGCATGCCTGCCTCAGGATTGTGTCGCTCATGTTTTCATCGTTCTTCGGTTCTGTAAATCAAGCAGGGAAACCGAAACTTGGATATAAATCTCTTCTAACAGAGTATAGGCTTGAATATACAGAGGAGCATAGCAATACAGAGGCCCTGGGTACTAACTACCCCCCCACTCTAAATTTCAGCAAGCAATCACTATTTAAGTTCAGGCATGCAAAATGACTGCTGGTCTCACAGTGGTCTGAATTGAAAAACACCCTGCAGAAACAAAATTTCAGTCATACAGCGTGTGTGAGTTTGTACGGGAGGCCCCCAGACCCGTTGCGTGGGCCACCACAGGTTACAGTGTGACCCCCCCAGGCTGTCCAGCCCCAAAGAGCTGGGGATCCCCTTCCTCTCTGCCCACCCCACCTGCCCTCCTCAGAGCCAAAAGTCACAGGGGCGCTTCTGTCTGCACCCCAGCCCAGCTCTGCTGCCCCTCTGCAGTGTTTGTTGGGCAGACGCATGTTGGTAACACCCATGAGCCGTGGGAGAGGGGTTTCTTGGGGGTATCATACGTCACTGCAGATACTTACCTGCAGCACTGGCCATTATTTCCCCCACATCTTTTTGGAGGTGTTAACAGCACACCACTGTTGATGCTCAACACGATGCCCACCCTGTTTCACAAACCCGCAGTCACCCAGCCGTGTCTGTACTTCCCTCCCCACAGTTCTGCAGCACCAAGAAAAGCTAATGGGCTCGGGTAATTTTGTCTTATAGAGCAGAAAATTACAACAAAATGTAACGTGCTTGAATCAAAATGACAGACCATGAAGTAATGTTTTTTCGCTTTACACTGCCTGCCCTGCCTGACCCAACTATCAGCCGAGCTGCCTGCCACAGTGATTATTTCACCCGCCACAATGAAAATCTTTATTGGACGCAGCAAAGTCTTCTGTGTTAAAATCCAGCCCGCCTCAGAGATGAGCAGGATTTAGCTGGGGCTCAGCCTGCACAGTAGCCCCAGCCACCTGCTGCTTTGCCCAGGAACCCATCACCTCAAACCGTTCCTCGTGCTTTTCCTGTTCTTCTGCAGAGAAGCACAACAAAAAAAAGCGAGTTAGTTTCAGCACAGATCGCCTGCAGGGGAAATTTACAGCCCTGCCTACAAAGCACAGCCTGGAAAGTGCTGAAGGCAGGCAGATGAAAGCAGTACCAAAGTGAAAAGCCAGCCATCTTCAGCCTCTCTCTCTAGGACGTACTGTTTGAAGCTATTGACCCCCACCTCCGCCAGCCCTCGGTGGATGTTTCGGCACCAGGGTTATGTGGCCAGTAGGCATCACTTTGCTCACTGCATATGGGGAGCAGCTTGCTGATCTGGCAGTTGGTCCATCCGAGGGAAGGGCAGGCGTTAGCAGGCTCCCAGAGCCACCTCCCAGACCTGCCGCCTCTTTGACCCTGCACCTCACCATCAGGGATGTGCTCCAGTAAACCTGCTGGCACCAACCGCACCTGATCCCCCGCTGGAGGAGGACAATAGCAGCGGTGCCTGCAGTGGGGACAAGCTCCGTAACTTCACAGGGTGTCCTCAGTTTCTCTCTTTTGGGAGTGAACAAAACCCTTGGATTCAAACAACCAGGAGCTGCAGGTGCTTTGACACCTACGTCCCAATGTTTCCTCCTGGATCTCCCCCCAAACTTGGTCGTTGGTGAAGCTGCACCCTGGCAGGAAGCGGTGGTGCTCCTGAGCTGTGCTGTCCCTCCTCAGGCTGGCTGAAGAGAAAGCAGAGTGAGGAAAAGTTGTTTTCCAGAGGTCGCCTTTATGTCAGAGTGAAATCTGGGTGCTTCCACACTAGATATGTGTACATATGCATACATGGGTGTTTAAAACACATCACATACTGGAGAGTAGGTAAAAAAAAGTCACAGTTGAGTGTAGGTAGCCATTGCAGGAACTACTCATTATCAGATATAAAAATGTGGCAATTTAATCAAAGTAAATAAGAAGCTTTCCATATCAATCACAAACAAGACGTCAGGCTGCCTTCAAGTCACACTGCAAAGGACTTCGGAAATTCCCAAATAAATCAGTATCTCCACTGTTCCAAGTATGTGTTCTTCAGATTTTTCTTCGGTCGACAATTTTTTGTCTGACAGTTGTACAACTTCAGCTCCTTTTCTTCTGTTGGGATGTTTCCATCATTCACCTGGAAGGGGAGGAACCACCCTGCCGAAACACTTGACCAGGTGCTGAAGTTTATGCATTTGGATAGCTCTGACCCCACTGCCCAGCTTTGGTAGATCGGGGCTTCATTAAATCATAGGAAACTGCACTGATGGTTCATATAAACGTGTCAGCACCCAGCCCTGCTTGCTCCTCTGCTCCCACACCACCCCTGGTGTGCCTGCAATGGTTCCTTGGGAAACAAGCAGCCATGACCACCACATGCAGTGCATGACCATGTCTGTGTTAATAGGATGAGATCTGACTGTGGAAAAATTCCTAATTACAACTTCCATGCATTCTCTGCCACCGTGATTTTTGTTCCTGCTGTATACTCTTAAGGGTCTCAGCTTTTGTGTTGCAGACTCCTGGAGGCATCAAGGCTTTCTAACTTTGGCTGCAAATATTTGCATACATGCCGAGCTGTAAGAGACTTTCTCCACAGTTTATCTCTTCTTTAACACAGCTCTGTTCTGCTCAGTTTTTCTCACTTCTCCTCCAAAGGGAAAGTGACAGAGTCAGCCACAATGTGCCTGCAAGTGCTGTGAGACAGAAACCCATAGCCATCCCTTCCCCCCTCCTTCTATGGTTTTAGACAATTAGTTGAAAAAACATTTCCTTGATAAAGCTGCACCAGAAGGGATGAGTGTATGAAGAATTGTGAATAAAACTGGGGAGGATTATTTTTGACAAATGTTTTATTCTTTTGGGGAAAAAAAATGGTGAAACAATGCTCCAGTTCAGGTTGTTTTTCAAGTAGTTTTGACCAGCTATTGGCATCCAGGGCTTGTTTCATACAACCAATGGCCAAGGAGAGAGAGGTTGGGACCTCACTGAGGCTGGCAGGGAGGCAGAGGAAGGCATGTGGGAGGTCCAATTCCCCCTTTCCACTCCCAACTGCAAGAGCGGCACACTCTTCCTTTCCTCATTTCTTCATTTCTTCATCATGGCTGGGTAATTAAGTGTTTTATGCCAAATGAACAGCTCGTGCAGGAAGGGCTGAGAGAGACCTACCTCAGAGTTACCAAATGACTTGAGGAGATCCTGAGTCAAATCTTTGCTCTCAGCGTGAAGAATGGCAGGGAGCAATGTGAGCTCCAGTGCCCTTTCCTCTGAAGCACATCTTCCAGCCATCGAATTAGAAAGAATACCCCGAAGAGTAAATTTGGTTCCTCAGATCATTTGGAAGAAAAAGACTTATCAAAAACCTGATTCCCTTCCCCAGCAGAGACATGGCAGGGCAGTGTTTCTGCACCACTATGGGCAACTCTCTGTACATCCACTCTCCTCAGCTGTTAAGGATGACTGACTTCAAAAGAAAGATCTTTTTTGACTATGAACATATATATGTCTTTTATCCCAACCATAGATTGCTTGTTGCAATTTTACAAGCCAAACCTCCAAATCTGAAAGGTGAAATATGGTGATGATTGACTCCATTAGCCCAACATTTCTTTATTTGTTGCTGGTATTTACAAAAAAATTACGTACGGGCTATTAAAATTTGGTTTTGAAAGTTAATGTGCAAATTGATCAGAGGGAGAATATATCCTGTGCCTGTATCCACATACAGTGTTTATTTACACTTTTAAAGCATGTTTACTGACCTTAGCAAATAGTATTTCCAAGGAAGCCGCTCACAGGCTAAGCAAATAGCAAAGCAATACGAAGACATTATTTAACGAGGGAAGTGACTCACCAGCATAACGATGGAGAGGCCTCCACCAGCGAGCCAGGCTGCCAGGGCTGGAAACCTGGGCGGAGAGAAACAGTGCCGCTCAGCTGGAGGGAAATGAGATTTGCAGCATCCACGGCTGTGCTGTGAAAACTGGGTGCCATTTTTGAAACCTGAGTTGTGAACAGGCATTTTTGGATGGCGCAGGTTTCTTTCCTAGGAGGGGTTTGCTGTAGAGTTCCTCCCGTGTGCTTGTACCCATCAGCAGCTGTGCTGCAGGGGGCAGAAGTGCAGGGGGCAGAGGTGCAGAGGGCGGAGCACAGGTGTGCCTGTACTCCCAGCGTGGGCCAAGCACATTACAACATCTCAGGCTGGAAAATAAACATCTTTGTCGTGTTTTCCCCTCTCGCCAGGGCCTGTCGAGCCCAATGCTGCGCTGCCCGTCACAGCGTCTCCTGGACAGGATAGTGCGGCGTTATGCTGAAGTGCCAGATGCTGGCAGCATCTACATGGATCACCTCACCGACCGGGACAAAATGCGCCTGCTGTACACGCTGTCAGTGAATTCACACCCCATCTTGTTACAGGTACATACTCCCTTGCCCCAGCTTGAAATGCCATCCCGCAGCCCCTTGCAAGCAAACCCTCGCACGAGATGTGCGCCAGCCCCCAGCCGCAGAGGAGTCCCAGACCTGGCCTTTGGCAAGCTCCCTAGCCTTCATAAAGAGTGTTTCTTCTATGGGGTTGGATGGCTGAAGCCAGGCAGGCTCCTGCGGTGCTCCTTGCATCAGCCTGTGAAGTTGTGGAGAGATACGGATGCCCAGCCCCTTAAATAAATCAGAACCCAGACGGGTTATTGCGCTAGCACACTGTGAAAGCCAGGGTTTTACACGTCCTCGGTACTTCACAGCGTTATGTTTGCATTGCTAATATATTACTTAAAATCACAGCCTGTTTATAAAAGAGAAAGTGCATGCTTTAGCGTGGGAGGACCAAGATGTACTGTTGAGGTTGAACATGGACTTGAGGAGCACTGATTTCCAGGCTCCATGTGCCAGCACTGTTTTTTCTATTTGCATGCCACTGGTAACTATCTCTGTGGCAAAGTGCAGCTTTGCAGAGGTGTTTGGTGGAATCCCAAATACAACTGAGCTCTGAGTTTGAAGGCTGAGAGCTGGGAGGCCTCACATACCTCTCCCGGTCCCCAGCTGACATGCCTGGCATGTGGCTCTTCTCTTTCCTAACACATGCCTCCTAGGGAGGATCCTCACCCTTCCCCACCACCGCCCCACCTTTAGTCCTCACTGCTGTTTCTTTCAACCCTTCAAGATTCCACAAAGAAGAGAGGCAGCAGCAGCATCCATCTCCTGCCCCAGGCCACTGCTGCCCTCAGCAGCTCACAGAGGTCTGCCCGGCCCGAGGGAGGAGGAATGGTGCTCATGCTCTGGGAGTCTCCTGCAGGCCATTCAGCCAGCCCAGCCACAGCTCGCTGGGGCACGAGGCTGCAGCTCTCAGCACTGTAAAGGTTAGGGGAATGCAGCTTATAGAGGTGAGAAAAATGTGCCAAAGAGAAATGGCTTGATTTTACGTGGGTGCTGAAATGCCTTCACAGCAGAAGGGAGAAGCAACCTTAAACATGAAACTGGATGAGTTCATAGCCCCCACCTCGGCTGGGCCTATTAGTGCTGAGGAGACAGACAAGTTATAAAGTAAATGGCAGAAAGCTTCATGTTGGTGCAGCTCAGCAGTCATGCAGTTTGGTGCAGCTCAGCAGCCACGCAGTTTGGTTTCTGCCTGGGATAACTGCCCTGCTAGCATGAGCTGCAGCGATGCAGGGAGCCCAGCCCAGGTGTCCCCGCTGTAGCACGCACCCAGCACTTCTGTCCCTGAGACTGAAAAGTCTCTTATGAAACAGCCAGGCAGTTCTTACAAATTAATGAAAACCCACCTCACCTCCAAGACACGATTTCAGCTATGCAGTGCTCATGAGGAACCCGTCAAAGGATCTATAAAGACACCTAAAATTAGCTCTTCTATTCCTAAAATTTTCATGAATTTGAAATCTATTATTATATTGGACTTTCCAGTTAGTATCCCTCATGTCTTGAAATACCTGATTCTTCTTCCTTAATTAAAAAGAGAAGAAAAAAAAAAAGAAAAAAAAAGCAGCATAGCTACTCCAGGATGGAGCAGCGCCATCTCCAGCTGCTGGGGCAGGCTTGGGTGAGGAAGCATGGTGGACTGCTTTAGAAAGCAAAAGATGACACCAGCATTGCTGCTTGAAGCCAGCCAGGGCACTTAAAAGTCCTCTGGGAGGGAGGTGGGTCCACGGGCAGAGTGCAGTGGCCAGAGGGCAGGGGCAATCCCCCCATTCCCACTCTCCCCGGCAGATCTTCCCTGACGTGGAGGGATGGCCCTTCCCGCGGTACCTGGGCTCCTGCGGGCGGCTGGTGGTCAGCGCCAGCACCCGGCCCCTGCGCGACTTCTACGGGGCAGCCCCCGAGGTGGCCGCCGATCTGGCCCTCCAGCTCCTCGCCGTCCTCCGCTCCATGGGCACCAATGACCTCAACTATTTCTTCTACTTCACCCACGTGGACGCTGGCACCTTCGGTGTGTTTAGCAACGGGCATCTGTTCATCCGGGATGCCAGCACGCTGGGAATCATCGACAAGGAGGAAGGTACTCAGCAGGCTCCATGGCTGCGCATCTGTCGCAGGAGGGCTTAGCGAGACAGGGGAAACAAATCTTTCACCTGCTACGCTCGGCTCTGCTGATGATTATTTTTTTTAATACACCAAACATTGCTTGCTAAATTAAATAATGAAAAGTTCATGGAGAGATTTGCCGACAACAAAATCATCAGCAGCTCCTGTCATCCTGGCTCTGAGCAGGGAAGACAACAGGCATTTTGTTCGTGTGGCCAATGGTTTGGTGACCAATCGTGGGTGCTTGCATCCTGCCCAGTCCCCTCAGGGCTGGCAGCAGCATTCAGCATGCATGGTGCTGAACGCTTTCACTTGAAGTCCTCCTAAATCACCTCTTTTAAAACTTTTGCCACATAAATGTCAATATTTGCAAGTAGAAATTTGGTAACTTCATTTGTTTTAAGTGTTGGGTCAAACCAGACTCTTTTTGGGTGTATTTGCCACAGTAACTAATCATCGTCATTATCATAAAAACAAAATCCCCCTTTTGTCATTTTTGCATAAAATCAAGGGTTACTATTCCCTTTTCACAGGTTACATTAGTCTACTCCTGGAAGTACAGCTAGTCAAAGATCATTCCTCCAATAATTTAAAAATTTCATTTTGAATGTTCAAATTTTCAGAAGGCCTTTGCTCAGCTCACACATTCAGCTGAGTAGATCTCAAATATTCAGAAGCAGCTATCAGAGAATTTTCCACTGGCTTTCTTTTTCTTGTCCCAACAGCTATTACTGTTGACTTGACTCCAGCCAGATGAGCTGTTGTTGCAAATTAATGATTTTGGGTAACGTGGAAAAATTATGGTTTTGAGTATTTGCAGTAGTTTTTGTAGGAACTCCATGGTTTAGGTTAGTACTCCAGTTGTTCTAATTTTTTTCTACATCAGTTTGACTTGACGGGCTCCTCTCCAGTTCCTGTGTCAGGCTGTTCTGCAAAGCTCTGTCATTCAGAAAAAAATATATATTTCAGGAGTGAGAAAATTGGCCCATAGACAGCTACAGCGCAGAGTACTTTGTGGCGAGACAACAGTTATCCTTTAGATAGTAACAAACTTCATGTTAATACAGAGGTACAGACATATGTGATTATCCAAGATTTCACTCCCGTGCTTCTAACAACTGGTTTAATTGTCTCTAATAGGGAGCCAGCTGATTGACGGCCAACAGGAGTATAAAGATATATTTAGCTGTTTGACTGTGGACTGCCAGTCTGCATTTGTGTCCTGTAACTCCATCAGAGAGAAGCACAGCCTCGTCATGGTGTGTCAAGAGCTTTTGCCTAAGCTTCTGAAGGGGAAATTCCTGCAACCTGTGCAGGAGAAAATAGACAGCTTCCTGCAGCACTGCGCCAATGGCCTTGATGATGACCAGGGCGTCAACGAGGTGGTTGCAGAGCTGGCAGAGATCCTGAAACCTCTGCGGTCTTGCGATTCCCGTTTTGCCTACCGCTACCCTGACTGCAAATACAGTGACAAATACTGATGGCTTCGGAGAAGGACTCTCATGGGAAGGACTGGGGGCAGAGTCAGCCCCCTGCTAGCATGAGAGCAAGGAGGAACCAGGGTAGCTGGAGAGATGCACCAAATTTGGGGCTTCCATGTCAAGGCAGAGGACAAGGGAGCAGAGTACACATGGGATTTATTGTTCATCTCCCAGAGACACATTTCTTACATGGGATGTTAGACATGATGTAAGGCTTATGGATTATTAGCATTATCGTGAGTGATGGGGCTACAGGATTAATAAATCTTATTTACGTATTTTGGCCTTGGAAGGATTTTCCATGCCATCCGTCTGAAGGCAGCACACTCGCAACTAGCTAGACAGAGGAGCTTTATTACCAAGAATGTCTTTCTGATCAAGGTGGTATACACGTAATGTGGGACAGATGGAAGCATTTAAGGCTTGCCTTGTGGGGATTTCTAAATCATAGATAAACTGAATCACTGGATAAGTTCTGTACCATCACCCACCACACGTCACTTTTATAAAATATTGAAATGTTACTACTTTTATGGCACACAGAACAGAAAAACGCAATCAACAGCATTAAAAAGCTGAAAGGCCCCATGTCTCTTGAGACTTAACTTCTCTAATCCCCAGATACAATTACTTTTAGTCTTTCCCAAGTTGATGGGCAGTAGTTGGAGACTAATAAATATGCTTGTTTTAAGATCAGAAAAATCCCCAAATCTGGGATGTGATGGTCCAGTAGATAGTTTCACAATTTCTCTGCAAAGAAAACTGAAGGAACCATTTGCACAAAACCATTTAAATGGGGAAATTACCTTAAGAGAATGAACACAGGCAGACCAAGAGAGATTAGTTTACCCTGAGCCTGACAATACTTGCTGAGCACTCAATACTCCAGTATAGGTGCTGGGGCACCCTCAAAGAGCTGGGGAGATCTAAGTCCTGACCAGCAAGAAGTATAGCCATCCTCATACATTTGCCCTTCAAAGAAGGAATCAGTAAGCCAGTCCCCAAAGAAGTGACATAGGCACCTAATATTTGGGGTGGTGGACTCTTTTTTCACAGCAGTGTCCAACCCAGGGCTAGACACAGGTGCCTCGTTTTCCAGGGGAAGGTTGCAAAAATTGCTGGGTTGCAAACCGGAACTTTCTCACTCAGCACCTGTCAGTCCTTGTCCTGTGTGCCCCTCATGGGGCATCAGAGACCCACGCCAAACCTTCTCTGATGTCTAGGGGACTGCCAGACCTCACCTGGGTTTGAGGCTTTCTCCTGGGATCCAGTTGCGTGGGAGTCACCAAGAAAATTTGACCGAGCTGAGTCAGAAACTGGACTCTCTGGATCCCCCGTATGTATTTTCATCACGGAAACAGTCTTCCTTTAGCCATGGTTCAAAAAAGAAACCAGAAACACCATAAAAGCAGAAAAAGATGTGAGAGCATTTGCATTGCTAATTGTTGTATGGAGTTACTGGGAGCAGGAATGCAAGTCAAGATTTTGTGTTGGTTGTGGAGGGTCTCTGTGCATGCAGAGCTCCCGGCCTGGGGTTCGAGACAGGTATTGCAGACAGGTTAGGCATCCAAAACCACACATAGGTCTGATATCAGGAAAATCTGACCCAGGACACTTATTTTGCCTTCCCTGCTGGCATAAAGTATCCAGCGCACCTTTCATCTCTCAAGAAGTAGAAACATTGAAAATAATTTGTAGGTATATTTAGCTCCAGGCCCAGATGGTCCAACAGCAAAAATGTTTAAATATACAGCCTAAGCTACAGCTGCAGCCCTCTTTCTTGATTTCAATCTATTTCTACCTCATGGCTCTCTTCCAATAAGAAAAACATGTCCTTCGCTGAGATCCATAAGGCTGACTAACAATCTGTTTTCAACAGTTTTTCTTGAATCTGTCTGCATCTCCAATCTCTCGGTCTGTGATTTTACCTGATAGCTGGGCATTAGCCCTGGGCCCCTTCCCCTCTAGCAAGTCCTCCTTGTGCAGAGCAGGAGGAGCTCCTGCTTCACCACCGCTCTTGCTAGGGTCAGCGGTGAGGTGCTACCCACCCTGGGCTGCGAGCTGCCAGCATCCTCTTGGTGCTGGAGGGCAGCCTTCTTCATGCAGTTGGAACTAAAAACGCACACTGCAAAATGCCCAAAAAGCGCTAAGATGCAGAACTGGCTTGGTCCACCCATGCCCCAGCAGAGATGATTCGCAAGCTATGGTCTGCGAAGAGGTCTTTGCAGCTGCCCTGTGACTCAGGCTGGCCTCTGATTCAGCGCTCTTTGGCTTAGCAATGGCTTGATTTGCACTGGAAGGAGGAGCAGCCCTTGCAACAGGGGTCCATGCTGCGTTCACTCCTCTCCCCTGTGTCCTGGACGTTTTTCTTTTTACCACACACATTCTCCTTTTCATAGAATCATAGAATATCAGGCTGGAAAGGACCTCAAGGATCATCTCATCCAACCTTTCTTGGCAAAAGCACAGTCTAGACAAGATGGCCCAGCACCCTGTCCAGCTGAATCTTAGAAGTGTCCAGTGATGGGGAACCCACCACTTCCCAGGGGAGATTATTCCAATGGCTGATTGAAAAATTTTTCATTGTGAAAAATTTTCCTCTTGTGTCCAATTGGAATCTCCCCAGGAGTAAATTGTACCCATTACCCCTCCTCTTTTCCGTGTGACTCCTTGTAAAAAGGGAGTCTCCATCTTCTTTGTAACCACCTAAGTCTTCTTTTCTCAAGGCTGAACAAAACCAATTCTCTCAGCCTTTCCTATACCACAAGTTTCCCAGCCCTTTGAGAATCTTTGTGCCCCTTCTCTGGACCCTCTCCAGCCTGTCCACATCTTTTTTATATATTTTTTTTTTTCTGGAAATGAGCCATTCATCTACTGTATGGCTCTGTGCAAAATGTCTCCTGGGCAGTAGAGCATCTGTCTGCTACCAAACCAGCCCAGGGAAATGCAGAGGGGATGCATGTGCTCAGCACCTCAGAGAATGGCGGGAGCAAGCCCACATCTCTCAGGTCCAATCCAACACTGGGCAAAGGACAGAGAGGTGTCACGCAGGCTTCAGCTGGGCCCTGATAACTCATGATCCTAAAATGTCAGGTGTAAGAAACGGAAAAGTCGCGGTCTTACTCTGCTGCTGGACTCAGTTGGCGAGACTGCAGCAGAAGCCTTGAGGCACGTAGTATCTATTTTTACATGGCTTGATTCAAAGCTGTTGAAGCTGAGAGGAATCTCCCCACTGCTTTCAATAGACTTTGAATGAATTTAAAAAAAAAAGATTAAAAATAACAGAATCGTAGATTTAAAAATTATTAAAGCATTGGGAGCTGTGTTCACCACCAGTTTCTCTTCAGACTTCGATTGCAAAGGCCAGGCTCATCTAAGACCGTGACTAATATGCTAGCCATAAAATCAGTCCATGGCTCAGAGAACAATAATTTTCCTAAACTAAATCTCATTTCCCTACATT
The DNA here is from genome assembly GCA_013398815.1 of Ibidorhyncha struthersii. Taxonomy (NCBI): domain Eukaryota; kingdom Metazoa; phylum Chordata; class Aves; order Charadriiformes; family Charadriidae; genus Ibidorhyncha; species Ibidorhyncha struthersii. Next base: position 1,355,950 of record VZSZ01008659.1, read on the forward strand.
TCCCTGGCCTGTTTTTTTTTTGCATTGCCATTTTTTTTCTCTTAGTATTTTCCTTTTTCTTGGCAGTCAGGCCCTGGAATCGGTGCCCACCCTGTCTGCCAGCTCCAGTCAAACCTTGAAATGCTGGTAGGCCAGGCTCCAAAAGGATGTGAAATTAATTTATAAATGGCAATTATTTTCAACCTAATCCTTCCCAAAAGAACCCTCGAGCAATTTTTTCCTCTCTGCATTCAAGTTATTTCTGATGGTGGCCTTTTGTAAGCCTTTGCAAACTGTTCCTGGTAACAACTTAAAACACTTCCACAGCAGGACAAGGAAGGCAGGAGAAGTCTTCCACCATCTTGCAGTCAGCCTCAATGCTTCCTTTATTTGCGGGTAGTTTGCAGCTGCCTTTATGCCCAGGTGTTTATTAGGCGTCTCTCTTGCTGCCCCATATCCCAGATATTGTTAAAGTTTTCATGTCAAGAAAAAAGTTTGTAAAACTGTATTTTCTGCCATATTTTGTCTAGTGACATATTTTAACACTCTGATTTCTCAGGGGATGGCACCTGTGTACGGACAGCCCATAGCAACCAACAGTCCCAGTTTCACCCAGCGTAGTTTACTGCTTCTCTAAGAATCATCTTCAGTCAGTGCCTTCGCATTTGTCCATGGTGCTCGCACCGCTGCCCCCTGCCCCACACAGCCCCTTGGGAAGGAACAGCAGCCCACGATGGCATTAAATTGTATTTTTCATGCATTCCTCCCACCAAAGAGAGAGCACCCCGACAGTGTTGGCTGAGACAGGTCCTCATCACAGAAAGTGGAAAATTGGTAAAAACTGGTTCCCCTACAAGAGCAATGCACCCAGTCCCTGTTCACTCTACACCCTTGTCTTCATTCGGCCACCCTCTGACTCAGATGTGGCTGATGCACAAGGAAAATGGTACCAAGACACAGCCTCTGAGGTGGCCACATGCTCCCAAATGTCACAGGTGCCTCTGTCCCCCTTGAGTCTGGGTCGTTCTGACACCTCCCAGCACCTTCCGACCAGTGCCTTTGGCAGGAATGCTGCGTATTGCCAGGAAAACCCATGCAGGTATTTGAAGTCAAGGTAACATGCAGAGCACCCTAAAACATTGTAGCAGGGGGCACTTTCATTACAACTGCTCCTGAGAGGTTGGAGGTCCAGGTTTCCCACTCCATAGCTTTCATGGGGGATGATTTCTTGTCTCACTTTGCATCTCTTTCACGCGCCTCCCAGCTTCCCACAAGGGGCTATCCAGAAAACATTGTGGCATTTTGGAGAACTTAAGATCAGCCCTCAACAGCTCCTGTCCACAGGAGCAGCCAGATAAGCACATTATTTGCAAGCGTCTTTCCAGCAACAACAGTTCAGTCAACAACAGGTTTTTGCAGGTGCTTTTCATTTGACTTCTGGTTTTCTGAGGCTTTAGGATGCACTTGGGTCCATTTGCCAATCGTTCTCTACAGCCAGGTGGTCTGGATACTTTATTGCTAATAATTCCTAAGCGAAACCTCAGCTTGTCCCATTATCACATGAATATGGAAAGTAGAGCTTTTAACAAAAATATTGAATGTCATGAGATGTTATGAAATCACAAGAGTCAGCACCACGGTACAAAGGCACGTTCATTTGATTGATAGGTGAGTCTAGCTGCCACTGTATCCTCTCTTTCTCTAATTCAGCTCTGAAAGAAGCTTGGTAGACATCCTGAAATTAAAAACAAACAAACCTGAATTTCAGGGGAAGGAAAATTAAATTAAAACAGCTACTCATGGCAAGTCCACTGCGGGGGTGGGGGAGGCACGCAGTTTCTTCCTTGTGGATTGGAAAAAATGGCCACGCTTATCTGCTCTCCTCTGCATAAGGATGGCCTCAGCTGGAGAGTGTTGGTGGGTTTTTAGCACTGCTCCTCAAGGAAGACTTGAACAACTGACAAGAGACCCCCAAGGAAGGGTGAGGATGACCCAGGGGTCCAGAAAAAGTGAAAAGAGAAGACAGATTGAAAGCTAAAGAGGGTCACCTGATAAAGATCTTCAAACATTTTTTAAAAAAAGCAATAAAAAGATGGGGATAAGCTGTTGTGCATGTGAGCTTACGTGGTAGTAGGCTAGATAGGCCTCAGCTGGAATAGTTTGGAAATGGATAGAGGAGCTGCAAGGTTTCCGCTGCTGGGAGACTTGAAGCAAGAGCATAGTGACGTGGCTGCACATGGCACCAATCTGGACAGGAGGCTGACCCTGACTGAGCCCCTCAATTCTTTGGAGACCAACTGCCTGGGTCTAGCAGGTTTTTTAAGAGCAAGCCTTATTCCTTAAAACATAGAGTATAAATGGCAATAGTCAGCCTAAAGCAAACTTTTCAGGTGTTTGAAAGAACAAGAATACACCCGCCTCTTCCCTGGAGACATGGAGCTTGAAGAGAACAAGTTTGTCAGGTTTTACAATCCTATAGTACTACTCAGCAAGGACGCATATAGCTACAACCCTTCTCTTACACAGTTCATTTGCTACATTGCATATAAAGATAGCTTTTTAGACTAACACCCACAGAAGTGTCATGTAAGGTTCAGCGTATTATGTGTTTTAAAAGGACCTTGTCAGTCATGCTGGATTTTTTTTTTTCCTTTCAAAATTTAAACATTCAGTTGGATAAAGGCTTGTCAAGTTCATTCCTCTAGTGATGTCTTAACATAGCAGGTTTTTTTCTTGCTCTGAAAAAATAATCAAGTCACTAGGAATAATCAGAGACTTTTCACAGGGATGAAAATCTCCCTCTGTTCATATTGTTGGTACAGAAAGAGCAAGAGAGAAGATCACCTTTGGGTTTTCACTCCACTCTGGCTGGAGCAGCTGTAAACATTTACTCATTTTTCCCTCCACTACCTCAAGCTGGAGATGGAGAAAAGAAAGTGCCCTTATATGTTTGCACTATTTCTACTGGCAAAACAAAGCAGGGATTTCTGTACAGTTCAGGTGCTGAAGGACAGGAGGAGAAAGGTGCTGGAAGAATGATGCTGCTGGGAGAAAGTGCTGGGATTAAACATCTTTTTTCCCGGTCAGGGCACGCAACCCCATTTCAGACATCCCTGAAGGGAGTCACTGCATCACCGCTGGTGTTTGAAAATGGAAATCCCTTCAGAAAGTGGACACAAGATAGGAACAATTATCTAGGTTTCGGGAAACAAATTATTTATCCCTTCCCATTTCCACTCATGGCGCTGCTTGCTCTGCCCGTCCTCTTCCACCAGAAAAAAAGGACCCTGCTGGGCACCTTTGCCACGTAAAGGCTGTGTGGGATGAAACCTCCCAGGTGCCAAAGAACCGCAGCAGCCGCCTGGTGAGCGAGGCCAGGGCTGATGCCCAGTGCTCAGGGGGTTTCCATCTAACGGCTGCATTGCCTGGGGACAAACATTGACAGGGGTTTCTCTTTGTGTCTACAAGGGCGTGAAGGAAAAAGGCCATGTAGGAAGCACTTTTGTTGAATTCTGTTATCCCTGAGCAAAATGACCAGAAAATCTAACAAACAGCTATTGACTTGCTTTGTCAACGTGCTTTGAGAAAAGCTCTCCGAGGTTAAGCTGTTCAATTTTTTTTTTTTTCCAACAGTAGTGTCGGGGTTATCGGTATTTCGCCTAACAAGAGGAATGTCCGGCTGCAGGGAGAGCAGGGAAGGGCCGTCCAAGCAGTGCTGAACTTTACGGTTGCACACCCCTAGGTAGGAGCCAAGCAGAGCTTTCTAAAAATACAGCTTTTGCATGACTGAAGGATTGTATATACAGTGATATAAAGTTACTGGGGAAGGAAGGCAGAAAAGAGTAGCTTCTGAATGGAGGACACAAGTACGAATATGACCTTGAGGTGCCACCAGAAATATATATACTCACCTTAAAAAATAGCCTAAGCCCTCAGCAGTGGCAAGTCAAGGAGAAAGTATAAAAGGTCAAATGCTATGGAAACAACCAGGACTTTTCTAACTGGATCAGAGTCTTCAAGACTGTCAGCCCCAGGGATGTCAGCGTTCATGGGATTTTATGAGAAGGATTGTTCATAAATTTGACAGAAACACAGATTTAACTGATGGGCAGTGAGACAGTGGTCTCGGTACTAGAGAGGCAAAAATTAAAAGTTACTGGAAAAGGTGCAACTATAAAGTCCCTCCTTTTGCTGCTGCAGACCCGGATCTGTAAGCACACCCATTCCTGCTCTGAGACACCAGCCAGCTTCTTCTGGAGCAGGTGGGGGCAAAGGCCCTAGGTGCATCCCCCTAAATCACCTCCCGCTGCCAGATGAGGCTGGAGGGATGCTACATGGCAGATGAGTGAACTCATCCAGAGGGACGCTTGCAGAGACCAGGTTTACAGGTTGCAAGGAAGGACAGCTGTGAGCTGCTTCATGACTTAATTTTTTAAGCCATATACGGAGCCCAACAGGAAAGCCTGGTCTGCTGTGATGTCTGCCCAAGTTTTTCTTCAAGAGCCCTTGCAACAGTGGGAGCTGTTTAAAGGCACCACATTAGAAGCTCAGAGTAAATGTGTACTGACAATAAATAAAAAAATAAATACACACATACCCCAGGTGGCTAAACAGCAGCACAACGGAGGGATTCAAAGCAAACAGACACCCTTCAAAAAGTAGAAATCAAATGCAGAAATTAGGCAAATTAGATGCAAGACTACAATAAGGCAGCCCCAGAAGAGAAATCCAAGGAGCTACTTGCTAACAGCGTGGAGGCTGACAATAAACCCTTGCTCAAACACATCAGAGGCAGAAAGCCTGCCAGAGGAGCTGCTGTGGCCAGCAAGCAGTCTCAGCACAAGGAGGCCCAAGGAACAAATAAATCGGTATTTTGCAATGATATTCACAAGCGGTGTCTCAAAGAAGAAAAAGTAGTAGTAGCTTAAGTGAATNGGAAATACTACCCAGGGGGTGCCAGTGAGGAGCCCTGCTCAGTTATTCACTGCCAAGGCAGGGAACACGCCACGTGTGTACGACCCCATTCAAGGCAGAAGGTCATCATGGGGAGAAAAGCAGGAGCAGAGCAGCAGTTGGGGCAGGGGCTCCAGGGAGCTCAGTCCACCAAGGGAGCCTGGAAAGAGCTGGGTTTTCAGTGCAGTGCAGAGGAAAACGGGATAACCAGATGGGCACAGGCATGGGAGGATTTTTCCAGTGGAGGTCAGCCTTGTGAGGCATCATGAGCCTGAAGAGAGGCAACTGCGGAGGAAATCCCCACGTCGGGGATTGTAGGGCAGTAGAAGAACATAAGAGGAGAAGGATCCCTCTTCATCTTGTCTCTTAGACTCCTGCCCAAACACAACACTGAGATTTAGCCTGATGTGTCAGCCCAAGGGAATTTCAAAGGTCACAGGAATGGCCAGGAACGAGGGCCGGGGCTCCTGGGGTGGTGTCCCAGCTCGTGGCCAGGCACCTGCTTCCCATGACCAAGGAAATATCTTCTTCAGTGAAAAATGAGTCTTTAGCTTTGCGATGTCCATAAAATTAAAGATGTAAATCATTTAACAATATTTATGAATAAAGCTATTGCAACATAGCTACTAATGACTCACTGTCTTCGCAAGGAAACACCCTAATTTTCCAGTGATATCTCATTTTGGAGGAAAAAATACCCCACAACTTGGAGGAAATAACCTTATCCTGATCCAGAGAAACCATCTTATAATCAGTGTTGTGAGTGGGAGGGAGAGAGCACTGTGTAATGGCACATGGGAGCTTTGAGATCTCAGATCTATTAAAACATTTGTTTCCCAGCCTAGGCACTTTGCATGCCTGGAAATGTTCATTCAAAACAAATCTTCGTTATAACCAAAAGCAAGTCGTCAGGCAAAAATGAATCGGGTTTAATTTTAGAGGGCAGGAACCCTCAAGAGGCTTTTTATTTCAACATCAGAAGCAGTTTTCAGTGGCAGTACGTGGATTAATAAAAGTTTCTCTCCTCTGATAGATTCAAAATGGTCCAAGAGAGATGGTCTAATGTTTGTTTGCTCTTCACCGTTTGGAAACCTTGAGCTTGGAGAACTTGCTTTACTCCCAGGTGAAGTCTGGTAGCTCCGGAACCTGCCCCTCCTCCTGTCTCCTTGTGTCCTCCTTGGGTTTTTTGAGAGAGTAACTACCATGATCGTGCTCTCTTGAGCTTCACCTGTGGCTGTAAGTCTGCTTTTCCTTCTAACCACCCTCGCTCACTTATGTTTGCGAAGGTCAAGTCATTTCTCCAGGAGGACTGAGAGACCCCAGCCTCCTTGCTAAGGGGCAATTACTGATTCCAGAAATGGAGACCTTTGTGTTTTCTAAACTGAAACAAAAGAGGATTTTGGTGAGCACCCAGTGGTGCTCCCCAGCTCTGCCTGGGGGCAAGCAGCCAGGGAGGACACCTTTCCCTGCTCTGAGATGAAGTGTGGCCATCACCCTGTTTGTTCCCAGGGAACGTCCCCTCTGCCACCAGCCCCAGCTGCCAGGTCACTGCTCTCCCCCAGGGGCCCGGCTGGACCCGAGCTGCTTTGGCAGCTTGGAAGAGGGAAGAGAAACTATTTCCTGGAAGTTGCCGCAGTTGGAGAGGAGCCAGGGGGGAAAAAGTTCCTCCGTGTGCGTGCCAGAGGAGACAACAGCAGATTGCAAAAAGAAGAGTCAGCGAAAGGTCATTATCACCAAAATGGCTGAGTCCTCCAATTCCAATTTAACTGAGGGAGCATGGCGGTGCAGAGAACCTCATGGCACAAGGTGCTGGGCTTCTGCCGGTGCCACCCCATGTCAGATGAGACAAACTCAACTCAGGGGAAATTGCCATCCAAACAGATGCAGCAGATAACATTACAGGAGGCAGGAACTGTGAAAGAGGTTTCACTGCAAAAAATGCAAATGCAACTTTTTCTAGTCCATTTCCTATTAATTGGGTCACAATTTCCTTCGCCTGCTGACCTGATAACCACTGCAGCCCTCAGGGGAAAAGGCCATAATAAAATAACATCCCCTCCAGCAAAGCTCCTGTCCCACAGCCCTTTTCCAAGCCCCCTGGAAGCAGGAGAAGCCCCCGCCTGCTGAGCTCAGTCCACCACATCACGTCAATGGCACATCATTAACTTGAAAGATTTGCCATGTGAAGTCACCTAAAACCAAGCCGAGACACAGGGGAACAGGTCAGGAGCAGCCAGAGATGATCGGCAAGAGGAGCAAGACGCTCTCTGATGCAGGGAGGACATCCTGGGCAGGGGAGCGTGGTGCAAGGGGGTAGGAAACCCAGTCCGGCATGAGCAGGCAGCAGCCTCCTGTGGGGGGAGAGGTGGAGGCTGTAGCGGAGAGAGGGAAATGCGACAGCACACCTATGTGCAGAAAGACCATACAGCTCCAGTTGAAGAAGTAGGGATGAAACATACAGATTTTCAGGTCAATAACATGGGGGGTAAAGGATGGAGGCAGGGGAGAGAAAGATGTGACCCGTGCGGCCGGGAAGCGATGACTCTAGTCACAGCTTTGTAGCACGGCAAGAGGCAAACGTAAGAAAACCAAATAAAGAATCACAGAGTAGTTCAAGTTAAATCAACGTTTAAAACAGCATTCCAGTAATGGGGACTAAGGTGGAGAAGCGTTGGAGGGACATTAAGCCGTCAAAGTTTTTAAAACTTTGAGACACTTAATGCTTTCTCAGACAGCCCAAGCAAATGAGTCACCTTCCAACAAGACAAATAAATGCCTATTTTAAAACAACTATTTTTCTTGTATCCCAGCGGATTTGCCATTGTCAGCACAGACCAACGTACAATATTGAGCTAATTGCTTTATCATATCCTCTGGCCTGGAAGTTCCTCCTAATGCCAACCTGCTTCTCAAACCCAAATTCTTGCTGAGCACTAAATACGCTGAGAGAAGGTGATGAGCATGGCTGAGACACAAGGAGTGTGTCAACACATGGAAGTGTTATGCTAAGGATGATCGTCGGTGACAGCATGGAGATAAATGTTGAGAAGGTGATACATTTTGAGAAGGAGAGATGAGCACAACCCCTAAAAAGCACCAAAATGAGCACATAAAGCATACAAGACATTCGAGAAGTGAAGAAATTTGCCAGAATAGAGAGAAAGAGGGTTTCTTCTATGGCAGATCGATAGCTTGCCAAAGTAACTGGAGGAGGAAGGAGGTACAAAAAAAGACACAGAGCAGCGAGCAGCTCTTCCTGTCTATGTAAGATTCTTTTTCAGTGTTTTCCAGTTTTTGAAAGCAGACACACCACCCAGCTTCTGCAAAATGAGGAGAAACGTGCTTCCTTTCTCCCTGGCTGCAGAAAACCCCACTTTCTTAACTCATATATCTACTGCTGCTCTGTATCCACTGCCGTGCTGTGCGTGAGCTCCCTGGGGGTTTGCTCTGAAGGCAGAAACGCTAAAGGTGGGTAATCACTGGCAAGGAGGAAAGGAAATGGTGAAGCAAGTTGTTTCGCCCCTCTATCCTCTCTCCAGGTGCCAAAATCTGCCAGCACAAACCTCCTAATCCCTTCCCAAGACCCTTTCTCAGCAGAGCTCAGTGTTTTCCCTCGCAGGTCTCCACGTTCCCCACTTGCCTGGCAGCACCCATCCACCCGACCAGTGGTGAGCAGCGAGGGGAGAAAGTGCGCAGCTGCCCCAACACCCTCCTCCAGCAGCCAGCACCTCCACTGCGGCGGCTCCTGCTACTCCCAGGGTGAACTGCTGAGAAAGAGGAGGTGGTGGGGAGGGGACCGGCCTTTGCTGGAGCTCGGGGGCTGGGAACGTTTCTGTGCTGAAAGCCAAATCGATTTTTCTAACGCGGTCTCAGCGTTAATGCGCAGCTTAGTGTTGTCCAGCATCACGCCCCAAACATCTTATAGCTACGATCCGGTGGGAATGAAGTTGCGCTGGCAGGGCCTCGGGTTCTTACCCAGCAGGGGCGAAAGGGACTGGTGGGCTGGAGAAACACCAGACGGCGCTGAAATAGCCAGCTCCTGGCGCACGCAGGGCAATCAAATACCTACTCAAACACAGCAGCACTTCATTCGTACACTGTCTTACGTTCTCCCATCTTGTAAGTGTGTCAATAAGCCATAGACAGCGTTATCCGCAGTACTCTTCATAACACAGCAATAATCGCTAAAGGCTCCATCAAGCTCTGGAAACCGCATTTTGCGCTGATTTTGAAAATCAGGAACTGAATTGCACTTAACAATAATTGCCAACTCATTTTGTTCGGTGCTGCAAAACTCATCCCACCTTCGCTTTTTACTTGCTAGTTGCTGAAGAAGTGGCTTTTCAAAGGTCTCATCAGCCACCGACACATGTATTGTTTCTCTGTTAACCAGAACTGAGGGAGGATCACTGAGCACTCGTTCAAACAATTTTTTTGCCTGCCCAGACTTTTGCCCTGCTAGACTTTGCTCTTTTTCTTCTTGGTTTCCTACCTTTAAAAAATTGTATACTTGCACCTCTAAGACACTTCTCATAAAACCAGTGATTTTTTTTATCCCCTGTTCTTTTCATTTTTCTTTTTCTGGGAAAATGTTTTCTGATGTGTCTCAGACATAACCCCGTAGAATTTCTGACTGGAGCACACAGGTAAAAGCAGAAAGATGCTGAAGTAGGATTTAAATGTCAGGCTGCAACTTTACTTATAACCACAGGGTACAAACACAGTTCAGTGCACGCAGACACAGCAATTTCCCTCGTCCATGTTTAGGAATACCAAAAATCTCTTGTTGTATTTCAGTGCTGTGATAGATAATGACGAAAGCAACTTAATCCGTGTAGCCCATGACCTGCTGTAGGCTGGTTCTTGGCCGAAGTGCAGTATTTTGCTGCAAAACACGTTAGCATCATGCCACGTGAGTGCTTGGGTTGGCCCCCCCATAGGGCACCACCGGGCTGAGCCCACACTGCCCTTTCGCAGTAACATTATGCTCAGGCAACCTGTCACTAAACACAATTTTTTATTTTTAAATCTGCCAGCCAGGTGTCAGGTATCGGCACCCTTATCTGATGACTGCGTATCAGCATCCCTGAGCTGCCCAGGCACTTCTGCCGCCTCAAGCGTAACCATGATCACTTTGCCACCTAAAAACTTACCTTCCTGCGTACTCTCACACCACTTTCAGGGTTCCATCAGCCTGGGAAGCGTAAGCAGATAGAAGTCTAGGGAGAGTATGAAGGAGCAACAGCCCTAAATCCCTTCCAACGTATCTTGCGGGTCTTGCTGACAGTTTTCCCCAGGCTGACCTAGTGCCGGGGGATGTGGGTGAGCGCCCAGCCCTGCCCGGAGCCCTCCGCGAGCAGGACTCGGGGCAGACTGCTCTCGTGCTGCTAAAAGGCTCTTACACCATGGCCGATACAAGCAGGGCTGGCGGAATTCGCTCTCCACCGCCCAGCGGAGCCAGCTCGCCCTCGCTCCTCCTCTCTCCTGATGCCCGATGGAGGAGCTGGCAGAACTGCCCTGTTCACTTCCCCAAATCATCAGCATTTAATCTGGGACAGCAGATGTAACAGTGGCATCTCACAAGCAAGACAAGATCCTGCACATAAATACAGAGCCACGAGTATTCCCTGAGCCTGCCAGCAGCTCCTGAGCCCCTGGAATGCATTTCCAGATCTTCAGCTATGAAGACATTTGCCCTTTGAGGTGGCCTCGGGCTCCTGGAATTGAACCACAGCAGATGCTCTTCTCGCATTGCGCTGGACAACCTGTCCAGTGCTACTACCCTCAAAAAACCCCTCCGCTCTCCTCCCTGAGAAAATCCTGTGGCAACTGCGACTGGCTGCTAGTTATTTTTCTTAGTTTTTTTTTTTTTCCACAGCCCAAGTGAGTTCATACCTGGTGGCACGTTCATCCTCCCTTCACTAGCCAAATTTCACTCATATCTGAGGTCCAATTTGGTTCTTAAATAGATCATTTTTGCACCCACCTGGAAGTTGTCTGCAGACAGGAGGTGACCAAACCCTGTTTGCACCCATTGCTCACCCCTCAGCCTTCTCCGGGCTCTGGAACAGTCCTTCGAGTTACTGCTGGGAAGGTCCGCCAGCCTGTGGGACAGCCCACTGGCAATGACCTAATGGAAAAAAAACACCCCACCTCAAAACCCTAAACTTTCCATATCTTAAAACTGAACAGATTAAAACTCCAGCAGCAGCGAGGGCGTGAACTGCACGTTGCACTTTGCATATGGCGTTGGAAGCCAAAGGTGCCTGACCGCTGCCACAAGAAAAGTCCAGTTTCCTCAAAGGACCACTCGGTTTCCCACTGGTTTGGTGCTGAGAAGCACAGAGGAGGAAAGGGTTGAAAATATTCTTTATTCCTGTTTGTCTTTCTCTGTGCCAGAAGGCCAGCATAAATGATAGCCCAGCCACACGTCGCTGGACACATCTGACGCCACTTCTCTCGGTCTTCTCTTGTGGTCTCCTTTCTGCCCCTTTCAATGATTTTAAGTGTTTGTGTGTACCTTACAGCCAACTCTTTCATACCACGTTTCAGTGTTCCCATGGACTCTGGCAATGGCCGGGTTGTACGTCTTGGCTTTGGGTGGGATTCCTTCAAGCATCCCCCAGCTCCATGCATGACAGGAGTTGGTGCTTTAGCCCATTTAACCATTAGCACATCAATTAACCACTGCCTGCACTTTGCTACTTGGAAATTGCTCTCTCCCCTGCCCATTCTGGCTTCGTTTCCCTTTTCACCAGCTTCAGTCCCAAACCGCATGTCACTCCTTATGTCCTGGGCAACAGCGCACATTGAAACCAGGCCTGAAAATACCTCCTGCCAGGAAACAATTGTGGGATGTGTCATTTGAGAGTGGTGCACCATCCTGCTAGAAACCACAGCGCACTGCCGTCTGAGGGAGAGCCTTCCCGCGGCGGGAGCAGGACAGGAGGGAGGCAGTGGGCTCTGATGATAAATCCATTTCCATCCCACCTCCACCCTCATATCCCAGCTTCTGCATATACCCAAGGCCCGGCGGTTCCCCCAGCAGGAGCAGCAGCAGTTGTATTTTAATGCTTTAACAAGGCCCAGGGCCGACGTTACCACCCAAGTGGTGAACCTGGGAGCTGAGCCCGCCCCGCTGTTGTCACCATGAGGTGCCTTCTCCCTTCTTCCATCCCTCCAGTATGTCTTTATGGCTTCCCAAAGTAAATAAGGACACGTGCACCTCACCCCATACCTAACCTTTTAATGGACAGGCACCTTGTAGCTATCCCCTCCCCACCTCATCGCCACCCCGGCTGCTGCAAGCGCTGGCAGAGTCCAACCAGCTGGGGAGGGGACCCAGAACCGCTGCCCTAGCGCAAGGCCACCAACACCCCACTCAGGTTCTTCCAGCCCACGGGCTGCCCCCCCGCCCCAGGGCGACAGCTCCCGTGGGGCTCAGGGGTTGTCCCCACATCCTTAGCCTAGACACGGGGTTGTGCTGCACCCCACCCCACCCCACGTAACCTCCTGCAGCATGGGCTCTGCGCCGGCTGCAGTGTGGAGGCTGCTCTCCCTCTCCACCTGTTTTCTTTAGCTTCGCATGTAACACCTGGCACCAACGTGGAAATTGGTCATCTCCTCCCAGCCCAAACTTTTCCCGATTACCAAATGGAGATGATGCTGTTATTTTCCTGGAAGGAGGCTGCCCTGGGGCTTGTTGGGCCCCATGCCCACGTTGCTGCCTTGCTAGCAGCCTCCTCGCTGGCCCTGCACTGGGCTTGCTCCAACTTGAGCTTCATCTTGAACTTGTCTGGGCATCACCTGCATCCCTCCTTCCTCTGCTGTCAGCAGCATCACAACGAAGCAGGCAGTGCTGGTTGGCTTTGACCTGCCCCAGGGGCAAATCGTCAGCCTTTTCCCCATGCTGCATGGGGGGTGGGAGCAAGCACACCTCCCCAGCCGGAGTGCTTCCCACACTGGCTAAAGCAGCCATGGAAGGTGAAGCTTTCCCACCACCCCCATATCTGTTGGCCCCATCTCAGCTGTTGAATCCCTGGGCTGCGACTCTCTGCTATGGATCCAGACAAAACCTGGGGAAGCTCTGGCTTCAAATCCCTCTTCCCAGCCCTCTACACCATCCAAAATTTTCACTTGAGCTCCTCCCCAGGATCAATCACAGCAGCAAGCAAGGATGAGCGCCCTCCTCCCCGTCATCTCAGTCGAATTCTTGCATCTTCCATCTCCTGATCAATAAATGGATTTGTGGCCAGGATTATCACTGACTGTGGAGTCCCCAAATCCTTGCCCACTTTTGTTGCAAGAATCTGTGATACTATGCTGAACTGAGCCAAGTTGTACTCATCTAAGCAAAGCAACACCATTTTAACAGTACTTTGAAAGTCCTTCTTCCAACTGGAAAGGCGCAGACCTGGGATAACTTGTTGATCCTAAAGACAAAGTATCTGCCATATAAATTCAGGAAGTTTGGGGAATTTTTTGTCACTAGGTACTTCTCACTTTGTCGTGAACCTTTCTCTAAACAATTCTTACTTACATAGCTAATAACATCACTGCTTCTAAAATGTAACCACTGGTAGGACTCCACTTCTCCAAAAAGGCAAAGAGATATTGCTCCCAAGTTAGGTACCTGAAGGAAAGCTTAAAAAAAAATCAAATGCTGTGTCCAATATGATAAATGTACAGAAGAACTTAAATTAAGCTCAGAAACGTGAAGAAACACTTCTCCCCTTTTATGGGATCCCTTTGTTGCCACGCTCCTCCGGGACAGTGTTCAAGTCCACAGTTCAGTAGCAAATGCTGCTATTTACTTCTAATTCCCTCCTGTCTTTTATTAAAGTTTTTACTACATTTTTTTTTTTTAACACCGTGGTATTTGTATCTCTGGTTTTATCCATCCCCTAATAATGTCTTTCTTGCAGTAGTCTGTACCTTTCAATAATTTTTGCAAAAAATGCCATGTCTTTGGCCATTTTCATCCTTTTACGCTTCCATCTTTAATTTGCCTGCCACAGGAACTTGCAGCCCCCAGCAGACCGGAATCGCCTGCAGTATGGCTCAGCTGTGGAGCTCATGGGCCCCAGGACTGAGTTCCCTGGAAAGCACGTTAGCCCCCTGCGTTCCGCTTAGGACTCCCGCCTCCCCCCGCCCCACCCGATTACTAACGCTCCGAGATATCCAGAGATTACAAATGTTTCGTTTGCATCATACGCCTCATAATTTAAGAAGCAGAAGTGCTTCGTAATAACTACAATTGATAAAATTAACTTGTGCCTTTTTAATAAAATGAAACAAAAGCATTCTAAATCATAGCACCTTAGAGATCAAAACTGTCCGTGGGTTAGGAGCGTAGTGTAATCGAGAAGTAGGAAAACTGCAAAATATTAAAGCCCTGCAGCAATTGAAATCCGTAACAAAACCTTTGAGCAGAGCAAGCAATACTGCCCCACGCTCTGCCTATTTGGTCTCCTTGTCCATTGGTGAAATAGGAATTTTCTTCCTTGGTAATGGCACATCCCCTTTTCCAAAGGGGAGGAAAGGTACAAAACCCTTTTGATCAGCGCACAGTAGCTCTTTCCCTAGTTAGCAATGTTCTTTTACAGCACTGAGAAACGAGGTCTTTTTGTTTACCATTAGTTGAGGTAAGTTATCTTGGTTTTATTTGGGTTTAAGACTACTGTAAAGGAGTAGCTTTTCAGTTGCAGCATGGTTTGTCAAGATTACAATATTTACGACTGCATAAAATACATAAGTAAAAAATTATGATTTGTAGAGTTTGTTATCAAGAGCTGAGACTTACATCTTTACAGAACTGCAGATACTGGCTTCCTAACTGCTAGTTGCTAATTTTGCTGGCAAGAGCATTTGTTATACTTTGCTTTCATCTCTACACCCTTTTGTCCAACCGTGGCAAGAACTAGCAAGAAAGTCATTTCTAACTATGGTTAAACTGCTGTAACAGCGGTAGACAAGCTGGACTCGTTCTTCATTAGAACACCCTTCGTTTGAAGCTACAAATGTACGAGGCGATTCTTTTTGTTCAAAAGAAACTATTAGCATGCTCTGTGCCTTTAACACTTCACATTGATTACAAAAAATTTAACAACGCAATCACTAACATACCCCACTAATGAGAAATTATAAGAAACTGTTTGATGCAGAACCTTCTGCATCAGTCAACTCTGATCGATAAGAAAGCTATCAATTTTGAAATTTAGATTTAATGCATTTTCAAGAAGCTAATGAGAAAGGAGCAACTTAAAATAAATACCATCATTAGAACTGCAAACTGTTACAATGATATATTATAAACTTGTCCTAAATAAACCTAGTGCTTCAGAAATTTACCAGTGAAGTCGTATTACAAAATATGTGAAAATACAACAGTATACCACAAAACAACGTCCTTTTTTGGGGTCAACAATGACGCCAAGATGATTCAGTCTTCACTTTTTCAATTATTAATAGAACATATTGTAATATAGAAGTTGCAATTTGGTTGAATTCTAAAGAATATCCCCACCCAAACTCAAATTCACCTTGTCCATTCCTTCTCTAAAACTAGTGCCAAACTTCCTGGCAAAGCCGGTACTTTCTCAAAGAGCTTTAAAGTTTAGCCATTACTTATTTTCTACTACTACATTTTGGCAGCAACTATTTATTGGTCTGTTATTGCAAAAAGTGCAATTTAACAATAAACCAGTCTGAAGGTCATTTTATGTCTTGAGGATACATACCATATATTTCTTTAAAAATAATCATACTTTTGTAAGCAATACTTTACAGTAGACACCTCAAATCTACCATAGATGTAAAACTTAAAACGAGAAAAATTTAGTCTCTAAATCTTTATACACATATTTATATTCGAGTTTCTATATATATTATATATATACACAAGCACAAGAGTATATATAAAATATATATAATCAGATTCAAAAAAGAACAAAAACTGGGCACTGTACATAAAATCTTTTTAAAACTCAAACAATAGAAAAACTTTAAACATTAAACAATTTTAATAAAAGTTTCTGTACAATGCTAAGCAGTTTTATTTACATATAGAAAATGTAATAGGAGTAGTGTTTGAAATTACAGAACTCCTTAAAATTTCAATGGCAGGTAATCTGGAAAAAATAACAGCATTCCATTCACAAATATTTTCAAGCAATAAATATGTATTTATAAATAGTGTAAATTTACATCAAGATTAGAAACAAAAATCACAAATCTGAAGTTTATTCCTTAGTCTATGTGCAACCCATTTATCTTTGTGACTTGGCTGTTAATTGTTTTAAATTTTATTTAGGAACCAAAAGTGTAACCGTCATGGTTTCAAAACAAGACAGAAAAACATAAAAGCAGTAAAAAATTTATATCACCTAACTCTTCACATTAAAAAAAAAAAAAAGTTGCCCAAAGAAAGACTTAAAATTTCTAACTACCTTACAAAGAAATGACCAGCTAAGCTAGTACTTTTTCCAAGGGAAATTCTGAAGGGGAAAAATGGATGAAACCAACTCATCAGCCCAGAAACAGAGAAATACAAAAGAGGTGGTCTTCAAGTCAGTAGTCTGTATAATGTTGCCAGTTTTGTCAGATATATACAAAACATGGAATTATTTTTTTGAAGTACAGCTGGATGAGCTTTATTTGTTTTGAGTTCTGGAGTAGGAGGCAGTGCTCTCTCCTGTCCAGTTGGTTGACACTCCGCACTTGGAAGGTTGCATAGACACAGCTTTCAGCCAGCAGCCTTACGGGATAGCTACAAAAATCAGTGGTGCAGAACTGGGTCACTTCCTGAATATCAGAAAAGTTTTCATTTAATGTCCATGAAAAAATGTCAAGATGAGGAGGATGGCAATGGAGGAGCCTGAAAAAGAAAACATTAAATTACCTTTTCTACAAGGGTGTAAAACACTGTTGTTTAACCAAGACCTGCACAAACAGTAACCATGAGAGAGTTCAAAAGTCACACGCACTACTGTTTTTACACTTTAGGACTTTTTCAAATGGATACTGGCGTTTTTTTCCAACTTACTCAAATACAATGCATATTTTATGACTACTCCGCATTAGGATTTTGCCTACACTGCAGACTGGAGTATGCTGCGGGGACATCTGTGTTAATACAATGTGAGCTGCCAAAACAAGTCCCATTGTGGCAGCAAAGAGCTCCACGTGGGCTCAGTATAGATTTATCTTTATATACGCTAAAACTGGGATTCTCAAACCGTTTACCAATGGGGGGGATTGTCTATTTGTGGCTCTCCAAATGCCTTGTGGGCTTCATTTTTTTCCCTCTCTACCTTAACAATAACATAAAATCCTGAAGTTACAGTATCTGTGAAAAGGGTCTCAGATTCTCTGACACGGGGACAAAGTTTTTTGGTTTTGTTTTTTTTTGGTTTTTTTTTTGTTGTTGTTGTTGTAATCCTGGAAGACACCACCAGAGTGCCCCAAGAGTGAAGTAAGCTAGGTGCCTCGTTCCTGCCTGCTTTCAGGAGACAAAAGTCTAGAAGATACCTAACTATTTCCCAGTACTGCACTCTGTGGCATTACCATCACTATACTGAATACTTGATGGCATTTCCTTCTCCTCTTTTCCTGTTCATCAGTCCTGTCATGATGTGGAATCCCTTCAACAAGCTGCTCACAGTCTTTAAAGACACTTTAAATCGTACCATAGTACCTACCTATGAAACATTAACACTAGCTGATACCCATATTTGCTCCCAATACTTTACCCACAACACAGAGCCTCTCTGTCAGGCCTATTGCACCTTTGCCATCTGAGATTATCTTCGTCCTGTGACTTGCAACAAACCTCATCTCTTCTCCTAGATCTGAGAGATGTCACTTTTAGGCTACGACTTCTTAATCGAGACTGTATCCCCTTTAAAAGAAATGAATGTGCACACCAGTTTCACAATAGAACAATTATTAATGCCCTTTAGGACTGCAGGTTTAGGCTTTGGTGGGGAAGGAGCTGCTCACAGGTTGAGAACCCTTGTTCTAGGGACAGTATCATCACTGTTACCTACATAGTGTTACCAACACAGACAACAAAATACCCCTCCCTCCCCCCTCTTATCTATACAGAAACATTCTTGCCCATTTCAACTCAACTGGATGACGTATGTGAGAACAGGTGTTTATTTATATGCTTTTCTATAACAGACCATCACTTCGAAGTTGCAGTATTTCACAAACTATAACGACAATGGGCTCCTAGAAGTATAAACTGAAGTTCAACCACCTCAGGCTCTGTAGGACCAATGAAGAGAATTACATTCAAAGGGCATGGTCCTGCACTCTCACCAGCCTGCACCTTGAGGCCTTAGCTCAAAAGGTCACAACTTATCATGCTAGCATTACGTGAAGTAATTGTCTAAACACACATTTTCTGCAGCACCTGGAAACAAATCAAAAGGCAGAGCTGTTTCAGGGCTGTTGTATTGAATGCAACATGAAATTCTCATAACGCTTAGTCCAATGTTTGTCTCCTTTGACAGAAAGGCAAGGCTTATAAATAAATCCAGCATCACTTTCATTGTGATTACACACGAGCCATCTTTGCCTGAAACAATGAAACCTGGGTGAAATGTTAGGACAGTTGTGCTGACACAGTTCAAAGCAGGAGGCTGCCATATATAGCACAAAGCTATAATGGCAAAGAGGCTTTTCGCTTTAAATTGAAATGCAAAGGAGGCCCCAAGCCAAAAGACAGAACTGTTTGAGAGCATCCACTTGCTAAGCAGAAGGACAGTGCTGATTTGGGAGGGGATGGGTGGGGAAGGGGAAGGAAGGGGTCTGAGTGCATAGGATGCTCTGCTGCTATACTGACTTCATACCACAACCAATGTATTAGAGATGCTCTTGAACCTGGTGCTAGTTTCTCCAAGCTTCACTGTCCTGATTCTTCCCATCTCCATCTGATCCAGTTATGGTCTTCAGGTGATCTCTATTGGATTTTTAAAGCCACAACTTTATGAATTGTAACATCATACTTTTCCTGAAAACTCAGCCGTTATTTTCTGCAGTAAGTTACTGTACTATTTCACATAATTCTGACTCTTTGTTCTGTAAATATCACACACAACCCGTACCTCCATTTGAATCAGAAAGTCCACGGTACTCATACAATGGAGTACCAAGACAGTCTACAACTGCTTTACAAATAATGTATTTATGCACCCACTTATTAATTTGACTTACTAATGTAAATTGATCATAGACTTGCATCAAGTCCTCCATTTTGTACTGTTCTAGCACCACAAAATTTTCCAGGTTCGTGCTTATCTTTCGTGCACAGTCTTGGCAATGTACAACATAGGTCTTTCGAGAATTGCTCTCACTAGTGACAAAAAGCAGATCAAAGACTTCCACCTATTAGATTGGAAACAGAAAATCAATTGTTACAATTTCATTTTTTAAAGTTAAACCACAAAAACTGTACTTTCTTTAAGATTTACACCCTTACCCTGTGCATGCAAAGAGAAAAATTAGATTTGTTCAGGGAAAATCTATCCTCCTATGGCTCTAGCAGGGAAGTGAAATATTCTAAAACCGCTAATATTACACTTAGGATGTCTGCATGAACAGCACTATGGGAAAGCTTTTGATCAATATTGACAAAGCAGGACTCATACTCTGAATAGGGGTTACTCAGTAAGGTGAGGATTTATAACAATTATACCTAATTTTCCTTTTTTAAATTTGTCTGCAAAAGAAGTTTGTGGTTTATTTCCTTACTATTCAGTCACATGCTTACCCTGCCCAAGAGGCTGAGTCAGAAAATAAATAGAAACCAATATTCAGGGGGCAGGAAAATTTTATTTTCTTTTAAGCTTCACAAAAACTATTATCCAATACTTTAAAGGAACTATCAACAGAGCGTAGAATCAAAAATTTCAGCATAAAGGCATGTCCTGTGAAGAAAACATACTTAAATTCTCTCTCTTTTGGGGCTGTTGTTGACTTCTGAAAAGAAGACAGATACACCTTTAAAATAAAGCTCAACAGATTAAATTATATGCAGGAAGGGATAACAACTTTTTATAATAACTGAGAATTGAAAATCGACCTAGCGTGTAACAATGTTGTGGAAGTACTGTGGAAGAGACTGCAGCAAAATACAGCCTATGTCTAGGAAACAGCTTGATAAGCTCTTTGAAGACAGTACTGCACCACATATATGTGCTTCTAGCATATAGTAGATGCTGCAACTTAAAAGCAAAATTAAAATAACAACAACAAAAAAAGACAGGACAAAATTGAAATAAATACTATAGTAGTACACAAGCCCAACGTGTATTTTTACTGACCTCACAAATGCTACAGTAATGAGCTGGCTCGTCCTTTGCTCGCCCATGCCAGACAATCTCTTTTCCTGCAGCAATTAGAGCTTCCCTCAGTGTCTGACACTGTTTGAGAGTTCTTAACAGGCAGTACCTGCAACCAAAATGAGTGGTATATTCAGTTCAATATTCAACTTTATAGCAAGATTCAAGCAGGCTTAAATTTATTCCAAGACCCTGTACCTGGAGTTTCCTTTTCCTCCAGGATTTCAGAAACTGGCTAATTACAATCACCGGACCCATGACTTAGGTAGAAGCTAGACCACATGCTTGTGGACCTCTGTGTAGATTTGCTCCATTTCAGTACTGCCCCTTGCCCTGCTAACAGGCTGTATCTTTCATTTTCGACCAGAATGCATGAATGCTCTTTGAAGCACAATAAACCAATGTGTTTTCAAAAGCAATTCATGTATTTTATTTTGAACTATAAATTTATCAGCAAAAAGTTACTTTGAACTGTCAAGTTAAAAATAACTTTTTATATTTTGTATAAAAGACTATAGCCTATCCAAAGAACTGTTTTAACTAACATCCTAAAACCCCTGTTACAAGTATCTTCTTCCATGTAAAAGTTAAAAAAATAGACAGGTTGCTATTAGAAAAGGAAGCCCCTCCCTGGAAAAAAAACATTAACATTGAAAAGACTAAAACCCAAAATTTAACACTTATTTCATAAATGAAGAAAAGCACTGGTCAAAAGTCAAATTAAAATCAATAATTCCCTGCCATACTTCTGTAAAGGATAAAAAAAAAAATAAAATTATCGTCACAATTTTATACAGTTCTCTTCTGTAGAAAATCTAACTTGTTCTCTAGCGTTGCATGACCTACAGTGGTTCTCCAAAAAAATGTTGGCAAAATAGGTCACCAGATTTCTAAATTACAATGTTATTTACAATAATTTTTAGCTCTTAGCTATCCTATTTATTTGAGCTGCAGCCTTTGCAGCCTTTAATTTTCCCCTCCACAGGGTGGTTATGTTACATGCTTATTAGATGCAGAAAGAAGACTGAAAAAATGTAAGGGGAAGAATAAACATTGGACAGAAAACAAAGTGCTCAAGAGTTCTATCAAAATGTTTTAAACTTGATCCTTCCCCCATTTTAAAGCCTTAAATATGTAATATATATGTTCTGTATTTTTTTTTTTTTTAAAGTTTCTTTCATGTGTTTCCAAGTAGTTAATAGAATCTCAGGCTTACTTTGAGATACTCTCCTCTTGATGTTTTACACTCAGACTGTTCATCTTCACTAAAAACAAGTCTATAGCTTCATTAACACCCTCACTGTAAATGATGCAAAACTGAAAGCATGTTTCTATGTTAAACACCATATTTTCATATACTGAATTTCAAGAAAATTAAACAGCTTATTTAGCTGTAACTCCTTCAACACTTTCGAAGTTTGATGTTAATGGGTCTTACGATGTTAAGGCCAACCATATGCAATAGATCATGTATTAATTCACTTGAGTGTTGGGCTAACATAAATGTGCTTCTGACAAGTTTGGTATAGCATTCCAACTTGGGTATAGCATTCTTTCCTGCAATACAACCTGATGTCTAATAAACTTAAAAGCTACCATTCTTCTCTTCTCTTCTGCTTTTATCCAGCAAAGTCTTTGGGTATGCCAAAGAGCAACTGGAAGCACATCTGCACACTTAGAATTGTTGAGGTTGGAAGGGACCTTTAAGATCAAGTCCATCGATTATCCTAACCCAACAAAACCACTTCTAAACCATGTCCCCAAGTACCCCGTCTGCCCTTTCTTTAAACACCTCCAGGGATGGCGAATCCACCACCTCCCTGGGCAGCTTATTCCAATGTTGGATAACCCTTTCAGTGAAAAATTTTTTCCTAATATCCAATCTAAACCTTGCCTGGCTTAACTTGAACCCATTTCCTCTCGTCCTATCACCTGTCACCAGGGAGAAGAGATCAGTCGCCACCTGTCTACAACCTCCTTTCAGGTACTTGTAGAGAGCCACCATTGCTCTCCACTCCTGACTTCCAAAGAATTTTCAAAGTGCTATTTTCAAAGAGTTTTCTAGTGTTACAGTTTTCAATAAGGAATTGCCCAAAATGTAACCCACATGTAATGCTGCTGCAATGTTTGCCAAATTTGCAACCAAAGCCAAAAACAATAGCTAGAAGGTGATTTCTCCCTCCCTGAATAAAATTCAGATCCTAGGAATGGCACTTGAAAACATAAATGTTAACTATTTCATACTGTCAAAGAATGGGAGAAAGCATATGAACTATCACTTTGAAAATGCACTAGAATTTCCTTAAGCATGGGAAGCCTAAAGAAAGCCCAAAAGGTGTCTAGCAGATTCCTAACGTATAAATTAAATGGTTTCAGCTTTTAGTATTGTAGGCCTGCTTTTATTCTTGTACAGTGAGAAGTCAGTTAAAAGAAAAACTGGACCATATCTCTCTCTCAAATTCCTTACATGTATGGCATAAAGAGTATCAGTAAATCACGTCCAGTCAAATTCAAATATTTAAGAGAAGATTTTAAAACTGACATCATCCTGATTTATTCTAGAAGGGCAGTGAGAAACACATTGGAATATTTAGAAATCCAGTAAAACTTTTCGAAGTGTGGAGACCATCCCAATGGCAATGCAAAACCGACCTCTTTGTAGCTTTCAGTAATGTATCTTCCCTACTGATAGCAAAAATGTATTTTATCTGGGTTCATGATTCTGTGCAGAATAATTTCTCCCACGTCAAGTTCTTTTATGTTTCTAAAACTATTTTTGTCAGAGAATTTAGTATTTCAGTTACTTTGGAATTAATTTTTTAAGCCTTTATTACTATGTTCCCACTACCTCTAAAATTCTTCTCTTCCTCACATGCATTTGTAAAAGTCCTTCTAG
Organism: Ibidorhyncha struthersii; assembly: GCA_013398815.1. NCBI lineage: Eukaryota > Metazoa > Chordata > Aves > Charadriiformes > Charadriidae > Ibidorhyncha > Ibidorhyncha struthersii. The sequence continues at coordinate 1,379,125 of VZSZ01008659.1, forward strand.
CTTCCATCTAAGAGGTTTGCAGTTAATTTTTCTTTTCTTGAGGGTTGTGCTCCATCAGTCAAGTTTTAAATCATTCTGTCTGCCTGTGTTCTTGCTCATGATTCTACTGTTAAATATTAAATCTTTAAAAAACATCTTATAAGAATGTTTCAGTTTTTGCTCTGCCTTTTACCTAGCAAGACAGCATTGAGTTGCACGTTAACTAAAAATATAAAGAGGCTTCAGATTTTTTCCAAAAGCAAAGTTTCCTTGTATTATTTTTTTCCCCTACTGCTATTCTATTTCTTTTCATCTGATTCCCAATATTCCACATGCACATACACACACAAATATCTGTATTTTGTACATAATAAAATTCAGGAGCAGTGGACAATAGCTATTTGCCAGCTGGTGCTATTTTCATGCAGACAAGCAGTCCACACAAAAATTACGCAACTGCTTTCCTATCTTAAGGAGATCCATGAAGGTTTCTGCATGCCCAGTACGCTTACAAAGCCAAAGTCAGATACTAGACCGACAGTTCTGCTGACACCCATTTCTAGTAACAGCTACGCCATAACTACAGAAGTGACCACAATGAAGAGTTACTGCTACTAGATGTTACAAACCAGAGCTCATTATTGGATCTTCTTCCCCTCTGCACACAAAGCATGGAACTGGGCATCTGGCTGACAACTAACTTGGATGGAGGGCTTAATCCAAGTAAACTGGAAATGGTTTCAGTAGACTGGAAAAAGCAAACGCATGCCAGATCAGTTGTATCTGCTCCTCAGCATCTTTGTTTACTTCTAATGTACACCTAAAATTTAGCTCTCTATTACTAGAAAAAGCCAGCAAGACTGGAAAACAACCATTTTGTCCTCTGTTTCTCCACAGCATTTTAAGACATTCTCTTGCAGAAGGATGCTATGCTCAGTCATGTTTTTCTCCTTTTAAGCCTAAACCATAGAAAAAAAACCCCATTAACTTGTGCAAATGAAAATACAGATGCCAACATACCAAAACAGTATTTTGCCAAAAACATACCAGAACTGTTTCAAGCTTTAGAGTAAATGCCTGCTGGGCTTTGGAAGATACATAAAGATAATTGTGAAATATGTTTGTGGGTTGTTTTTTTTTTTTTTAATGGACTTTTCAGCTTCCTCTCTCCCACTGCCTGCTTCTTTTCCCCCTATTTCTCATTTCTAACTATCCAGTTTCTCATCTGCCTTTTATGACAGCTAGCATCCTGGCCAGGAGCACTAACAGCTTAATTGAAGGGGCGGGATTGTCAACTTCAGCAAAAATTTTCTTTACCCTAGATATTAGTTACTAGATTTTAAGGAAGTATTCACACATAAATGTTATTCCAAAATCAACTTTACAGTGACTACAAACCCCCCTGTCTTTAACTTCCAACATTCTTGATCCTTACAAGGTTACTATTTCACCATTTCCACCATTCTGCAACAGATGTTCAAGCCTAAATTAAATTCCTCCTGTAAAAAGGTGTCTCACTCAGATGTCATCAATAAATCCTACTAGGAGGGAAAAAAAGAAATTATTTTTCCTTTCCCTTTTTTCTGCAAGTTAACCCACCCATTTTTTAAAGGTCCTTTTCAAGGCAAATTATAAAAGGATTACATGCTTGTGGATCCAGTGCTAGCAAGACTAAGTGGTGCTCAAGCTAGAAGCTCCTTTGGTAGGCTTAAGGAAAACAGAGAGTGCTGCTACCACAGTATTTTCATAACAAGTAGTGTGCTTTGGAATTCATTCCCCCACTTCCCTTAGGACAAACCTATGATGTATGCTGAAACATTCATTCATTCTGCAACCTGGGTATAATGGTGCTGCAATATGGTTTGTATTTGCTGGAAGCTGCACTTTTCAAAGAAAATTACTACAGTTGCCCGCACCTGGAATATTCTTGCATTTTGCAATATGCATATGAGAAATGTCACTAAGCTCAATTATCATTTACACATCAATTAATTCATTGTTCAGAAGAAAGAGCAAAGAGAAGGTGGCTCACAAATTCCTACTTTCCTTTATTTAAAACATTTATACTGGATCTCCATTTATACTGACAGTGTGTGAGCACTAACTAGAGGTTCTAGAAATGTAAAATGAAGTTTAACTTTGCTATAAAAATGACTAAACATTCCAACTCTAATGTTTCGGTTGATGACCCAATTTTGTTATTTCTTATGGTACGTACTCTGAACAGCTTTTGTCATCTAAGTCAACTGCTTCTGTAAACGGCTGTATTAAGTCTGTGGCATGTTTAACAAACAACTTAATTAGATCGTTCTAAAGATATGCCACAATAACATCAAATACAACATAATACAATTAATGATATCTATAAATGGATTATTTGAAAAACAGAATGTAAAATAATTTTGGCTTGATTCTCAGGAATGGAAAAGTCTTACAAAGGATTGCTTACAAACCAACTATTGTTTTACACTTGAAGCGTAAATGGGTACAGTGAATGTTCAAATAAGTAAAACTTACTTTATCATTTCAAAAAGCTTTGGATCTGAGACCTTGATATTTCGAGCCATATTCCATGAAAGATGAACCATGGGTACTATGGACTTCACACTCTGCAGTTTATTCCACTCGTACCGTTCCACCGCCAGTTTATACTGACAGGCTATACAGAAACAAAATTACAGAAGCAGTTAGTCAAATTAAGAAATAAGTATCAACTGGAGCCAAAATAATTTGATGGTAATCAAAATTTATACTTTTTAGGGCTAGATTAAACTTCATTCGCAATGATCCATTCATTCCAACTACACTCGAATTCTATAAAATTTCTTTTAAAAAGTGTATTTACAATGCTAAAAGAACGCACAATACCACAGCAGCAACATCTGTGAAAATAAGTTACTGGCAAGTGTTTGATTTCTATGGTGAACAGAGAGCAATATTTCAAAAAGGGTTACTTAAAAAAATCTTCAAATATTTCAGATTTGGAAGAAATAAATCTAAATTGAAACGTCTGTATCTCACTTTATTCACTCTTTGTAATTTTACAATGCTATGGTATATAATTTGTTTTGTAAAGGAAGACTGCACCTCGAGAGATCTGTTGCAATGAGTCAGACTTTTTCATTAAGCAGCCTACTCACCCTGCCCTTTTTAAAAAAAATGTTTTACAAAATTTACTGTGACTGAACATGTGAGCTCTGTATCAGTCAATCATACAATCCTGGAGATATACTATTTATTGCACCATAATGAAATAAAGACACACCTTAAAATATTTAAGAAAATGGGAGTTTTTTGGAAGTACATTCTCTTCAAATGCTTGACAGAATCTCATTTTAGCTGTAAAATTTCCTTCCATTCTCGCATCTATAAACCTTCCAAGACCATGGTTCAAAACTAAGGACTTCTAGAGCAGTAGGTCCGAAAAACTGAATATTCCTTTATGAACAAAATTTTACAACTTTTTGCATTTCCTGATGTTTTCACTAAAGAGCAACTAGGTATCCGTTGTCCTGAAAAAGTTAGATTGGACAAGTCCTTAACTCATATGCAAGCTATAGCGCAGTCTGCTGGGTAGAACAAATTTTGGGAGAAAAAGTTAAGAAACGACCAGAATGTATGAATTCATCTAAACAGTTTATTCTGCTAGTGTTTGCTACACAATTGTAATTTTTACAAGTCCATTAAACAAACAAATGCAAAGACTGCATTCTTGTTGCTTTCTCTTCCTGTTACCAATGGAACTATTTCAAGCTTCAACACACAATGTTATAAAATACAGTATGTTCATGTTTTTTAAATCTAGTAAAGCACGCTAAATTTCTAAGAAATAGCAGGTTCTGTGGCAAATGTAGTATAACATTACCTAATTACATAGTTCAGCACAGGCACTACTCAACCATACCTGTAAGAGGGCCAACATTCCACGCGATGTTGTTGCACCAACCAATAGCCTGAACCCAGTGAACAGTGCCAGCATTTATCCACACCAAATCCCCTGGTCTTTGAATAAACCTATAAACTGGGACATTGGCTTCATACAAATCTTCCAAGTTTGGCCACCAAGATCCCATTAGGAAATTCATATTATTCCTGAAATGACAGGAAAAATAAAGTCTTCAGCGTTTATCCGCAGACATATTAGTGGTTGATACTTCAATGAAATTACCTGTAAAGCGTTATCACCATGATAAATGCTTTCTGCATCCAATCAGTGACCCAGGAGGACTAGTCAAAAGGAAAGTTTCATCTATAAAATTCCTGATCCTAATTCCACAGTTCACACACTGCAATACATCGAAACACTTAACCACCTGGCTGCCCATTTGAAGTTGGTTTATGGCTTTCAGCTATGTTCTATTTTCCTTTACATATCCCAGTATTATTAATGCTGAGGCAGAGAAATCCTTGGTCAGATCTAGTGTGACACTGGTGCCGAATGCTGCGTTTGTAACCAGTGACTGATTTTATATACAGACTGTACCAGCTCTTAAGAACACTTTCTGTTTTGAGCAATGCCAACCATGCACTCATACTGTCAGCGTATGCACGTGAAGCTTGTCCAACAAGCAACCTGTTGGCACCACCTCAATTGTGATCCACAGGTCTATGCTATATTCAGCCAAGAAATGTTGACCTTCTTGAAAAGCATGAAAAAACACCTCCATATGGATTTCCTGAGCATGAACTCTTCCACTATGGTTATGCAAAATACATACTTCTCTCCCATCCTTATCCCAATTTTATATTGCACCATGACAGATCGTTCACAGTTCACAGTTTTCAAAGACAATTCAGTGCCTCTGTCAGGCACTCTAGACATTTTATGAGGTTATAAAGATCTTCGTTTCACTGTCACCCTCAGGAGGACAGTGTCATGGGGGTAAAGGGCATGTTGTCATCAGAGACACTGCAATTGCATCTGTGGAATTACAATTTTGATATGGCCAAGCTTTGTAAAGGTGGATGAAATACAAACAGTTGTCAGTAGACAGCTAGAAAATACAGAGTACAAAGACACTGAGAGATTTATTTGCAGAGCTCTGGAGAAGTTCTGAAAGCAAGAGCTTAGTCCAGTTTTAACTGGGCAAGATTAAGAAGAAAAAAAATCTCCTGTAAAATCAGTTTCAGAGGCTACCGCTTGAATACTAGCATGATTAGGGGACACAATTGCTCCTCCTCTTTTTTTGGGTGTGTGTGCGTCGGTGTGTGTAGTGTGTTGTGGTGGTGCATGTGTGTGTGTTTTGTTTGTTTTTAAAGCATCCACTCAACACAAGGCACAACATAGAAACCCCCACCTTAGAGCTGGCGGAGTATTGCCTTAATGGTCAGTGCACCTCAACTTTTCCAGCAAGCTACAAACATGTAAGTGTATGCAAAGCATGCCACGACACCTCCCAGGGTCTGAGTAAACTAAGCTCTCCCTCTAGATGCAGCAAGAAACCATGCCAAAATACCAATGACTCTGTATTTGCTTGTGTACAACATGTGCATTGATCATAATAAAGATTAACAGCATACATCACCAGGAAAGTACTTTACTCCATCCCTCCTAAAAAAAACAAAACAAAACCCCAACTCCTTCACCCCCAAGTTTGCTCTGTCAGTCCACTGCAATAGCTCCAGACAGCTTTAATACGCATGACAGAGTGCCTAGATAAACAGTAAGGACTATGATGGATTTTCAGATGTGGAAATGTTACTACTATGAAAACTGGATTGATGCCACATAATACACTTTGATAGCAGACAGTCTATGCTTATACTAAACTTCTGATCCCCTTAATGCAGCATAAATTTGAATTTTGAACCTAGATGTGTGTTTGCTACTACCAATCTCTCACTTCTTATATTTCCACCATTCCTGTGTTCAAAAAAAAAAAACCCCAAATAATGGACCTAAAGTTAATTTTTGAGAGCAAAGCTATCGCAGGCAATCCAAGTTTCTGTACATTGTAAAATATCATATTTTGTATACATTCTAGATTTTGCATTTTGACTTATTTTAAAAGACTTTTCTGACTGCATGGAAAACCGGGAAAATAATGTCCTCTTACAGCACCCCTCAGTAACTTCCCCACTTAGGTCTGAGAAAGGCACAGAGAACTTGATAAAAATAGAGGAAAACAGCATGCTCAGCTTACTTTTCACAGAAGTCATTCATGACACCCCAATAGCTTTCAGGGACAACAAACCATTCACAGTCACCTGGACCAATATTTATATTTACGGAACAAAAGTTGTTATTTTCTTGATGACCTGAAATTTAGAGAAAAATAAACACACTTGTAAGGCTGACCTATAAAAATAACACTCTGAAAATGCAAAGTTACAATTACTAAAAAACCTTACATTGCAGTTTAAGTATTTGTACATATTTTATACAACACTTATACACACTATTTAGGTGCTTCACAGTGTTAAGAAATGCAATTAATCTACCAGTGATAAGAATTGTGCTTTTGTTAGTTTGTGGAAAACAAAAAGCTGGAACTACCAATCTTGCAAATCTGACCAACACTTCAGCATTTCCCTTTTTGTAGAAATGAATGCTTCAAGATGCTAAAGTTTAGATTTTGTGTTTTATGATAGCTCTTGACAGTCCCAGTCAGGAGCAACACTTCACGACTTCAGGCACCGAATAGACAAGTAGTAAGAAAATCTGTCCCAAAGAGCTTTCAAAATCAATGCAGAAATGCCAGTATTTTATCTTCTTTTGACAGCAGGAAAACTGAGCCATAATCCCTAATGGAATTATCTGAAGTTGTACTTCAGAAAAAACAGACCCTGAAATTTAGTCCAGATCCCTCAAGTGCTCTAACACAGCACTATTCATTATGGAGGGCTGAGTCCTATCCTCAGATAATGAAGAATCTACAACGTAAAAGTATACTGATTTCTATGACTGCACAAGACCTACTTCAGAAGCCTATAAAAATTTTCAAGGCATGTAAAATACAAATACTGTCAAAGCACATATAAACCCAGCCTTTTTCCCCTTAAAGAATCCAGTATTGCATGCAAGAGGTTAGTATGGTAATTACCTAGCACTGCAGAAGTCCAGAAATTTCCACTATACGGTAATTTAGTACTTTGTACACGCAGAGTTCAGTTAAACAAGAAATTTAAAAAATATTGAATATGCACTATTTTACTATGTCTAGGCATGCTGTAAGATATGGAAAATCTGCAGTGCAGTTAAATCCATACCACAGCAATAGAACCTGATTTTTTCCATGCAGAGATTATACTCACCTGGTGTTCTACTTCCTGGAACCTTCATGTACAACTGCACTGTGTTCATGCCCAGGATGGTATGACCAACATGGCTTAGAAGATTTCCTGCTGATACCACACGTACAAAAGCAGGAAGTTTTGTCAGTTCATGGAGTTGCAACTTCCACCTGCAGCAAAATAGCAAATCGACAAACTATGAATCCCTAAAACTCTTAGCTTCTAGGAATTCGAGAAATATAAACATTTTCAAAAAGTTGTTAGCACAGGAGATAGAAGAGCAGACAACCTACTTCTATATAACTTAGCATCTCTTAAGAGGGAAGTTGAGACAATGCAATACCCTTACTTGACAGTTACAGAAATTTACATGACGATTTCATTTAAGGGTGAGCTAAAAGCTGGGGTGATCGGATTCACTCTTGCAGTTAGCCAGTATGCTGCTATACTGCCAGAAAATTCTGCTTGCAATTTACACCTTGGTGTACATCTTTTCCAAGTGAAAACAGAGCTGTGCTCTTCTCACGCTCTAAGCCAGTCAAGTAACTGTTAACCATGCTTTCAAACGATATGGTGCTAAAACATATGTCAGGAAGAGTGTCTAAACATGCCCTAGCCTGTACATACAATTGCTGTGACCAAGAATGAGGTTAACTACAGGCACGTGCTATGGAACTGAATACTTGCATTAAGAAAAACACAGATCTTCACAGACAAAAATCCCAGAACTTAAGTGTGGAGCTCTGTAATGTCAGCCAGGAATCTGTGTTATTCTTTTAATTTTAAAATACTTCCAATATAATCACAAATCCGACAGGCTAGTGGAGGTGAAAGAGTTTTGTAGCAAAAGCTGAGACTGCAGATCAGAAGATCAGGCATCTACCCGGGATCCTACAAGAACTATTTAAAGTATCAAAATCCAATTGTCTAGGAGCCTCCGGTTAGTTATCCTTAGGTTAACTTAAAGTCTCTCTCCCAATGGTTTGCTCTGGATGCCAGTTTATTAGCAACAATTTTGTATCTACCGATGGAATTTTCTTTAGAAAAAAAACAGCATCAATATTTAAAATTTTAGAACCATCTCTAATCACATATGTATGTACACACATTGATCTTTCAGTGACTATACCACAAAAGACCTCAGCATCTTAAGCATGCCTTATTCCCCGGTTTCAAACACTATAACCTTTTCTTCTGCTCTAATGATTGAAGTAGATCAGAATTTTTGTACTGCAGCTGGTGGGACTGACAGCCTAGACATGCCAGATCTTTTATGCAAATATATACTAATTACAGATGGAACCAAATAAAAAAAATATTACTGGACACAAAAAATATGCTTTCAGAGTATTTCTAATACTTTCTGATGTTTTTCTGAGCTACCTTCATCTACTCACAGAAAGATATGTAGTCTACAAACAATTCACAATTTATTCCTTTTATTTTTTTTTTTTGAGGTTCTCACAGAGGTATCATGGCTTATCCACAGGTTAAGCACTGGTCTGGTCTTTACTACGTATTTTGAACCCTGTTCCTGGATAGAGGAGCAACAGCTATGAAAAACTGGAAACAAAGGATGACAGCAGGAACAAAAGGAAACAAAAACCAAACAGCAAAAATCAAGAGAAAAAAAAGAAAAAAACCTTTAATCTTACAATTTCTGTGCAAAGACTGAAAACTTGGTATTGTCAGAAGTAATTAAAGTTGTAAGCAAACAATTTAAAGCCTCAGAATGAAACAAAAGTAACGTATTAGAAGAAGGACTGCAAAGAAGAGTTTCTGATGGATGTTTAAGTTCATTTCTGGAAAAATAAAGATCCTGGAAAGAAAAGCTTGAAAGAGATTTTGGGGTGAAAAGGACTCTTAACAACAGTTTAAAGATCAAAGGTAACAATTTAATTGGGGAAATGGGTTGCGTAACTGGAACTGGGTTTGCCAACAGACTGACTGATGTCTAAGAAGAATGCATTGGTTTTCCAGGAAGAGTATAATACTGTAGCACTGTGAGCAGGAGAAACTTACTTTTTGTCATCTGACAGGTCAATGTTGGTCCCAAACTTGATTGTTTTAAAAGGTCCTCTTCTCCTCCTCCCAGAGCTGCAAATATAAAAAATATAATAGGTGAATGTGAAAATGCGAATGACATAAAAAAAACACATAAAACCAACTAGACCATTATCACAGTTATACCACACTTACTTTTCAGAAGATGTGGATTCATTATCTGAGTGGTCCTTGTGGTGACTCTTCTTCTCATTTTCCTCCTATAAAATGCAATTGTGGAATTGTTTGTATATATATAAAAAATATAAACATAAAAAGTAAGAATACATATATAAAATTCACAGGTATAAAATGGTAACATGTTCCCAGGCATAAGTACATTTTTTTCAAGATACTGCTAAAATCTTTAAAACATCTGTAAGATTTTATGTGAATGTTACTGTTAAGAAAGTTAAAAAAAAAGTTATTAGTCAAAAGCCATAGCAAAAAACTCTTCATGACTACAAATTCAGTGAAGCTCAGCCCAGGACAACAGAAAATGTCTACACTGTAAACACTTCTGCTAGCCTACAGTATAGTTGCAAATGAGTACGCTGGTTTGCTTCATTATGCAGGTGAACTGGAATGCAGTCTTAAGGAATATTAACTTTTTCAGACTAGAACATTTACCTTCCTTCAAAGTTAAGCAGGTCTCCTGATGACTAGGATGAATAATATTTATAAAATTAATTTTATAAAATCCATTACATAAAATCTTTTGAATTTTTCATAGCAATATGCTATTTTAGCACTGCAGTAGCTAGGACCATGACTAGCGGAAAAAATCTAACCAATATTAAATGATGTAATTTGATCTTTTTAGCAGAGTCTATTCTAAAGACTTCTTTTTGGCAAGCATATGGACATAGAAGGAAAAAGAATAAGACAAAACCGAGGAAAGAACTGCCTGGAGGCTATCCAAAGATCTCTGGCTTTGAATGGGATTGTTGTTAAATTTAAAAGTGCCCTATGTACCTGAAAAAGTCTTATTCATCCTTTGAATGAAGGACAAAGAGAAACAAAAAGGAACCTAGTGATGATGGATTTATCAAATACTGCAAGACATGTTAGAAAAGCAATGTAATAGTTGTTAGAGGAATAAAAAAAAATATCACATAGGGCAAGCCAAGAGGATTGTGTCTGTAGAAAGAAACAACAAAGCTTTCATTCGAACACTGAAAAGTCATCTAAGGACAGGTCAAAGCAGTGTTAGGTAAAGGACACGTACACTTTAAAACAATGTCTTTTTGATTTCCAAGGGGAAAATGAAAATCATCATTCTGAAAACTATTTTATATATTACATTTTTACCACCAATTTGCAACAGAAAAAAAAAACCCCGATCAGAAAATCCTGCAGTTCACTTCTTGGTGCAAAACTAAAGCTGAGGCTTTCCTGTTGACAAGCTGGTATGTGATCAGTTACATACATTATTGACCACGTACTTCACTGGAACATTATATATATAATGTTCGCCAGCTCCTCTGGAATGATGTACAAGAATATAATGCTGGTGCAACTGTTCAAGGGGCATCAGAAAACTTCAACTGATATCATACTTAAATTTGTTACCACTGCACAGGAAGAAAAATCCCATTTATATCCCAAGCTCTTGATGACTTCAGTGCTCTCCACTTCCCAATGGTATTCCTGTTTCTTTTCCTCATCCTGTATCAGTCTCACTCAAAATACTGTGACTACCTTCCCTTCTCTATTCTTCAACTACCAATTCATTTCTTCCTTTCTAATCCTTTCCTCTAATGAACAAAGTTTAAACTTAGAATTTCTCTTTCCTTTGTTACTGAAACCATTGCTGTTTCTGTGTAATGGCAGTGAAAACTGCAATAGTAAATTCCCCACGTTTGTGTTTTCCCTATTTCCTAATTAACAACTGGTCAAGAATATATTTGTGTCTTAGTTCCTCCTTAGCCTAATCTTTTTATAACAGCAGATAACATAAGCCTCTGAGGAGTGCCCACAGCTAATTCCAAGGATGTGCTCACTATTTAAGCAAAAGTATTAAAAAGCAATACCAATAAAATAACATTTCAAAAACTTCACTCTGTCACATATATCTAACAACTTCTAAACTAAATAGAAACTGTTATGTTTGGAACCCAACAACAATAAATATGGAAAGCATCAGCCACTTTTCTGGAAAAAAAAAGTTATTTTAATATTTTAAACTGTTGTGCTGAAAGACAAATACAAGTGTAAACTTCTAATAAGCCACAACCAAATTAACTCAGGATACTATGAAGAACAAAGAAATTTCATTTCAAAGAGTATGTGAAATTAGAAGCAATACAAGTTAAAAAAAAAAGCATCAAGTTCTAAATATTTTAATGTGAATTTTGACATTATTATATGAAAGCCTGAGCTAACAAGCTTTTAAAGTATGTAACAGCCAGTTTTACATTAAGCATTTTGTAAATTTACCTAAAATTACCTTCATGTTAATGGAAATGTCTCCTTTTCCTTAACAGCTTCCATTTCTTTTCAATAGCCATTAGTAATTGATTCCAGAATTAGTATGCAGTTTGTAAATTGTATCTTAAATAACAACAATGGACTTACCCTTAAAGACTCCTGGAATGAGGAGGCTTGGTACTGTGCATACTTAGCAATTGTTGTATGAGATCTACTGCTTTCACAACGCCAGATTTTCTTTGTTCCAGTGGGGTCCCAGTTTTCATCTGCTGGCTGCAGTAGTTGTGTCCTAACTTCTACTATGTGTTCATTATTTGCTTCTACCAATGTCTTAGTAGAGAAGAGTCCTAGATCTAATGAATAGGGATAAAATTCATGACAGTTAAAATATAATTAAAAGTTTCAAGAAAAGAAGACATGAATACTTAAAAGTTATCTATAGGTTTAAACTAAAGCATATTTTCCCAGTTAGCCTTCATAATACAGCCCACCTGTAGGTTAAAAATTAACACTCGTCATTAACACTCAAAAAGCTTTTCTGCACACAACAGTAGAAACGTAGAAAAAACTTGGCAGCTACTGTATGGACCATATTCCAAGAAACATTCTACATGACTTGTGCAAACAAATCTGCAACCAATGTTTAAACTTATTATCAATAAACTATTTTTCAGACTATAGCTTTATGAATGCATTTCCTACCAGCAATGATAATGTTTCTGTCTACACAGTTCAAAATATTGTACACAGTCAGATTACAGATCATTAAATCTAAGCACAAAGACATGTAGCCATAGTTTTCATAGGAAAAAAGTCTATCTGTAAGCTTCCATATTCACAGCTCCGGTCCTCTCTGTGCTCAACAAAATCTGCAGGGTTTGGGGGGATTTTTTTGGAGATGAGCGAGATTAGCAACAGTAGCAAACTGAGAAAGGAAACATTACTCTAATTACTTGGAATACACAAGTAATACAGTATCACAGAAATAAAATACCCACTTTTAAGAACTAAGAGACTTCTTTTTTAAACAGATACATTTTTTTTCCAAAGTAAAAAAACCTATACAAAGTATACCCACCTAATTTAAGAGCTCCAGCAAGGCCACGTATTACAGTAACAGGGTTGTTTGGATTCGTACAAAATTGATGTAAAGGTGGAAAGAAAGCATCTCGTTTATTTTCCAACTGTAAAATTATAATGGAATATTAAATGTCAGATGAACTTAAGACTCCTTATTTGTAAAATAAGAAAGAATAATAAAAAAAAAAGGAACATCAGAAAGATGACAGGAATGTTCTCCATTCCCCCCACAGTGTAGGGAAATGAACAGCTACATCAGACAACCTTTTCCATGTTAAAAGCTAGTTTCACTCCTGAAATTAATTTGTTACTGCAATTTATTTCTTGGCGTGAATTATGCCCAGGTTGCTCTGGCTTTTGCAACTCAGGTTCCCTGCAGTTTATTTCTTTATCTGACAGTAGCCTTGCACATTCTCTAAATCTACAGAATTCTCTGAACAGCAAGATAATATACTAACTTTCTTTACAGAAGTCAAAAAGCTAATTCTACAGATAATGTATACAAGAAACAGTCTAATTAAAAAGACTACTCTCCTAGTATATCTCATGTTAACCAGAAAGGTTGATTGGATTTTCTTATGCTTTTGTGCAGCTATGACCTCAATTTTATGCTACAGTCTCCCGTCTTTTTTTTTCTTTCCTTTTTTTGTCTCTTTTTTTAAAATTGTTGTGAGTCTTAAAATGCTGAAGACATCTCTTTCAATAAACAAAACACAATACAGAGTTCCCAAATATTGGGACCCACACTGGCACATCTACACAGTGTGCTGCGACATGGTGACTTACCAGCCTTGTAATGGACTCAACAAAGCTGTGATGGACTTTTAACAAGGTAGATTAATCCAGCTGCAACACTTGGATAACAGTTGGAAACTCTGTTGCTCCCAACTTAATCTAGCTCTTGAGCAGACCGCTTGTGCAGTATCACCAAAGTGCCAACTGCTTCTGGTCCCCAAGCTGGGCTGATCGAAGCTAACTTGATGTTTTCACACCAGCTCTATGGACATACTAGAATTTATTCTTCTGTTATCGAGGAAGTGGACATCCTATAATTCATTCGTCTATTACTAAGGAAGCTAGCTCAAACTTTTCTAAAGCTATTACAAAACTTTATTTTCAGAACAGAAGATTCAATGGTTGCATAAGAAAATACTATGCAACTAAAGCCTGTCTTTTCCTAATGACATTTTGTTCTTAACATCACCTCAACTTTTATTAATTTTTTCTTTACTCTATTTTAAAGCAGATTGTTAGGAGAGTTTAGTTGAATTATTTGCTAGTTTATACATCAACTGTCACTCGCAAGAACGTACATACATATTTGAAATACTGTACATTGTATCTAATGAACTGTTTTGCTTATTCTGCCAATATTTTGAGTATTAAAAAAATCAACAAAAAGTTTCTGAAAGCTGTCTTTCCTTGTTCACTGAAATTCTCAGTTTACAAGTACTTTAAGAGTCAAACTAAGTCTCAAAATTTTCTTTAAGGTTAGCATTTTTCCTGCTTATACACTAGTTGGGAGAGCACTGTAATTAGAATTCAGCTGTGAATAGTGCTTCTGTAAAATAATTACATTATGTAATACAGATATCCACACAAGTACAAAAGGCAGTCAGCAATGTACTTCTACCATAAGATTTACTTACATAAATACTAGGTGTAGGTGGATTCAGCTTGTCCTTTGGCAAGGGAGGGTATGGTGGAGGTGGTGGTCGTGGAGGTGGGCATTTGTCCAATAGAATACTACTGTTAGATAAGCCATTTTTACCCAGATTCCTAAAAGGAAAGAAGAGCTGCCTCTGTCAATACTTGACAAAATAAATATATATTAGTGTCATCTCTTCTGCAAAATAATGATGTATAAGGAGAAACTGTAATTCAAGATGCAAATAAAGCTCATATATTTAATCAAGAATTCTCAGTGAATAATTTGATAAAATTCAAAATAATTCCCACATTGCCTGCCAAGTCTGCAACATCCAAGTCTGCAACATCACCACTATTAGTTAAAAATACAGTCATTTTAAATAAAAGCAAGTATGACTCATTTGACAATATTTAACAGAGAAAGCAGGTTTCAACTAGAAATAGAGAAGAGAACCTTATTAGGTCAGCACTGGCTGGTGGATGATCAACTCGTAGCAGCTGAGATAATGCAGTCCAGTAATGCCGTGCATAGCACTGTGGCAAAGCACAAAGTCAGAAAATGACAATGCCTCAGCCAAAAAACTGGTGAGTCATAAAAACCAACTACAACTACACTAACAACACTAAATCGAACAACCACCTACCCCTCTCCGATTCACACATTTTGAAGCCAGAAGAAGCCACTGCTGCATAATCCATTCGTTTGAGCAACAGAGGAAAGGACCTACCCTGAGCAAGTTGCTGTGTCAACACCTGTACGTGTACCTGAGTGAGAACCTCACTTGTTGTATTCGCAGCCTTTCTCTGGGGATTTCCAGATGTGGATAACCCACCATATGTGTGTTAACTTTTCCTATAATAAATGACCTGAAAAACCTGCATTCTGAGCCTAGTCTATATTCAATTTCAAGTGACTATCACCAGGAAAGTATTTATTTAATTAATATTACTAAATTAAGATATATTAATCACTTAAATTTTTGTTTGTTAAAAATGACTCAACTACTTCAAAATTCTTCGAACTGAACACTATTCAAATCCTTCTTCCAACCTCACTTGATTCACTAGCTGTTGTTACCACCTCTCAACACTGCACAAAATAGGATATTTCCAATGCATAATTTAGTCATCTATCTTCATAAAAGTCACCCGTTACAAAAAACTCGTTCTGGTAACAACAGTCTTCAGCAGAAAACACAACTGACATATTAGATGAAACTCCTAGCAATAGAGTTTGTCTCTAAAACACAGGAACTGTGATACTTGCACTGAGAAACATCGTAGAGCTGGATGCTGGCATGACAGTACTGCTTCAAACCAAGCTACCACAAACCATAAGATGGACTTGGGGCTTGAGATCCCATCAGACTGACTGTTATGACAATCACTTTAAAGAAAAAGAGCAAACATCTCACCTACCCCAGGCTGCAGCAAAGACGAGCATCCTGAGAAACTGGTGCTCATCACGACAAACAAGTCAGTCATTCAGTTGAGAACTTACGCCAGCTTTCTAACTCATACATTGCTCTCCTCTGTCAGAAGATCAGAGCAATACAGACAGAGACATATTTAACAACTGTCTCCAAAGCACGCCTGTCAAAATACCAAACACAGCTTATTCCTTGTGCTAGGTGAGTCTAATGCCAGAATAGCTTGCAACTTCAAAGAAACTGAAAGAGCAATGTGGTAGCTTTGATTAGGCCACATCCAACTTGGCAAAAACCTCACTGACCAATGCTTAATGCCTGATGAAGCTCTTGCAAAGCCTCTACTGCCCACCCACAAAAACCCACAGAAAAAAACCATGGCAATATAAAATCACCATCACCCAAAGAAATTTATCGATCACAGTTGCATGAATCTGAGATTCACAGCATCTATACAAAGTTAAACTATGATCTGAATAGCAGGTGTTAGAAGTAGCTATAATCTTTGCATTACCGAACTGAAAAATAAAACCAAGAAAAGCAAATGCGTAGTATTAAAAATCAAAGAGAACTATGACAAAATTCAGTTTGAATTGATAAACAGTTCTCAGGCAATTTCTGAGGCAAGAATGATAAGAAAGACTGAACCTGAAGAAAAAAAGGACATTGCTCAGAACTAGCATGACTTAAACTACTGTAGTCACAACAAGATCACCACCACAGCAAAAGCTCAGTAAAGCCAGCGTACATGGGGTCTTCAGGGAAAGGGGACAATAGAGAAAGGAGGGTCTCCTGTACTCTTAGAATTACAGGTCTGAAAAGGCACAGGTGATACACAAGAAAGCAGACAGTACAAAGGAAAAGATAAGATGAACAGAGATATCTCATAAACCCAACACTTGAAGCTGATACCACTAAATGTACTTACTGCTTTCTAGGATACATTCCCACACCTTCTAAAAACAGTTTACAGCCTTTGGTCCCAGAGAACAACTTCCCCTCTGGCTGTACAAAAACACACAGTTCACCAGAAGCAGAGGTGTGACCCAGTTTGTGTCGCAACAGTCACTCTCCTCTTCATTACATAGCACTCACTCCCCAGTCTGTCTTCTAGCAAATATTAGCACAATAATTTACTATTATCTAGGGATTTCTTGACAAATGGAGACTGATGGCTTAGCCTGAGATGATAGCTTGGTATACAGCCAGGACGTCCCTGCCCCATGGGAAGATGGACTCCAGCTGCTCTGGCCTTAGAGACCGCACTGCCGGAGCCCTACCTCACTATCAAAAACTAAATAAAACAAGTCCAAAATCTGATCCCAAGGCAAAATCACTGAAACATTTACAATTACATGAAACTTATCAGGTAGTTGCTATATACTTCATAGGCACTGTATTGACATTGCATCATTCTAGTTGAATCAAAAAAAGGTATCATGCAAGTTTAAAGCCATTATTATACAAACTCTCAACTACATCCAGAATACTAAAATTAACATGATAAAACTTCCTTTCCAAAAACCAGGAATCATTACCATTAATTACTATCCTTTGCATTTATTAAATTAATCACCTCAATAATTTTGTTATTTTGCTCAACCCTAGTGTCAGACTGAGAGGGTTACATTGACTTCTCAGAAAGCAGTTCCATAGTGGTTTTCAAGTCCTCTGGAACTTTTTCTGTTTTCCAAGAACTATAAAAAACCCTCTGTACAAATGATAAACAACAATTCTCTGACTTGCTCTTTCAGAGCTCATGGATATATGTTACCCAGGCCTCTGACTTAAAAATACCAAATTTAAGGATAACTACTGTTTATCCTTCTCCTTGATTATTGTGAAAACAGAGATTGTGTTATTGTACATCCTGTGATGTGAACAGTGTATCTGCCTTTTTCCCAAGCGTGTAACAAAAATATTTACTGAACTCTCTTGCCTCTATTGACTATTCTAATAGCTCTGTGTAGTCATTAAGCATGAGTGGTTTTTGTGTTTCTTCTTTTTCATTCTTGGCTATAGTTTTTCTCTTCTAAACTTAATTTCTGAGTTTTCTTGAACTCTTAGGTTCCATACTTTAAAAAAAATATTTTCCCTTTTTGTTTTTAATTGGGAGACTGCAACTTTTTGATGATAATGAAACTAATTTCTAGTTAGCTACACATTTGGATTTTAGGTACACTTTGGAGACCAAAACAGAATAAGTTACAACCATTCACACCTAAGCAGTTATTGTTGTTGTGAAGTCAGTCTGTTTAAGTGAGTTATTATTTGAGAATTACCTGCACGAGAATTAACAAGGTTTTACCGCTCAAGAGATCATAGTTATTCTGAAGAACAAAATTCTTGCCCCCAAATAAAAATCACATTTAACATGAATATGAGGAACTGTGGATTTATGTGATACTCTACCAGAATTAATCTACAAAGAAGAATGAACGACACATTGTAAAACATTATAAAAATGTGCCTGCAGAAGGAATCAGTTGAAGCATTGTGATACACAGTACTTTCTTGACCCAGTCCTCATTCAAAACAGAAATACCCAGCCTTTCTTAACAATTAATGGATACAATTGCTTTTATACTCCAAGTTATTACACAAACACAGAAAAATGGCTGTCAAGACCCATCACCCTGGGAAGAAGGTGGCTACTCACAATGCCTAACTTGGGCTCTCTGAGGCTCACCTCCCCAAGCTCCTTCTGTAGCTGGTAGAGAGATGCACTCTCAAAAGGAAATATAAAGAAGTCAAGTCAAGCTTACATTATGCTTAAGTAATGCCAGTTAATTAATTAGTAATGCCAGTTAAAATAACCTGTTTATCATGCAATTCTCTACCCCAGTCTTTCACAACCAGGTACGAGCTTGGCAATACTCCCAGAGATCTTTCTTTTTACAAAAAATCCTACAATAGAATTGTGGATTTCCTCATTACGAAAATGAATTTCTAATAATTTTTGAATTCTGTTATGGTTTTGACTTCAATAGTATAGGTTGGCAGTGATTTCATAGGTTAATTATACGTTATGTACAAAGTAATGTTCCTTTTTTCTATTCTTAATGACTTTTACATCTTTTCTTTACATTTCATTTGCTAATCATCTTGTTCTTAGGCTATAAGACAAACAGAACTACATTAATGAGTTACGCAAGAAAAGCATTGTAACAAGTGGTACCAAACTTTTTCATATGCTTGCCTTCCCCTTAAACTATAAATCTTTCCTCTAAATCTTTCCTATGTTTTTTTACTCCCAGATAATTCTGCTTCCCATCTACAGATTTCTTTATTTGCCTTTTGAAACAAACCAGAATGGCTTACTCTAAGCAGGGTTTAGCTTGTGAAATCGCAATATTTCAAATTTTATTCTTAAAACTTTTGCTATGGTGAAGTTGGACTTGCCAGAAGTAACGTGCCTTTAGAGTAACTGAACAATTTTGCCTTTGAGCCAAAAAAAGTCCTTTGCTTACAAAGAAACCTCCCAATAAAATAAGAATTGCTTTTGTTTGTTATGTTTTTAAGAACAAAACACAAATTCAATGCAGCTCCTTTCTCCGAAAAGTACTTATCCTCAAATAGATTGCAGAGCTCCCAAACCAATGATTCACTAATTGACTTCACAAAGCAGGCTTAATTGCCAGGGGGCAGCACCTTCAGAAAAATCAGCCCAAGTTTGCTTCTGCCCCATCCTTCAACACAGAGCCCACCAAGCAAGGAGGTGTCTGTCCACTTAGCCTCTGCATTGCCTTTCCCACTCCTCCTCCTCATGAAGCTTATCTCCTATGCTTGTGTACATGCTGGCCATTAGACTGTTTAGCCTAGACCATCTTCTGTTTGCTGTCCTCCTGTACTTTTATCATTTTACAAGGTCCCTTGAGAGGCAGCTGATCTCTCCTGGTCCCCTATCACTTCCTTTTCTCATTGGATTGCTCTCTACTTTTCTTCTTTGCACACCAAGCAAACAGAACTATAAAGAGGCATGTTAGCCCCTTTTAAACACGCTTTACCATCAAGCTTAGATCTCTCATTTGGCTTTTAAACCAAATTGGTAAAGCTTTCAAGTTCAGAAATGCCTAAGAGTTTTCAAATTAATCTCTCCATATATCACCATAAAAATGACAACAGCAACTTTCAGCTGACATGGAGTTGCCCAGTTATCCAGCTGGGCGTGGAATTCTCTAAGTCATTATCAAACAAAAGTTTTGTTTGCAGCTTTGCCTGTTCTTTCAAGACTGTGAACAAGCTTTAGTAAATAATGATAAAAAATAACTAAGCTATTTCTTATTTCTTTTATGAGAAACAAAACAAGTCAACTCAGGAACTTCTCTATACTGCTTAAAGGAAGGACTTGACCTCACGTTGGTTTTAGAAACGGCAAGTGATAGACCCTTTTAACTGTGATGGATACCGGATTTTTAACATCACTCCTCCAGGATGTTAATTACATACACCAGCTGAAACACAGAGCTAGAAATCAGCTGGTTTCACTTTAGAAGAAATAAACAGCTTGAGTGTTAAATCTCAGTTCTACTGATAACATTTCAGTAATTCTCCTCTCAGAAGGATTGCTCACAAGAAAAATACTACTTACATTTCCTACAGGCCTTTTGATAACAGTCTTTGTAAGGAGACCTGATACACAACTAGACAAAGCAGCACATTCCCCCCCCCCCCCCCCATGTATTAACAATCGGCTTCTCTAATAACAAACCTGGAGGAGTTATTCCTAGCGTATTTTCTTCTTTTAATCACAGGGTTTTCATTTATGCTCAAAATTATTTTTTTTTAATGACCTCATCAGGGGATTTTCTCTAGGAATCCAAGGAAGGACAATTAATTCAATAGTATACTCTTTTATCTGTTAATTTGCTCGGAGGCTTAAAGAAGTTTAGTTTACTATGTAGACAGTTTAATAAACATAATAATTTAGTTGTTTTATAACCACCTTAAAATTTACTGTTGCAACCACTTTTATTGGTAGGAAAGACTAACCAAATCACACTTACACTTCCCAGAATCACCTCCTTAATTCTCTTTCATCTGTAAACTCCAACAGCAGTTTCACAACATGAGCATATTTGTTATCCTACCGTTCTCCAGAACGGCATCTTAAGGAGATTTGCATATTTTAGTCAACAGCTCAGCTACTGCATTTCTAAATTCCTTGTAGCTTTTCAGTGAACATTGTCTAGCCCTCCAAGAGAAGCTCCTTGTAGAAGTATCAAATGCTCTGCCAGCACCTTCTGTTTGACCCCTTCTCAGCTTCCTTAAACAACCTCATTTCATCACATGAATAGAATAGGTCTCTGTTAAATATTTCCTCAATATTCTCACCAAGGAAGATGGACATAAAGAAACTTTTCAGCCTCCGCAATGATCTTGCCCTACTTAAGCACTCACTTTAGTCTTTGGCAAACCAAAACATTTACCAAGTCTGTTCCACAGACCAGACAAGCTATTCACATGAAACAAAAAAAGAATCAAATGGAGTTTTCTATCTGGCATGTGCTTTGCATTTTACGATACAAAGCTTCTCCTTTCACCTAATGGCTTCACTTGAGCAGCTTTTATTAAGACAACACTTGTTTACATAAAGCAAAATTACAATCCCCCAGCATTTATTTTTGCCTAACGACTTCCATTTTTACTTTATTGTAGTGCATGATTTCTCAACCCCTATTCTATTTTTTCTAACTTTTACCTTAAAAAACACCAAACTTCCATATCTCTGATGTTCCTTTGCTCTTAAGCAACAAGCAAAATCCTAGCAACATTAACATGGATGTCAGTTTTTGGTGCTTAGTATTACCATGTTACTTCCTGATAAAATGTCTCCTGTGAGATGAGTAACTTCATTATATTGCAGTTCACTATCCTGTAGTAGGTCAATTATAGTATCATTGTAAATCAACTCTTGTGCATTACTTAATCCCAAACTGCTAATAATTTCAGGTCTTTGGTGCTCTAAGCACAAAGAAACCTGTAGGGTCTAAAAGATGTAAAAAAAAAGGCTTCTCTTAGACAAGACTTTCTTTAAACCTGTAAGCATTTGGAAAAAAGATTATTTAACAATTAGGCTTCTGAGGAATTTCAATGTGACTTACAAGTAACATAAACACTCTACTATATGCTTACTTCAAAACCAAACAGAGCCAAATGCAGAATAATGAGGAGAAAAATAAAAATGATTAATCTAGAGCTCCAACTACGAAAAAAGAAAGTTACATCCACCTGTTTCTACCTGCCAAGATGTCTTTTTTCCCCTAAAGAATACCATCAGGACAATAGGGCAACACACTGTAGCAAGTATTGTCAGACAGCAAGAAGAATATACCAGAAGATAACAGAATATAATTGTCCACATTCGAGATGAAGCTAGAGTATCTTTCTGAACATATCAAATTAAATAAGGTTATATATGTAACAACTGGCAAATATTAATACATTTAAGGCCCAAATCAGTGTTGCTCCAATATATAAAAACTATTACTACAGGACAACTCCTCTCTCCCTCTGCATGAAGTTTATTCTAGCAGAAGTGTTTGGGGTTTTGTTTGTTTGGTATTTTAAGAAAAAAAAAAAAATATAATAATTATTTTCAGTTTTCTACTGTGGATAGCGTTTCTGCAATTTTTACAGCAAATGCACTTTTGTACCTCAAAATACCTCTTACAGAGATAGCAAACAAATGTAATCAGTACTATGGGAAGTACTTTCAATTCTTTTGATTTTGCATTACCTGACACTGTGTTAAAATAAAAATTAACATGCAGCACTGAAGTTCATAGTATCTGATATATTAGTAAATAAACATGTTCTATTCTACTATATTAAAGGTTGACTCATTTCGCAAATAAGCAGGGTTTGCAGCAAAATGTCTTTCAGTATTCTCCCCTCTAGACATTTTTCCCTATGTCAATCATGCACACAGTATCTATAATAAGGATGTTCTCCCCAGAGCTCTGTTCCTGAGCCATCACGTGCATGCATGCACACCTTCAAACTCCACACATTTTAAAACAAAGCAAGGGCTAATCATCTAGTTAGTATATGGCTCGGATAGCCTTGTCCTCAAATTTATGCATGTAAAATGCAAGACATTCAAGGATAGCAGGAAAATAACCCTACTAATATACTATATAGTGGTCATATTATATAGAGTTATTATTTCTATTAGTATTAAAAAACCATGTAGACGTGACCTTTTCCCTAACAGGTAACCAGCCCTAGCACAGGTCAGGAACGGTAATAATGGGCACAACAGAATTTTCATGTATGGAAAATTGTCTGTCTGTCTGCCTTTAAGCTTTAGGCTTACTCTGAAAATGTTGCAATTGTTACCTTGTTGCCAGGACCACAAAATTTCTCAGAATCTTGTATTCTTAGAAGACATATGCAGACACTTTCCAGCAAGCACAGCTTGAGTAGGAGAGATCCTGTATCTAAACTTTGTGAAAGCAGTCATAGCCCAGACCAAAGCATTTCTTGACCTCCAAGTTGTTAAAAATAAGTCTCTCCTCCACTTTTCCCATTGCTCATCTTTCTTTATTACCCAGCTTCAAAGTCCTCTGCCTTGCTGAACTAAGGTGAAGACAGGCTGAAGAGGGAGCTCTCAATCTCTACTCAATAAGAAAGAAAGTAAAAGGCACATCTAACACTTTTTGAGCTGCCTGCAAATTACACGGGGCAAAGTTAGCTCACCTCCCTTGAAAAATTATGATTACATGAGCCTGGGAAAAAATAATGATTATATGAACCCAAGTGAAACACTGTAGAAAAAAACAAAAGACCTGATCACCACATTAGGAAGTACTTTTTAAAGGGTCAATATTTCATAATTAGGGTCCCTGAATGCAGTTAGGAACTTACACGTACAATTTAAAGCAGAACTTGGAATCATCCCGGTGAGTGTGTTAAAGAAAGCACAGTGGCAGTACCTGGCCAACCGAAAAGTAAACTTGACACGCAGGTCACGACAAAGATCTATAGGTTCTGGCCGTGCTTAAAACTCATCCCTTCTGCACTAAATTCACAAGTTCAAGTTGAAGTCTGTCAACAGTCCTTGGCAGGCAGATTTGCCCTGCCTCTCTTTCGAGAAGGTGCTGCTAGGATCCCCGTAGCCAGCACTCGGCAGCATTCAACCTTGCCTGTGACTCGCTGAAAAGCCTACTGTCGGCCCATGAGCCTGGGCGAGAGCTCCACCCCGGCACCTCCACATCAGCTCTCCAGCTCCAAGCATGGGAGGAGCAGCCTTGCACTTGCCTGCCCCACAGAACATCTGCTTAGAAAAGCCCCTGCAGGCACTTGTGTGTCACTCACAGCAAAACAAATGTAAAAAGCTTTGTTATGACGAAGACACAGTTTTTAAAGTAGAAAAAAAAAAGACAAATACCTTTGTACCTCCCTTTACTTTATAACATGTCTAGAAATACTACCTCTTATCAATGAGCACAAAAGTAAAGACTTGTATTAAAAGCTGGTTTAGGATTTTTGTAGTAAAAATGCTCATTGTTTTGCTACTGAACACAAACTGCAGATCTCACCTATGCAGAGCTTGATAAACAACATACTAAACCAATCAAATTGCAACATAGAGGAATACACTTCCTATTACTCTCCCAAGAGAGCTGCATGCAAATTTCTGCTAAGGAAATTTGGAAGAGACAGATCAGCTAAACTTCAAGAAAGAACTTTAAGTCTATCACAATTTCTTCTACGTGTATTTGCAATGCACTCATCCTAACACCAAACATTAAAAAAAAAGCTGTTAAACTCTTCATTTTTATGAATGTAATAGGTGTAGAAACTTCACTTGAAAATGAACATTACAATATAAGACTTAATATTTGAAACATGACAAAATAAGCTCCCTATAGGTTTTTTCCCTCTTCTAGGAAATTTATCTAACAGATACCTAACACACCACTATACCATGATCAGTACTAGTCATCAAATCCCAGTGTATTAGAAACTAGTACCCCTCCATCACAGTAACAGACGCAGCTTTTTTGCATTAACTGCTTTATGTGGGTGCAGTGAAAGAAGGATCCAAACATGCTTATATCACTTTTTTTAACATCAAAAAAAGGTAATGCTCAAAAGCACATTTGCTACATAATCCCAAATAAAGTATTTTGGAGTAAAATATATTGAGATGATAAAAATTCCAAACAAACATTCTCACACCAGAAAAATAAAGTTCTGTGATCTTTAAATGCATCTTTATGTAACTTTTTCACAAATCGTGACAACTGTAAGACATGGATACAGAAATCACAGTGCTCTAAATGGTTATTTCAATTTCTCAGCAACTTTGGATTTCAAATAAAATTCTTTTGAGAAAGAAGACAAATTTCTCAAAAAACTACCTAGAAAATCTAAGGACTTTGAGATGGCTTACACTGGGAAGGCTGAGAGCAGTAAGTACAAAGTGTGAATTTGCAAAGCTGACACTGACCATCTGACAGGCCCCCTGTTAGCACATGTAAGCATGAGCTCACCTTACCTTTGAAGGATAATTAATTACTCTTGAAAAGCCTTGTCTACACTGTGTTTCATGGAGTTCACTCCACTTTTGATGGAATAAACTATCTTTGTTTAATGTATATTAAGACTGATAACATGGTCTATTAATGCCAGACAGTTACATACAGTAAACATAGAGTTTACAGTTAACTAGCTTTCCCATGTAGATAAAGTTTCAGCGTATAACAACATAAAGCTATTTCTGAGGAGAGGTGACTGAATGACTCAAACTTGTCTATGTAACTAACTCATCATACTTTACCATTGTCATCACATATATTTTAAGTGTCAGCACTTGTAACATTGTCCATGAAAAACATCCTTTAAGATGCCAAAGGATTTCACTCTGATGATAAAATTTGTTCAGTGATGACACAGCACAGTGCAATAATAAGAGCAACACTATAAGCAGAGCTCTGCTATTGTGCAGGATGTCTAAATATAGGGCTTGTAAGTGGTGTGAGGGGAGGAAAGTCTCAGAAGGTTGCAGAATAAACACCAAATCTGAGAAAAAAAGTATTATTACTAGTGTGGCAAAATACATCTTTCCTTGATGCAGGGGAGTCTACAAAATTATCCTTTTTATTGTTAGATCCTGTATCTAATGGAAGGGTTGGATTTGAAAGAGACTGAAAATGTACTTGCTGCATATAACCATCAGATCCCAGCACTCCTGCTGGAGGTTCCTACCCTCTGACAGCTACACCAGTGTCACACCATTTCTTTTTCTTTGTAAATAGGGAGGAGTTTACCTGCCATTTTTGGTGATTTAACAACACCGAGATAAGAAATAAATAGCTAAGAAGCACATAGAAATGTCAAGGCTAGGAGCCTGGTGTTTCCGCTACGCTGCTTTTTAATAAGACAGACCTAGGAACCAGCAGAAGTGTTAAGGGAATGCATTTAAGCTGACTAGGTGGATATAAAATGGGCCTACTCATTCTAGTGCCAACATGTCTATCAAGAAGATGGGACTTACGCATCAGAGATGAACTCTGGCAGATTTAGCTGCAGCAGTTTAATACATTATTGCCTTCAGTCCACCATCCTCCTCTGCCACATACCACTGGCTATGGCACAGGTGGCTAATTTGCTGCATTTCTATACCACTATATCACTGTATCTATACTACTGTAGCTTACTGTATAACAACTTTGCCAAAAGTCACTGCTAAGAAGAATTATCTGAAACTTCTACAACCTAGCCTTCCGCACTCTGTATCATCCTGTATTACTAGCAATGCAGATACCAGGGAGAACACCGTGCAATTTGCACAACCACACTGCAGTCATTGCCAGGTTTCCTAGTGTGTGGCCTCAGTTTTTGCCTTAATCCACTATGCAACTGATCTAAAATGATTCAAGCTTTCTGACTAAAGACAAAAAACAACAGTAACATACCTGCTAATCAACTGGAATATAAGATGAACCAAGACTTACACCTCTGAAGAGTCAAAACTATTCACAATGTAATGTGATAGACTTAAAACTAGCTGAAAGACTGCATTTTTAATGCACAGTCCACCACACGACCAGTTCCTATACTTGACCTATAGGTACTGAAAGCACCACTATCAGAAGAGCCATCTCTGGTACAGAACTGGAGGGACAAGCTGATACACCAGATGGCTGTATGACCACTCAGAGCAACACCAACAGGAGGTAGAAAGGGGCCAACAGGAATCTCATCAATTTCAGCAAAGGGAAATGCCAAGTCCTGCATCAGGGGAAGAATAACTCCATGCAACAGCACATAAGAAAACAAATGTTTTTACTTTAGGGGTGATCAAACACTGGAACAGCTTATCCAGGCAGGTTGTGGAGTCTCCATCCTTGGAAGTACTCAAAACCTGGCTGGACATGGTCCTGAGCAACCTGCTGTAGTTGGCCCTGCTGTGGGCTGAGAGGTTGGATTAGATGATCTCCAGAAGTCACTTCCTGGACCTCCCACCTCAACCATTCTGTGATTATTTATGAGTTTTGCAATAAGAACACTGATTTGTTAAGATAGACCAGATCTGCATGACTTAGTTGTATCGAGAAAAAAAAAAAGATTTTTAAGAGCTTAATACCAGCACCGAACATGATTGTTTTTTAGTTTGGTTTCTTTTTAAACATTCATAGTTTCCAACATCTACATTGCTGCTGTTGTTTCTTATCTAAGGAGAAGTGCTTGCATTATACCTATAAACTATGTGTATAAAGACAACTGGCTAATGAGTAAAAGAAAAAAAAACCTCCAAACAACTGATTTTCCTGTTGTAACAGCTGGATCAAAACTCCTTATAGAAACTGAGCCTTAAACGCCATGAAAAGGATACATGTTTTGAAGCAATAAATTTATCTGTTGTTTACTGATAGCAGGTCCCTATTTCAGAAGGCTTTCTTCTATAAGAAAATATATAAATGCTAGAAATAAAAACACATTGATGTCACTATTGGATGCAGTGATCAAAAACTTTTTTACAGTTATTAAAATAGACTTTTCAACTATATTCTCTATAGTAGATAGAGTTTCATGAAACAAATCTAAAGGTTTTGAAAAGGAAATGAGGAGTGTACAAACTGATGCTATAAAATATTTCAATATTCCAAGTATTTTAAGACTCTACTTATGCTTTAAAAGTCTGATTTGTTGTGCTTCTTTTAACTCAAACCCATTTTTATTTAATAAGAGAGACACCTACTCTGGCCATCTGGTAATCTGTACATGATATTCAAATTATCTGGAACAAGACATGATTCCACAACTTTTTCACTCCATTTTCCCTTCACTGAAACTATGTTTCCCACAGAAGTCTGTGTTGACAAGCATCTGAAATAGAAGTGGACCTTGAAAAAGTACGATGGGTAGGAGGAAGGAAACAAACATATGGAGAAGGCAGCACGAATAGCAAGAAGACACAAGGCTTGAAGTAGGGTCCAGGGTCATCCAGAAAAGGTTACACTGGATAACAGAGCAAAAAGGGCCTGGGAATCTAGCATGGAGGAAAGGGAGTATTTGGACCAGCCTGGCAAGAGGATACAAGGACTGGCTGCAAGTGCATCACACTTTCCTGATACATCCACACCACCTTTCCCTTTAGTTATCCAGGGGAACCTAGCAATCTCCGTCATCCTAAACAGAAGACAGCTTCACTTAAAATTCACCCTGTTTTATGTCAGACAGCTACTGAACAACTGGTTAGAGAAAAAGGCAGCCCCAGGTCTACGTTTGGTGTATGAATTTTAGCATAAATTATTGAACATTATGAAATACTGAAATTCCATTTAAAAAGAAATCACTGCATATGTCTACCAAAGTTTCTAAAGTTCTTCTGGAAATGAAACATTAGTAATAACGAAGGTGGCAAGGTAGACAGGAACCATGTTAAGCAAGCCATTTATCTCCAGTGCTGTTGATATTCCAATCAAAGTACCCGTAAGTACCAAGAGAAAACCACTAAAATAGAAAACATAACACCTAAAGTAAATGCTACTACAGCCTTTCAACTAAGAGAAAAAAAAAATCTAAGCCAATGCAATTACAACATAGATTTTTTACAACCTTCAAAACCTGTAAGAATGCATATGCAACCTACACTAGTTATTACTGAGGATCTGGTTGACAAATCTAAACTGAAATGCAAAATAAACAGAACTACTGATTTTTTTTGTCTACACAGTATTTAAAAAGGTGCTGCAGTCAACACAGTCCTGTACCAAGCTTCCTTAAAACAGCTCAGCGTTACTGAAGACATGAGCAGCAATACCAAATGGCGAGAAGCAAAGTCAATGTTCAAAAGATACTGAGCTAAACCCACATCATTATGATTTCACCAACGCAACTAGTTATTTGTTATATAAGAATGAATTAAGCAATTTCAATAAAGCACATACCCCCTGCAATGGAAGTTAACATTGTATAAGCTATCTGTATTTAGCACTTACCGACATGCTTTTAGAACTTCTGCTGAGCTGGGGTATATGGACACCGACATTGATGGTATGATCTGAGGACTAGGTTTGTGGCTAATTGGAGGAGGATCTGCTTTCATGGGGCTCTGAGAGTCCTCCAACCCCTCTCCGTTAACTGTATGTCCACTGTGAGGGCTGTTAAGGCTGGTAACACTGTTTGTGGTAGTCTGTTCAGTAGATTTTGGAGAAGGTGTTGCTGTGGAAATGGCTGAAGATGGTGAGGAGGCAACAGAATTCTCAGTCTTTGTATGAACAGCTGGATGAATGTTATTGACTTTGTCACAGGTTCCAGTACCCACATTGTTATTGGCTTTTCCCATCAACAAGGCAGAGAGCTGAGGATTGTCTGAACTAAGTAAACCTGGTGACTTAGAATCTCCATGGCTAGGGCTAGAAACAGCATCTGCCGTCACCTGATGGACATGATTAGGAAGTCCCTCTACACCGGCAGTGCTGTTAGGTGTCTCTCCAGAATGCCTGCTTGTTTCAGGCACTGCTGATGTGTTTCCTGAAGGCTTGCTCTCTTTGGTTAAGGTAATGCCTTGTTGTCCACCTGAGGTAGCAGTGTGAGAGGAGAGGTGATTGAGAGCAGCCCCCTGTGTCACTGAATTGCTAGGCGTGGCAGGATGTCCATTCTGATTCTGAATACCAGTGCCAGCTGCCTGGAGATGCTGGGAAGGCCCAGTGGAAGAGAGAGGTCGTTCACCATTAGGACCTGCCAAATGTGAACTCTGACCTTTGTGAAGCCCCTACAAAGGAAGGAATGAAATTAGAATTTAATCTCAACTGAAATATACACATACATTAAATATCTGAACATTAAAAAAGCCCTTCATTTTCCTTACAAACCCCCAAACTAGACACAAATAAAGCAAGAGAGATTCAGCAACATTAAAAAGAACAACCACAAAACAAACAAAAATAAAAACCAACACACCCCCCCCAAAAAACAGATTCTGTTCCCAAATTCCAAGGAATGATAGCCGTTATGCTAACATGGCAAATGTCACCTGAATAGTAAACTTGAGCAATCACAAGAAACTCCCATCATAAATTCTGTAAAATTCGCTTAAATTACAACAGTCAATTTTCAGATGCCAAATTTGCTAGACTGATACATAAGAGGCCCGCTATAAAGTGATATGCTACCTATTTAGTTAATAAAATCAGTATAAAAAGTACTAAAACTGACAATTAATGCAATGTGAATAAAAAGTAACATATGCATTGACAATGTATTCTTTGAAGTCTACACGCGTAGAATTCACATGAACAAACAGCCTTTTCTCCATCCTGAAGAAAAAACTATTAAAAACATTACTTCAAATTCTTGGACATTTACACAGCATCAAGGCATATCAATTTTGATATTAATACAAGTAGGCTCATGCTACCCTTCCACACAAGCCTTCACAAATTTTCACTTTTTTCTGTCATATAAATCCAGCGATCTGCACTGTTCTGTGTTCAAAGCTTTTATACAGATCCAAGTAGCTTTTCTTTCAGAAATCAGATTTTAAATTGCTTTCTCACACACTCTTCTTTTGTTATTGAGAAGACAGATGGCTCAAGTACCTGAGTTGAGTTCAATGAAAAAGGAGAGAGTGTAACTCAAGTAAGGCAATCAAACCATTTTTACTCCAGTGGTAACTACCCACTTTCTAAACAAGCGCAAGCTAGTGAATTCCATTCACTTCCAACTTTAAAAGTCTCAAGATACGCATATATATAAATATATATTTTCTTGCTAATGTCCAACATGGATATTTTAAAGAAATGCTGCTATTGAACATTAACTGGATACAAATGAATTAACACCTCATGGAAAACCTAAGTCTTTACATTAATAGCATGACAGCATTAGGTTAATGATTGGCCAACATGATCTTACAGGTCTTTTCCAATCTAAGAGATTCTGTGATACTACGGGAAGAACTCAATTTCCTAATAAACAGTATGTATCAGTGACTGCAAAGCTGACGCATACATAGCTGATACCAGGTAACACACTACTCTCTTAAATATTTCATTGTAAATTCTCAAACCTACAACTGAATTGTTGGATGTTTAAACGATCCCTTAGCTATAAGCCAATGTCAAAAAAAGGTGAAAGAATCCACTTGTACATTTACTTGTAACTTAGGTTTTATTTTGGAAAGGGCAACATTCCCAATTTGGAGGCTCCCAACTGTGATGGAAGTTTCCTCCTAATCTGGTTTTCACTTGACTTTTAGAAGTGTTGCTACAGCTATCATAGGCCAAATTTTTTTGTTAGTTACAAACTGCATTATGCATGTCACACCTGTATATGTAATTTCTTAATTCCTCTATGTAGCTTAATCAGGGATAAACAGTTTTTTAAATCAAGGGTTCGTTTGGTAGCTGTAGAGAATGTTACGGACTCAGAAACTCTGCTGAGACCCTGTTCTCGCAATACACTTCATGCACAACAAAGATGCAGTGGATACAGGAAATGGGACCGCAAGTTTCCTCGGAACAGTTACCCGGCCTTTTCGATGACACCATCTCTACAGAAAGCGGTCAGCTCCTATTGCAATTTATTACTTGCCTACTTTACGGGCACTAGCACCACAGACATCTAATATGAAGCAGATACCTCTCTAGAAAGTGCAGAGCTTCTTTTATGCAATACAGAGAAAATAGAAAAGTGAATTCGACTTCAAGCAAGAGGTAGTGGGGCTAACAGGCGTCACGTCCCCCTGCCATGCTTATAAACCATGTAAATAGTACTACTGATACACAAGAAACTTTTTAGAAAATCATGTTACCACACTGTTTTAGTTTTGAATAACCATGTTTTACGCAAGATGTTCCAGTATTATCTCAGCTTTTGTTGCAGTGTATGTGCAGTTAAGCTTCTATGTATGTCTGTACCACAGCGCACTCTCAATTCTTCAGTATTGAAGTAACATGCAATATTAATTAAACAAGAAATTTATGCAATTTTGAGGAAGAAAACAATATTGTATCAAGCTGTATAACCCATCTAGAAAAACTGAATTAAAGCATTAGGATATCTTCCTATAGAACACCTTGTTACATCCACAAGGTATGTCTTAGAAGAAAAACATTTAGGCTGAAATTAAAAAAAAAAAGGCTCCATCTTCAAGTTCTAACACACACATAGACAAAGCACCCTTCCTTACACACTTTAATCCCTACGGATTTTTACTAGCATCATAGTATTTTTCTGCAAGTAAATCTGTGGGACTGATTGCTAGATATTAATTTTGAAAGATCATATGGAAACAAAATATGGGTAATAATTACAACATGATGGCAACGTATTGTCAAAATAACTACGACATTCAGCTTCCCATGAAATATGCACATTCCTCCTACATGAAAAACAAAGTCACAACTTTTCACATTAAAGAAGCAACAAAAAGATGTTCAAGTAATCCTTTTAAAACTTTTCTGCAAATGTAGGCAGCTGAGCAGTATGTAATTGCCCTCTTTCATTTATGGTTATTTCCTTTATCCTGAAAGTAGTTAATTTAATACATATATTTTTAACAATAAAAAGTAATAGGCAGGTTTAACCTAGTCTAAGTTTAATTTGCACCTAGGTCATCAACTTAGGAAACAGAAAACGTGTTTACAAATGAGAGGCTTCAAACAGTGACTTGCTTTTCAAGCCTCTTTAGTGTACTCTATGAGTAAACTGAAATTGGATACCTGAGTGGAGTTAGTTAGTTGGTTTTTCCACGGCTCCTCTGCGCTGCTGGTCAGGTTTGTGCGGTTATGAGGTAGAGAGAGTGCGTTTCGCTGCAGGTAAGGCACGTTTCCATTACTTCCACTTTCTGTTATGTGATTATTGCCTATCAAAATAGTGTCTGTACTACCCAGCGTTCTTGCTGTGCTGCAGGGAATGGGGCCTGCTGGAAAGGGTCCATTAGCCATAGGCTGCCCGGGGCAGGCGGGACGGATTCCACGCTGAGCGACATTAGGCACTCTGGTTAGAGCAACCTGTGGCTGCTGACCAGAGACAGAGTTTGTAGGCAGTGATGAATCAGCTGTTGGCCCATTAGGAATTCCAGTAGATCGTACCTGTGCAACTCCTGTTTGTCTCATCTAATGGAAGACAAACAAAGCACAAGAATATTAGCTGCAGAATTTCCAAAGTAAAGATCATACAAGGTTTGTGCACTTTATTTTACTGGTCAACTCCAATTTAATACTGATTTTAATATCTTCACAGTTGCTTTTTAGAAACAAGGTGACTGTCATGCTCACAAATGCAGAGAGTGAATATTAAGGTAAAGCTATTGGCACACTTTTCTTCTAGGCCCTTCTGTTTGAATGTTAGCGTTTTACCGCTGAAGTTGGATGCTAAGAGACAGAGAAGTTAACAAGAGGAGGAGAGACATGCTGTAATACGGCTTACTACAACTACATATTTTTCAAGTAAGACTGTCTTTAGATGTGTCCACTCACTGTAGTCTGAAAGTGTAGCTTGAAAACTTGTACATTATCTGGTAGCCCTATCATAAAACACAGCTAAACCTGTTATGTTTCAACCAGTAAACCACAATTATACTTTATACAAAAAAAATGACTTAATGTAACATACTAAAGAGCATGAGAACTCTGTACAATAGAAATTCTTCAGAATTCAAGAAACACAACAGACACCATTACTGACGAAAGTTTTGTGGAAGAGAAAAATATTTCTGTTCTCACCTGCTGGTGTTGCTGCATCAAGACAAACTGACTCTCCAGCTGTTCCAGCATAAGCTTCTGTGCTGGATTTAGATTATTTCGGTTTGCACGCAGCTGTTCCAAGTGCTGAAAAAACAGCAGCATAGTTCAGAAACATTACAATTGCACGTGCTTTTTAATAAATTTCTCGCATACAATACTAAAAATTAACCGTGAAGACAACACTTCTAAAGCTGGAAACATGACTGAGACTTCTGCTGCAGACTCAGACATCTTTCCATATACTGCTATGTAACCAAACTTTATTACTAGTTACTAAAACTAAAGAGACTTTCTAAATTATTTGAGTGTATAAATATTATCACCACACTAAAATTAAGTGTACTGGTATCGTAAAAGAAAACTATTCAAGTATACTGTACATTCAAGTATGAGTATACAGAATTCTTATTATCATTATGTATGTTTTAACACCTTTTTGTACTGTGCTTTTCTTTAATTAATACCGTTCAGCACGAAGTAAATTCAACCTATAGTCACAAATGAAAACTTCTCCAGAAAACATTAAAAAAAAACCCAAAAGACTATACAACTTTATTACAGAGAGCAGTATCTTCAGTTATGATACTAAACTCCTTTCCGACTGATAAATTTAAGTATCTATTACTAAAAATCTGACCTTTGTATCCATTTTAAACTACTCAGCACACACCATTATTCTACCAGTAAACCTGCTGCTGTTAAGTGGCGTAACAGAAACACTGAAATTGTGGAACACAAAAGCATTATCTGAGAAGGAAGGGGTAAAAGTTGTTGTAAGCAAAAGGTGACATATAGACATTTTTCTTGATGGTTTTTAAATACTAAGCTACTTCACATCATTGAAAATCCTTTCAAAAAACAAATAAAACAAACCCCAAAGAAAAAATGACAACCAAACCAAACCAAGCCCCACCAAAACCAAGTCAGGTTTCTTTTAGTTCCTTTCAGGTTTGCATATATTATTCTTCTACATCCTTTTCCTCTCCTTCGCTTTGATTTGCTGTATTAGTAATACATATATGGAACTGACGTATGAGTATTAAATAATGTGTAGTTCATTCTGCTTTGAACAACTGTGTTTGCAAACTATCAACTAAAAAAAAAATCCAACATTGTCTGAAAAAGTGGTTAAAGATGGTTCATGCCAAACTCCCTGGATTAACAGCAGCTTCCATTCTGAAGTCCCTCTGTAGGGGATCGCAATAAATAATGTATCTGTCTATCTCTAAATATGTATGATTGTGAGAGGGAAAAAAAGGGTCTCCATTGGACTGCATGCATCAGCTACACAGAAGCCAAAAACAGTGCTCTTCAGTTGCTATTTTGCTTTATAAAAAAATGTCTAAATACAGTAACAGGAATCAGAAAGACTAACCTACCACATATGTCAGCAGAGGCAACTCTGCACTTCTCTCCAGTGCTATGGGTGCAGAGCCTTTGTGGGCAGCACTGTTCTTGCTGCCCATGAATTCTGTGAAACCAACACCCATCCCTCCTCCACTGGCATGTTGCAGCCCTGGCAGCTACTGTGTGGCCACAGCCCTTCCCCCTTCTGCTTTTGTTAGCTGAGCTACTTGGTGTGTGTTACCAACCTGTTTGAGGTAGAACAGAATCAATTTTCTTTTCAGTAATTTTACCATATCCATCCAGTCTCTGAGCTGCCACTTTTAAAAGGCTGACTCAGAAGATGCAATAAAGGTTTTATTCACTGTCATCTTGTATCATATCTTTTTGGCTTTCCTATTCATATATGCTAGACCCTCGTCGAGCTATTGGCAGCAAATCCAGTATACCATACTTAGAAAGAGAAGCCTACTTAGATACTGCTTAGAGGACGAAGTTGGATCTGGAAAAACGTGAAACTAAAAACGGGAAAAAGTAGCAGGATATAAAATAAGAGGAGAGAAATAATAAGAATGCAGGAAGAGAGGGAGAGATACAGAAGAGTCATTAGGGAGGACCAAAGGGGTGGGGAGGTAGGGCGGAGAGGGAGAGAAAAATTACGCAGCATAACAAAGCCAATATTGTTCAGACAGAGAAACAGCTGAAAAACTATACTGGAGTTGAGGGGAACACTGCTCAGTCAGTCAGAATGCCTTCTGTCTCTGCAGTGTGTTCCCTTCTATTTTTCCTTGCATCCAAAGCAGTATCTGTGATACATGTGTAAGAGTCTCCAGCTAGGCCTGATTTTCAAAATATGGAATTCATGCTGAAGCTCACTGCAAGCCCTAATGAGCTGAAGAGACAACAAAACATCGTAACAAAAAAGACCTGAAACAAAAATAAAGTCTAGCATTTCATATAAACATATTAGATGACACAAAATAGAGAAAAGCAGTACCAGATTTCATTTGAGTATTTGCAGTTTTTAGAATGTGCATGTTTACACAATTTGATACAAGAAGCTACCTCAGAGGAAAAAGGATATTACAATACTTCTACAACTCCTTCAATATCCCCCACACCACAGCAAGTAGCAAAATTCACTTGGCACACAAGTATGTCAATTTGCGTATCTATCTTTAAAACATCATAAGAAAAAAGAACTACTGTATGTTCTTAGTTTATAAATTATAGAATTCATGCAACGTAAGTGTTCGGTTTCTGCTAGAGAGACCATTTGTTTTACGACAGAACTAATCTCACATGGAGAAGCCATAAATATTAGCACAACTTGAATTACACTGTAGAAATTATTTAAAAAGTATTTCACATTGAATTTCAGAAATGCAAAAACAAAAAAGTTCCAGATTTATCTTCTTAGAAGGAAGAAACAAACAAAAAATATAGAAAGCTTCTGAAGATCTTGAACACACCTACCTGTAATTTCTGTGGTGTCAAGCACCAAGAATGAATTTGTTGCTGTACGGGAGGATGTGACACTGTATGGCCACTGCTCCAAACATCTGAAGTATTCTGAGAGAAAACATTACATTAAAATATGTGACTATCAAAGGGTCAGCATAGTTTCTTTTACTATCTAGATTTTACCTCACTTATGAAAGAAATAGTCATTGTATCATGAATAACAATATAAACAAATAACATACTAAAACACGCCAAATCTCATTCTGCTATTCCCATACAGTATTACAGTAGTCAGAGGAAAAAGTTAAATGATAGCTAGTATCATAACAAGAAACAATCAAACCAAATTATGCAATTAACTTAAATGTACACTACTTTTAAAACTGAATACTTTATCTATTGTAGCACTATTACATGATGATGAAACACTTGAACTCTAAATATAAGCAAAGGCAATAGACAGGATGACATGATCGTCTCCCTCTCTATCTATCACAGACTATGATCGTACTTTTTCATTTATACAACTATGATCTGCATTGCCCTTATGCACTTCCTGTCTGAACTGTAACCTGATTAAACACATCACTGAAAAATGTTTTTTAAAATTCCTAAAAACATTCCCCACCTTGATGCCAAAGGATTAAAATTTACAGCACAAATTCTGTGCATGCTGCATCATTTTAATGCATATCTCCATATAATTTTGGTAGGGGGCTCTTTAGTTCATCAGAATATATACCTTTGTTGGACTAGATGTTCTTTTCCTCTTGGCAGGACTGGTCAGGTCATCTACTTGGCTAGAAGGAATCATGTGTAGTGGCAAGGATTGCTGTGAAATTGGTGTTTGAGTGAGGCCTAGTACAGGTTCAGTATTTGGATGATGAGGTTTACAAGCCTAAGAATCACAGAAGGAAGACAAAAATATGGTTCTATATATTCTTAATTCTTTTCTTTAAATTATATATTTTAACAGCCCACATATATTAAAAGGGCCGAGTAGATATTCTGAAGCTGATCTCAATAACTGAAAAATCAGTTTCCATATGGTCATCAATGGAGGAATGTGTACCTTTCATGGGATTATTAAACTACTGCAGCATTTCTATTTAAGATGAAATCTTTTAAAATCATGAAAATCCACAAAGGTTCTAAATTGGTACCCCCATATTTCTCCCATATTATAGGGAGCTTCTTGATCTAATATCCCTTTGCAAATAAATCAAAGGCTTTCTATTAATAAAAGCCAGTCCTGTGCTCAATAAAATAAGCTTGACCGCTACCGATTGTAAAGAACCCTTAAAGCTGGGCACCTGCAGAACATAACCCAACTTCTCACCTGCTGTGCTGTGTTCATGGCACCCTGCCTGGAGGTAAGCTCTGCGGGGATTGGTAGGCTCCATGCCTCCTCAATACTAGGAAGTAATTTAGTTTTATTCTGTAGACTACCTTGTGGAAGGTTACACAACTGAGCCTAGGAAAAATTATGTAAAAAGCAAATTTAACACAAGCCTACTTTAGTAAGAGCAAGTCCATGAAATCTTCCTAAATGCTGTAGCTAATTATGTCTTAAAGAGAGGATAGATTTAAAATTTGGGGTTTTAGAAAGGTGCTAAGTATAAAGAGGGTAACCAGAATATAAACCTTTGTGAGAATCAGAACAAAGATGAGCTCTGGATTCAGAGGTCTCATAATTCCCTTCTTCTGAAATTGCAAACAAGAGTGAAAGATAGCGTGTGTGTATTCTCTCTATATGTTATGAGAACTTAAAAATGTAGACAATACAAAGAAAAAAGCAAAGTGATGTAAAACAGTATGCTTTGATTAAATGTGCAAAATAGGGTTTATAAGGAATTAAGTTCCACTTAAAAATGAAGAAATAAAATATTACAGGCTATGATATGCTTACAATACACATGAAAACAGCTTATACACACCACAAACAATTGCAAGTTAAACTTGTGTGTTACTTCTCCCCTCCCCTCTGCTGTGTGTTTGGAAGAGTATTTCCCGCTTCTTAAAACGTTAGTTTTACCTGTAAATACTTTATCCGTGCTGCAAGTGCAGAGGTATTACTACAATTTTTGCTCCTAGTTGCATTTAAGTAGCATTTAATGGCATCCTGAGGCTGGTTGCAGGACTCATAGAGTGTGCCTAGGTCCATCCAGGCTGCAGCATGGCCATGGTCCAATTGTACAGCACAGATATAGGCCTGTAAAGCATCCATAGGCTGATTTTGCTGTTGATACAGCACACTGAATAGAAAGATTAGTGAAGTTGAGAATTAATAACAAAGTCAAAATACAAACAAGTCAAATACACCTCCCCCAAAACCCTTAATAAACTTTGCCATTATATAAACCACAGTAATAAACAACAAATAAAATCTTAACATGCAAAGCTCACATACATAGCATATTCAGTATTCTAAAAATTGAGAAAGCAAATATAAACTTATTATTTAAACTTCAAATCAGACAAGTCTGACAACACAAAGGTATAATTAAAAAAGCTTTACGGTCCCCTTGAGAGCACAAAACAGTTTAAAAGCTGATATTCTTTATTTATATATAGTAGCATTGAATTATATCACTGTATTACCCTGTATCATTCTTACCCTATAGAACACCATGTATCTGCACTTGCTTCTGATTTATCAATAGATTGCCTATAAGATATAAAGGCATCCTGAACTTTCCCAATACTTGAATAGCACCTGGGAGAAGAGAAAAAGAACTTTGGTAATATTTATAGAAGGTAATCATTGAGGATGGCTTACCAAGACTGTTCAGATAACAATGTTAAGGCATGCAAACAGATACTTATCTAGGCGAATCCAAAACATTGGCTGTTTCTGAATGCCAGGCATAAGTGGACTCAAACATCTTAATCAACGTGTACTACTAATTATTTATTTGGTAAGTACACCAAAACTGCTTACGCCCTAGCTTACTGCATTTGTAAGGAAGACTCAAAACATATTTTAAAGACTTACATTTCTTTCATTTTTGACAACTGATCAGTCAGTAAGTACAATACTTATCTACAGACAGCATTATAAAGAAACAAGTAAGCTACCTATTTCATCATTACGAAACTTCATGTTCTACAAGAAGTGTTTTCAGAATTATTAAGAGATATTGACCAACTCAATTAGGAGGGTTCTTGATTGCCTAGGAAGCTTTTTATGTGCATTTCTCACATCTCAATAAGATTTCAAGTAATGAACAACAAACCAGCTAGTTTTATTGCATATATAGAGCACAAAATTTTGTAAAAAATATTGCTGTTCTGGATTTTTTCATTTCTTACTTGAATATTTTTCACATACAAATTCAAAGATATTCTGGCATTACAAGCAGAAATATCAGAGCTCTAAAGAGAACTACAATTATACCACAGGGAATAACACCTACCTTTTTAAAATTAAAAGTTTCAAATAAACGCTATATTAAAAATATATATACGTTTACTAGCTTAATCTACAATAGCTCTACTTCTTATATTGTTTGTAGTAAGTTTCCTTGTTGGAAAAAGAACTGACAACTTTCAAAACACATAAATAACAACAGAACATTTATTCTAGTAAAAAATAAAAATCAAACAGAACAGTACAGGCAAAGGTTTGTCAAACACGCTACATTCCTTCATGTATTCTTGAGGCACACTACAAAAAGAATACAATAAAATCTAGCAGTACTTTGCCTAAAAACATCCATTAAGACTGATTACAATGATTAAGAAGATCATTTTACTCACAATCCAACCCAATTTCCAATAGACATGTTTCAATCTGTCCTTATCAAACACATGAAGACTCTGATTAGGATAGCACTAACATTAAGCACCCAACAAAGCCTAAAACAGGGTGATGGATTTTTTTCAGTGGGGGTGGAGTGTGGTAGCTGTATATTTTTGAAATGTAGCTTTAAACCAACTTGCTATCCAGTTTGGACTACCAGGAGAGGAAGGAATAACACAGGGAATACATGAGGAGGCAAAAAGAGGAAGAATGAATGCACAACCCCGTAACACTATTCCTTTCCTCTTCTGCCAGCATATAGAATCATAGAATCGTCTAGGTTGGAATGGGCCTTTAAGACCATCGAGTCCAACCATAAATCTAACACTGCCAAAACCACCACTACACCATGTCCCTAAGCACCACGTCTACATGTCTTCTAAATACCTCCAGGGATGGTGATTCAACCACTTCCCTGGGGAGCCTGTTCCAATGTTAGATAACCTTTTACGTGAAGAAATTTTTCCTAATATCCAGTCTAAACCTCCCCTGGCACAACTTGAGGCCATTTCCTCTTGTCCTATTGCTTGTTACTTGGGAGAAGAGAACCACCGCCAACTCACTACAACCTCCTTTCAGGTGGTTGTAGAGAACAATAAGGTCTCCCCGCAGCCTCCTTTTCTCCAGGCTAAACAACCCCAGTTGCCTCAGCCACTCCTCATAAGACTTGTGTCCTACAATGGACTGGTGGAATGGAGCACAGAAACATTTTTGCTCTAGTCCTCCCTGTAGAGTATGAGAGATGCTTCCACTAGATTTTTCCCCCCCGTTTCCTGCGTTTCTCCCCCTTGTTTGTATGGTCCTAGGTTTCACTCTAACCACATGAAAGTTGTGGCACAGTAGGAACAGGAGCATGGCAGCTGTGCATACATATTTCATGGAACCATGGCTCTGTCCTGCTGCTCTGTAAGAACTCAACTAGCTCAAGGCACATACAACGGGACTACTGAGCTAAAACCAGGATTTTAGCCCAGTGGATGATAAGATGAGCCAGATGATCCCTGGTTCATTTTCCCTTTTCCCTCCGCACCTGCTCTAGCCCTCTGCCCTTCACACTCAGTACCAGTGTTCCTCCCTTAGCCTGCAAACAGCTGGTCGAAGAACCCTATGTTACAGGAACAGCTGGAGGAATATAATTAGGATGACAAAAACAAAAGTAGGTTTCAGTTGTATGTCACTAGAACCTCCAAGAAAGTCAGCCCGAAGATACTGAGGTTAGGATATTAATTTTATTTTTGCATAATTCCTTTCTAATATATTTCTCCACAGAACTGACCTGTTCATATATGGACTTGAACTGCCCTCAAAGCTTTCTCCAAGACCTGATTATTTCAAGAGTTACTGCTGGTATGTTTAGAGTACTCTATTTTCTTAAAAAGGAGACCAAGAAAAGTCATCAAATTGATATGATTTACATATACAATGGAATAAGTTAGTTTTCAAGTAACACAAACTGTCTGATAGTACGGAACTAATACAACACTTAAACAGATATTAGGATGGATCAATCTGAGCTATCTTGGCCTAATATTTAGTTGCAATATATTCTATTTATAGATGGATGT
Organism: Ibidorhyncha struthersii; assembly: GCA_013398815.1. Lineage (NCBI taxonomy): Eukaryota > Metazoa > Chordata > Aves > Charadriiformes > Charadriidae > Ibidorhyncha > Ibidorhyncha struthersii. The sequence continues at coordinate 1,421,348 of VZSZ01008659.1, forward strand.
ATACCTGTGAAAATATTTGTATTTTAGGGCAAAGTTTGATTGAAATTAGAAGGGAGATTCTAAGAAAACAAAGATACAAAACAATTGTGAAAAAGGTACGAAGAACAGTAACAACATTTACAAACAACTTACCAAAAAAAAAAAAAAAAAAAACAGAAAAAAAAAAAAGAGAGAAAAGAAGATGTGGTAGGAGAAATAACAGGTAAAATCAAGCAGAGCAGACATTACTGTAAATGTGTAGACTGAGTAATAACTACAAAAAAAGCAGGACCACCTGGGTAACATACTTCATTTCAACTTCTAATCTATATTCATCCCAAATATGTTAGCACCCTGTCTTTTTATACACCTTCAGAAAACTAGACTTCAGTAGATACATACATCCTTTCCCTTCATTTTTCCTCTGAAAATATTAGGAAGAAAAACAATGTCAGATACTCACAATAATGAGTATCCTTAATAAATGTACAAATATAGTTACAGTGTCTATAAAGCCATTTCTCACCTTCCAAGGAAATACCAGGATTGACCAGAATTTGGATCTGCTTCTAGAGATTTCTGGAGATACTGTATAGCATAGCTTTCCTTGGTTGCCTTGTCTCCAAGCTGATCCACGGTGTGATGCATCCAGCCTACAAAAAGAACCCATAAATGGCAGAACTGAAATTCCCTAAGACCATTTAACACTGGCATAGCAGGATATTCATAGCATTAGTTCCTCTTTACAAATAGGAATATCAAACAATAGTATCACTTACATATAATTTTATGAATGAAACTCTTAAAAATCTTAAAGTTCTATACTAAAATTACAGGACAAAAGAACCCAAAGTCAAAATTACTTTCAGGAACTTTTAAGAATTTTTTTTGTTTAAATAATTTTCTGTGAGGTTAGTAGCACAATTATGAAGTGCTCAATCTTCTACTATAAAAAGTTAATCTGAAAATGTTAACTCTTTCCTCCTCTGAACACAGATAGCTTCCCTGTCGTTGTGACAAATGCCACCACTCTCCCTGTACACACATCAGTTATTAGTACATTATGTTCAGTTTACTCCTCTTCTTCTAAATCCCCATATTTATCCACTATCTACACCTGGACAATTCCCCAACAGAACATCAGTAAGAATTTTTATATCTCCACTTAAATCTTTCTTACATTGTCATTTCATCTTCATTGCTACATCGTCCTTTCTATTCACCTTGACAAATGCAATCACCTCTCATCTACATAACAAATTCTGCTGAAAAGATCATTTTATTTCCTTATCTATCCACACATCGCATTCTTTCAAATGTCCTTTTTTCTTTCATTACATTAGACAAATTATTCATCCCTACTTTAACGGCCTCCCACAATCCATGCTCCCATATCATCTTTCACATGCTATAAAACACATCTCTGCTCTAGCACTGATGCAAGGCTTGGTTACCATTTCAAATACAGCACCTTCATCATCTCCTCAACCTGCTCCTCACCTGCCTCTGTGCTTAGATGGAATTCCTTTAAGTGGCCACAAAATCATCTCACTGCCATTAATACCATGAGTACAAGGAAATCGTTGGCAGCAGGCAGTTGGCTTGCTGAAATCACTACATACCAAACTGGTCAGCAATGTTTTCTTGTTTGTTTAATCTCCATGTATTTGTCTTAACAATTCACTGCTTTTCAGTCAACATTTGTAAAAGGTAAGATGTGACAACAGATTGTCCCGCTGTTTTTATAGTGTTCTGCCCATAAACGGTCCCTTGTGAAACACTGTGATATCAATTTCATAAAATATCCAAGGTTTCTATAAAGTTTCAGTTATCTACAGAGCTGCACACACACCTGCACTAAATGTCCATTTAAAGTCTCTGTCAGCTAAACTTCAGCACCCTAAGCTTATCCTTTTTGATGTAGTCTAACAACGTGAACAGGTAATACCACTCAAAAGATCCAGATCAGATTCTGATCTCATCTGAAATGGTAGGCAAGGCTGAGAACTGAACTGATGAGCCTTACTTCACTCTCTGTAATTAGACTATGCCTTAAATATTTTATTCTACCTGTTCTATACAGCTTATTTTTTATTCCATGGACTTACAGTTTTGTTAACACTCACAGCAACCCTTTTGTGAACGGAAGGTAAACTTCCAAGCTTTAAAAAAAGCAGTCTAAAAGAAAATTGTATCTATTCAACAACATTTGCCTGAGGTGTTTTAAGAAGTATCACTTAGTAACTGTGGTCAGAAGCAGAAGTCTGAATATTTCATAGGCTGCAAGAAATGTCAGGTTAGGAGCCAAGTGGTTACAGTGCTGAAAAAGAGTACTTTATCTTGTCTGAAGATGGACCAAGTCAAAACCCTACCCATCAGGAGAGAGAAAAAAAAAAAGGAAAAAACCCCAATGATTTTTGCAGAGACATATAACCTACACAACTTCGTCTCACAGACTTCTTAACAGGCTATGATTTTGATTCACATCCCAAGTCACTGAAGTTCTTAAGCACACAGAAGATACTCATGCTTTAAGAAAAAAAAGGCTTACGTGAGGGTGGTTATCAGAATGCACCTGTGTAACTGTACATTAAGAATAAAGGTATCGGATGCAATGCCTGAGATAAAGGTAATAGTTCGAGGATTATAAACAAGGGTAAAAAAGACATTAAACACCTTCCTGAATCGTTGGAAATGTTGTGTGGTGACGCCTATTTTCTGTTTCATCACAACCTTGCCGGACTGAAAGATAATATGTATCTTCAGGAGATCTTTACTGAGATTCACTTGTAAAAAGAAATAATCTACTTCTCAGAGACAGAAATGAGAACTAGCAATCCCTATCTAGTTTCACTGCTGAAACAAGGGTTGTTTCCTGATTTTATCTTCCTGCACAGGGAGGTAAAAAAGGCAGAAAGCAAGAGAGAGGGTGAGGGTGAACAAACAAAAGTTTTCTACTAGAATAGCACAGGTAAAGGAAATTGGATCTCTCCTCCTCATGCATAAAATAAAGAACCTACAGAAAGAAGCTGACGGAAAAACCCTGGTAAGCTGTGCAGCTTCCCATTTACAAGACCTAACTCAAATTCTCAACTAGCATATTGACTACTCTTCCACTTTTGGGACATTTTTAACATAATAAACAAAAATGCAGATTTTTGTCCATACTTCACAAGTGTTTCACGCTTTTCCCCAGGTCTTTAGAATCTAATTTGTAACAAATCCCTGTGTCACCTCAGCAAGAGGATGTGCTAGCCTAGCTCATGCTGCAGGGGTTTTTTCATGCTGATCAATCAGTCTCACGCTGAACTTGTGGCAATTGCTTTTCCCCAACAAACATCACCATCTCAGTCTCTGAAGAGACGAGCCTCTTCCCCATTTTAGCACCTCATGGTGTTTCACCCAATTACGTGTTCACCACCTAGGAATGCCCCTAGCCAAAAATCATGGGGACAGTGCTTTGGGAACCTCTGAGCAGATGCTTACATTGTTCTTACATTCTTCCTTATGCAACTGCTGAGTACAATTGGAGAAAGAATACTGAGACAGATTTGATCTTCAGTCTCATTAATTTAATGTAATTTTAAGGCAAAGCGATGAAAAGAATCGTTGTCTGGAAAGCAAATGAAATGGCACAAAACAAGAAACAAACTGTTCCTGTCCAACTGTACAGATTGTACTGTTAGGTCTACCTGAACTAGCCAGAATGCATCAGCTCAAATGGATATGTATTTATCCGAGAATCACTGGGTTCTCCTCCACAGTGACCTGCTTTGGAAACTAGCAACAGGAGCAAAGATTTTAGTAATTGTCTCACAAGACACCTGAACTTGCCTAAACTTCAACTCTGGCTCAATAAATATTAACTAGCTAAGGAAAATAAACAAAGGATATTTTCATGCCAAAACATTTTTTCTGTTGGAGTTAAAAAAAAAAAATAAATAAAAAAAGAGAGTTCAACATAGAAATACAAATATATTTTGACTGGGTTTTGCCAGTAGCATTCTGGCAGATGGCAGGTATTTTCTATTATTCTTTCTAAGCAGCAGTGCAGTGCACCACCTGGACTATGCTTCCTGAGGATGTGTTTTTATTACCAGCTGCTAGAGACTAAATACACGATAAACACCATACTCCGATAAATACCACTGTTAACAACGAAGAGCAAAAGAAATGGTATTATTCCTTGAATGTCCTGGTTAAGACCACTCTGTCCCTTTCTCCACATAGAAGCTACACACACTACAAAACTAGGTGACCTATGCTGATTGAATAAAGCGAGTTAATCCAGTTTTTAGACAGCAAACAATTCTCAAAGTCATTGCTCTTATTGCTAGCATAGAGACCTATGGTAGGATTTTATGAATACAACCACGCGCCTTTGCTTCTATTGTGGCAACACATATCAAACAGAGTTGAAAAAGCATTGGTCAGCTATTTTGTATTCCTGTATTCAGCCTGTATTCCATTGATCATATGTGTAGCCTTTCTAGATTAAACTGCTGACAACTTATACTAGGTGGGATAATAACAAGTTAAAAAAAAATCAGAGGATATTGAAATATAGGCAACACTGTCATCTGACAGCAAAAAGATCAGCATATACAGTCCTGCAATGAACTTCTCCCGCAGTTTCATTTGTGATTTCACACAGAAGAATCAAAACCTAAACAAATTAACCCACTCCAAATCCATACACAACCTGCATTACAAGAAAAGAAAGCATTGTGGCCGTAACTTAGTGCCAGTTACTAATTTAAATTAAATGACCACTATGGGGTGNCGTTTTGCACTGGGTTGAACAATTTTAACAAAATATTCTGGAAATACTTTTATAAGGCATATAGGACAAAAGTAATTTAATTTATTCTACACACTCAGAAAACTTGGTCTGAAATGATTTATCAGCTTTCTATAAACATGGAGGATGACAGTTTTTTTAAAAAAAAAAAAAATCTCTTTTTATGTGTTTTTTTTTTTTTTATGGAAAACTGATGATAAACTTTTTAGTCACAGAAAGAGGTTTTCATTACGTGCTATAACTAAAGAGAAAGAAAAGGTACATTTTTCATTTGCCATGTTCTTCTGTTCTGCAACAGAGAAGAGTATTTTGGTTTACTGCATTTAGCCTGACTATTCAAGTGATATTCTCAGACGCAGAACAGAGAATACAGAATTCTAACTGCTGCACTCCTTCTCTGGAAGACCACCCCTTCATTGCCCAAAACCTGTAATGCATATACTGTAGCAAGTCTAAAAGCTTTTTAATTTTGTAAGTTTAATTAAAATCTTTTCCTCCTCTCTTATTTACTTAATTATCTGCTGTTATCGTTCTATTTTGGGTGAAAAATCTCATGTATCATACTCAGTGTCTAAGACTCACTTTGGAAACGGAGCCTTAAAAAACACTGCTGAAGGCGAAGATGGAAAAAAGAAACACACAGGAAAATAAAAGTTAATTTTACATACCTAACTGCTGTAAGACAGTTGCTTTTACTTGTGCAGGAAGGTTTTCGATCTGCAAAAGCTGTTCATAAGCTTCCTTTGCAGAGTGATACTTTCTCTGCAAAAGGAAAAAAGTAAATGGATTAATCATAAAGCTTACAACAGATCACCAATACCAACGATTTCACAGCACTGACAGCACACAAACACATTGACAAAAAATTCTAGAACTTTTTTTTTTGCATACAGTGCATATGAAAGCTTTTATGAATGAGGTATATATATGGTAAGAGAATAACTTTCATAAATATAGTGTTTAATATAAACTGACTACTTAAAGTAATTGAGGGAAATTTGAAAATTATTGAATTTAGTCAACTCCTCATACATGCATTATGCTTCTTACACTAAAATGAATACACTGCTTTTAAAGGGAATGATTCAATGTGAGTCTACATCTGAAAAAACCCTATACAAATTCCTCCCAGGAAATTTGTAACAGAAATGAAGAACCAATTGGTAATTGGTGCCTGGTATAATTTTGCCTCTGTCCTTCCTTCAGTATATTTGAACTACCTTTTCAACATATTTGTTGTCCTGGTAGGAGTCCCACCATATGTAGAATTAAAACATATCCATGGAATATGCCTAGAGAGTGAAGGTATGTCATCTTATTATTTGCTATATACTTTAAGTGTGCTTAAGCCATGGAAACATTCAATTCTTAACTCCCTATAGAAACAGGTCTTGATACAGAAAACATATTTCCAGGTTAAGATGGTGATCTTTATTGACGTCTCAATAGATGAATTATTTTGTAGTAACGTCAGCATCTATCTTTGCATTACCCTAACAATTGTTTTCACAGTGAATGTATTTTAAATGCTTAATTCTTCTGTTCCTCCTCTCCCCCTGAGTCTAGAACATATAAATGCTGAGGGTCTGTTATCAACAGTACTTTTTTTTTTTCCTTCTAAAAAATATATACAATTTTAAAAGAAAAATACGCTTTTCAATATTAAGTTTCATTCTGGCAAACAGATGAGAAGCATCCTGAAACAAATGGGGCCACCTAAATGCAAATGATCATGACTTAGTTAAATTTGTTTTATGCAAAGAGTACACAGTAATGACTACTGGTGTTTTAAAAGGGACAACTGGGAAGAAGACTCTAAACAATATAAATACCTATTAGAAGTTAAAAATGTTATTAGGTTCTTGAGATCTCACAATGACAAAAGACAACTCTGTTGATTTTAAAACCTTACTCTAGTCAGGAAGAAAAATTAAAGCAGCAATTACATACTTTCAAATGGAACAAGGGGAAGTTGGTAGAAAAGATTTTTAATTGGTGTTCATGAAATGCAGACAACTGGTAAGAAAACAAATAATATAAATAAATAAAATATCCATGTCCAGCAAAATAAAAACAATTAGGAAAAAATTTTAAAGCTAGCATTGGGAACAAAACTGGTAGTTTATGACTATGAAGGATAAGCAAATGAACAGAAGTTCACTGTATAGCATGACAGCAGAGGCAGCAATCCAGATGTCAAATAGGGAAATATTATTGCCTAATATTCACACTTTGAAGATGATGTTTACATGCTAAGGAGGATTCAGAAAGTCCTATTAAAATAGGGCATGTCTTCCAGATCTAGAATATTTTTTACTTTTGTTATTTGTTGTATTATTTACCCTTTAGAATCTGACTACAGGTATGCTTTAAAATATTACAAAAAATTATTGTAATGTTTACATTTGGTTTTATTTAGATATGTTAATTCCAAAGATCCAAAATCCTAGGTGTTTGGCTGCATCATGAATGGTCTTAGAAAAGGGAAGGGGGAGAGGAACCCAACCCAACATATTTCTTTAGACACCATATAAGCTACCATCCTGAATAGCTAGAGGGACTCGCACTGCCACAGATGAAAGAATAGAAACTAGCATTAAACACCATGCAAAACCACTGCTAACTCTTTATCAACACCAGGCCAAGTCTCTTGCTCAGAGGCTGGCAACCCATCTTTTAAACTCCAGTACCGTGAAGGTACATAATTAAGGAATGAATTAACTTTTTCATTAACTATTAGACAGTAGATAATTTTCAAATATATGGAGGGGTTCAGAAAACTGTAGCACTATGTCCTTTAAAAGAAAACAAGCAACCAGCCTACCTCTAAAAACATCTCTTTGTTGCATCAGAGGTAATATCCAGAATGAAGTCAAGACACTTCGTGGTTCTAAGTTTCTCAAATTCCAGAAAAGAAGATACCCCTCCCAACCAGAACTGTGAGACAAACCAAGTCTAATAGTAGAACACACTGAAACTTTGTTGCTCTGACTTGCATTATAAAGTTCCCATTGCCTACGACTGCCAGTCAGAAAGCATAGTTTCGGTACTCATAACTTTGGTCACACAATTACCTAAGGCACCTGGCATGGTGACCTGAGGTGTCTGACTTTCTATTTCACTCTAGCAGATGAAAAGAACTAAGGTGTCGAGGATGTTGTGTGTTATGTAAACTTGTCAGATGTGCTCCAGTGCTCAGAATGAAATCTGGACGGTGGCCAGTTAAGAACTGTAACAGTACCCGAAGTTTCTTAACGGTGTTTTGAGACGGGGGATTTCTGTCTTGTCATATAGCTTTGCGCCAAAAGCATTCAAATGAAAAATATCTTGTTTATAAAATTTATATCTTTTATTTATATAGAAATACCTAAAGTCATTTTCACCGTGCCATCAAAAGACAGCATGCACTTTATCAAGCTACTTTTCAACTAACTGAATGAAAATGTAGTTTATGTTTGTTATCCATTTTAATTTCAACAGTTTTGTTTTTATGTCCCATCCCTTCCTCAGTCATACAATACCTATAAACATGACAAAAAGGCACACAATCTGTATTATATGACCAGTCAGTCAAATTACAATATACAATAGCTATTTCAGTAGATACTTGGGTTTAATTTACTTATATTCTAGAAGCTCAGTAAGCATTCTGTAATTTCCCATAAGATTCACCTAAAAACTTCTGTGATAGTGTTTGATACAGAATTAACAACACAGCTTTAAGGTTTGTTTACCTCAGACCTCAAATGCTTCTGCCACATATGTTCAGTTAAATTTGAAAATTTCATGACAAATATACTTAAAAGGCACTTGGGCAACTGGCTAGACGCGACTGTGTGTGTATGTATGAGAAACAATAGGAATATATATGAATTGCGAAACTACATATTTTTGTATCTTTATATAACTTTTTAAATACATATATAATGTCATAAAAGAATCTTACTAAAAATTATGTTTAGTTTTTTTTTTTTAACTCAACTTGGGAGACTAGTAAATATGCAAGTTTATTAAAATAGCTGCTCCATTTTATAGCATACAAAATAAAGCCTAACTTTAAAAAAGCCCATATAATCTGAATTCCACAGATTGATTGCATCATATAGTTAGAAACTCAAACACACATTATAAAAAGGAGCTCTGAAGCTTACCTGGATTTCATATAAGTGGGCGATGTGAAACTGAACTGTAGGAGTGGGAAAATCAAAATTATTAGTTTTAATGAACGACAACAACAATTACAATGTTTTTTCAAGTGAGGGATAAACAGTGTTTCAAATTTATCAATACAAAACCAAGATAAATCACATTTTGAAGATACAAAAAAGTGTTTGTTTACATTGCTATTTTATGCTTAATGTAACAGAACTGACAGAGAATGAATATGTACCCTAACAAAGCATTAAGACTGCAAACAGATATTGCAGAAAGGCAGTCCACGGGTTTTATTTGTATTCTGAAGTGCAGAGTCCATTAACCTTTCAATAAACTTAGCAATAAAATCTCTTTAAGCAGAGATGCACAACAAGAGAATGCAGGTAATATTTTCTGTACATAACTGAGTTAGAAATAAAGACTTACTTTTTATTTTTATTCAACTGCCAAGGGACAGACTAGCTGGGTTATAGAACAGAAAACTACATTATACAATGCCAATTTTATACAGGACCTTAAATTTAGGTGGGTTTTTTTTTTCCTTTTTTGGAATTGTCCTTCCCACTAAACTGAACTAAAAGCATTAATTACAAACAGTATTCTGATCATTACCGTAAAGCATCTTAAATTCCTCATATGAATTGCACAGAACGCCCTAATACTACTAGCAGCTCTTGGAGGCAAGAAAATTGCTAGCTGGAGAAAGAAAATGAAGGCTGTTCAAGAGTAAAAGCAGAGGGAAAATAATTAGCCTCATGCTGCTCAAATCATTAAAGAAAAGGTGAAGTACCTGATCTCTAAGGCTTGAGAACTGCTAACCTAGACTACACATCGACTGGTAGATAGCTAAAGCTAGTTGAGATGAATGTAATCCTTATTCTGATTTGATGAAGAAGGAAAAATTCCTTTGAGACAGACTTTTGCCTGATGTTCTTGAGGACTACAACTAAGAAAACACCTGGTTTGAGCCAAGCTCAATTATTTCTGTTCAACAGATTTCTTTCTCTTGAAGCTACAGAATAGCATGACACAGAGGTTTATACAGGTTATTTGGAGTTCCAGGATTTCTCTCTGGGTCATAAGGGAGGGGAAAAGCTCCCTTTGTGCACTGCTTTGTCCTTCACTATAAAGAAGGTAGCCTAGTGTACTTCAGAAACCAGGTCATAATGAAATGCATCATTTAAAATTTTAATAAACTTTTTGTGTTCCTTGCTAAAGGGCACCTTAGCACACCCATTATGTTCACCACATCGTCGAACTTCATTCTGTACTAATGAAAGAAAAACCTCTGCTTTTGTTTCAGGAGTTCATCATCTAAAACAATCTGTTATTTTTTTCCTCTCATAGCAAAACCCCTGCAGTGTGAAGCTAGAAAAGGAAGTCATGCCATGCAGGGGAAAGAAATTAAAGGTGTCACATCAGAGACTGCCTAAATAGAAAAACATACTTAGTACTCAAACATTTCTGCTACGAACACACTCACTGTAATACCGTTACTCACCCATCCTTTAGAAATGCAAGGGGTAGGATTAAGGCAATCTCAAGCATTTATGTGACAGTACCTGACACCCTGGGTCAGCATCCACAGTTCTCCTTCTGCTAAGCAGTACAAGAGAACCTGACAAAGTACCTCTTATTCCTCTTCACTCCCTTCCTTCGGGTTTGTCAGGCACAGTGCCCAAGGCCACAGGGCAATGAAGCCTTTACATGGGGCTATACCTCTACATAAATCTGGGGGCAAAGGGGGCTGTCAGGAAAATCTTACAAAAATTCAGAGATACAGCACAAACCGATAAAGTTAGTGAGAAATAATATGAACTAACATAAAATATAATAAAGAATCACGTATCTGGGAGAAAAAAAATAGAAGCCTATTGACCTAGGAAGAATTCTGCAAGTAATTTTACAAAATTATCTGTGCCTGCTCCTGATAAGTTACAAAGCTTTAGAGAAGACCTTGTAGCACAGCTGGCTTCTTGATACCAAAACAGCCAGAAGTTTCACCCCATGTAAACAAACTCCCTTTCATTACCCTTGCTGACAGAATATTCACAATTCCATCCACCTCTGAATTAAAGAAATACAGAAATGCTTTTAAATACTTTATGCAATGCTTCTGAAGTTAGACTTGGGAGGTAACTTAAGCTCAACACCAAGAGCAACATGAAGGTACCTTAAAAGCTAAGGAAGTAATTTCATTCACAGCTGTCTGCCTTCTAATTCTTACAGACTCCAAAACATGCAGGAACACACATTTATTCCTGCATACAAATCCACTAACTACCGATAAATACATGCAGGATACTCTGTAACAGCTTACAGCATATACTGCATATGGTAGATCTTACTACACTAAAAGATTAACGTGTTCAAGTACAGACTAATATATAGTTGGCATCCAATAGAACAAACAATCAAATTATATTTTGTACTTTTTGTTACTTCAACAGCATAAGACTGATGCTGGATTTCAGATCTATAAATTTAAATGGCATTAAAATGACCACTGAAAAAATGAGAGATTATCAAGACGCCACAAAGTTTTAACTAATGACTATTAAATGTGTGCCATGGCACAAGCACTAGGTTTGTGAATAAATAAATAAATGAACAGTCAAATAGCACGTTTCCTCCAGAAGTCAAGTCTTCCTAAGTCTCAATTTTTACTTATTCCATTTACTAAAACAATCCACAATTCCACTGGAATATCTGTCTCTATTAACAGATGGAGACAGGTTTTGTAGTCTCCCTCTGTCAGTACAACTTTTTTTTTATTTTGAAGGATTGGGTCATTAAAAAGTGATAGAGTTGTGAGCATAAGACTTAGAAAAAAATCTACAACAAAATAAATGGAAATACTCATAAGTTACTTACTTTCAGCGTTAGACAAAGTGCAGGGATTGCAGTCAATCAAAGCTAACTGAAAATGCTGGAAAAAAAAAGAGAACGATTTGTTTATCAAACAAAGTAATACTAGCACTTTGGCAAATTACTAAGAATAAATCAATTTCGTACTTGAACATCAATACTGCATTTTACCATGTGTCCTAAAGAAAATTTTCAACTTCTGTTCAACTGTTTAGTAAAGGAAAGTAATTTTTTTTTATTGCAGATGCAGCAATGCTTCTACTAATGTAAGATGGCAACAGACATATTCACAAAACAATTGGGATAGGATCTGGAAGAATGGTTCGGCCATCAAATGAATTGTCAAAATTGGAAGATCAAGTTTTCGTCAGAATACACAATTGGGAATGTAGTCATACTAGCTCATAGCCTCATGGAGATAAACATCGAAGCTCTCAATTTGTCTATCTAGAAAAATAGAATACTCTTCCTTCAGATTGAGTGATTTGAAGTCTTTTTAGAAAATTGACCTCTTGTCAAAAAGCACTTAAAATTAATACCTTTACATTAAAACACAAGTTCATAAGGAGTTCATAAGTTCTTTCATCCTGTCCTCTAGATATTAAGATAACTTCAGTTAAACAATAAAGCTTGTTTATTTTTAGTAACTTTTCCTCAAGAGAGATGAAAAATATCTTTTAAAACATCTTTGCATTCTGAAGTGCTGAGCCAAGTATTTCATTCTTCCAGAAAGAATGTCACACAAGCAGAGCAATGAAGTCTGTCTGCCAGGAAGTCTGGATGTGAGCAATCATTTCACAAGTGTCATGATAATTCAGTGATCACTATTTACAGTTTGAAACACAACCAAGTGTGTTAAAAGGAATGGAACAGACATACAAACTCGAGTGCCTCTGAACATTTCCATAAACTTCATAGAAAATTCCCAAACTGTGTAGAATTTGGAATAACATACTAATTCAATACAGAATAAGGCCTAGGAATCTAGGAACCTAAGAGACAGCATATAAAATACTACTGTTAATAAACACAGTTATCTACAAAATACAGTTTCAGGTGGCTTCTAATACACAAAACATTACTGATGCTTTAGTGTATTTTATTTTGTTAGCACTAAAATAATAATGTAGCTCCAGCTGTTCAGGATGCCAAACCAGTTGGCATCAGGCGCTTATTAGGGTAGCTGGGAAGTAAAAAAATAAAATAAAAAAAATCCTTATTAATGGATGTATATGCAACTCGCTTTCAGTATTGTCATAATCAGAGCTACTACATACAACATAACTTTTCTCATGGTCCTAATAATACATCTTGTATAGTGTGTCTATATAAAACATCTCAAAAATTTATAACAAGTTTAACAGATCACCAAATTTCTAAATAAATATTTTTAACAGAAAAAATATTTGAAAATTAATGTATTATGCATAGCAAAGAAAAAAAAAAGCATGTAGATGCTCTGCGAGGCACACAGTGATGCAGCTTTCCTCCTCACTGACTTCTATCAACGTCATTTGTAATATATAACAGCTTTTAAAAATGAAACAAACTCAAGTTGAATGATAACACAAATTTAGGATTTTTAATGTACATTTTAGCAATATCATTCCCAGAATAGAGCACAGAAACAATGAACTCACACATCACTTGTAAAATAACTGTTTAACCCTAGAACAAGAATTAAATAATATTTTATAAATATTAAATATCAGCTTATTTTTCTGCCTTGCCTGTTCCTTTTTCTACAGTTCAGCAGTCAGACTACTTAAAATCTCTCCTCACTTACATTGCAATGCAGGTTGTGTGCCTCAGAGACATCCGTTAGTCGGTTACCATAGTGATTCTACTAAGCAGGCAACTTAAAAAAGACTAAATAAAAATAAAATGCTCTACTTCATATTGCATTTTGCCTGACAAAAGAAGAAAAGGAACAGACCTATATACTTTGGCCTGTACATTGAGTATACTGATCTAAATGGCACAAAATCCTTTTTGCACAGATGTGTCATCTTGCACTGTCACTAACAATTAAAATGCAAAGATAAAGCAGAAAGGCACAGATTTGCTCTCACCTAGCAATGTTATTATAAAAAATAAGCAGATCTAAAGAGAAACGATTGACAACTGTTCTGTAGTAGCTTTTCACAAGGGTTATTGCAGTGAGACTCACTGAGATAAAGCAGGCAACAATACAAGAAAATCTAACCATTTTATAGCATTTAAATATGCCAGTAGTATCAGTGTTGTACAGTAAAAAAAAAAAAAGCAGGAATATTCTCAGCAATGCCTTCTAAAAATTTAAATTCTTACTGATACAATAGCTGACTTTTATATTTCCAAATCCACATTATGAAATTTTCTAAGTGTATTAAATTTCTGCTTGCACCATTCACTAAGCTACAAACAGTAAAGAAACCAATAAACCGAAGCCCGTAACTACAGCAACATAAACCATTTGCACTGAACAATTATCACCAAGCAATACACAGAAAACTCAGAACCTTTCAAACCAAGAACCTTCGAAATGCACATACACGAGCAAACCTACACCTCTTGCCAGATAAATAATACATAGCTCCCGTTAAGTATTCAAAATCAGACACAAAAAAAAGCATGCATGCATTCTAACACATAAACCTCATCAGCCAAAAGCAGATCCAATAATCACAATTACCAGCACCAAAAAATTTAAAAAAGAGTAATCATTTCCAACTTCCATTTCTGCAACAAACAGAAGCGGCTAGCAAACATCTGCACCTCTCTCAAATATTGCAGTACTGAAGCTGGCTACTGCTGTGTGAAATAGTTATTATGCAGGAGAGGCCGCTGCAGTTCAGAGACGACATACAATACCTCAAGGCAGACAGCAGTCTATAGAAATTCAAATCCCCAGTAAGAGGATTTACCTAGAAGGCAGTGTTCTGAATGTTAAAAAGTAACAGGCTCTCTTCAAGAGCTGCAGCTCAAGTCATAATATACCTTGATTTGTAGCCATCTCTAATTACACAATTATCTACAGCCTATTTTGTCTCCTCTGGAGTCCTTGACTTGCCCCTGACTGTGGACACAATTTCGAAGGTAACCTTTGCAAGGATCAGAAGTACAGTGGATTGCACGTAAACAGAACTGCAGAAAGCATTAGGTCTGGAAGTAAAATAACAGTGATCCAACGCCGATTTAGATAACTTAGTATGTTTTCACTACTAGAATTCACACCAATTCTCCTAACAAATTAGTCCTTTACAATTTAAGAGGCAAGTACCCAGGTTTTTGTTGTTTATTTCATCAGAAAATGACCAACACAAGAAGAACCACTTTCTTCTCAGTGCAAGATTTTCAGCCCTGTCTCTGTTTACACCCAAGCCCGAGACCTCAAAATAGTGATTCTACTCCCTCCTCCTCTCCAGGATGACATTAGCAAGTTTAATAGCTTCCGGTTGTGCATTTATTTAGCAAGCAAGGCAAGCCATCGTTTGAAACCTGACAATTCTCACAGACTTACCATGAAGGAAAGCTCCATCATGACTCAGTAAAATTCTGTCAGGGGGTGGCTGTTTCTGCCTATGTGACCTAGGTGCGATGGCCACGTTCCTCAGAGCAGCCTTTGTTCCGAGAAGTAGGGCACGGAGAGCCTTGCGTAACCCGGGGGTGGCAGAGCGCCAGGCCTCCATTTGCCGGGCCTGTGTGGGGCCAGGGGAGAGGGTCAGGAGAGGACACCCGGTTTGTGCGGCTATGTCAGCGCGCTGCTCCGCTCTACGGCGGCTTCTGAATTCGCAACAAGCTCATCTCGGAAGATGAAGGTTTGTGTAGCGTAAACAATCCCTTACTTTTGTCCAACATTCAGAAAAAAAAAACAAAACCAAACCACCTCAAGACTGAATAAAATCGCTACGTGGACAGGGCAGTGGGTGGCTGCTTGAGGACAGAAGAAACAAAGGTCACACATATACACCTAAAGTGAACAACAGCATTATGTTCAGCAGAATCTCATTTTGACTAGCTGTAAGTGAAATACTCTTTTCAAACAGAAAGATCAGAAAAGCTGTATGGGCTCTAGGCCAGAAGGCGGCTGCATTCGAATTTACTGACCAACATTTTACATAGCGCACCCACAGTGATTCTCACAAAGCTATCTCAGTACTCACGTTGCCTGCACGTTTTATCGTTATTTATGCAACATCAGAATTGAGCTATTCCTGCGTTAACAGCCCAAAGGACTGCCAGCAGCGATGAAGTGCCGTGGGGAAAGGGGACGACTGGAAGCTTGCCCCCGCTGCCGCGCCACCATGGAGCTGAACCGTCCCGAGCTGGGGTGGTTTTAGGACCTGCAGCTCTCTGCCCGCACCCAGCCGGAACTCAAAGCACCGAGTAATCCTTATCGGCTATCCGTGGCTACCTAGCCAGCACGCAGAGCTAGCTGTTACTGCCTGCCCCAAACACCAACCTTTCAGTTACGGTTACAGCTAATAAACCTGGACTTGAGATACCTCTCACAAGAAGGTCCATAAATGAAGTTCAGTGTACCAGCACCAATACTCACTCGCTTGAATGCTCAACTATTTCTCTTCTCATGGTTTGTTCTTTTTTTCCCCCCAGAATGACAGAAGATGCCACACAGCATGTTAAATTCAACTTTAATATTTACTCCTCTTTGTGATCATTACATTTCTGAAATACACCTATAGTCTTCTTTTATAGGAAAACTCCAAAATGACTCAAAAACCCCAAGCAAAACTAAGTAAGAGAGAACAAAAGAAAACACCCGTAGGTCAGACATTGTGATATCGTGACACACTGTCAAAACCAGTTGCACTAATAACTCTCTTGCAGTTTGATTATAGTGCCATGCTGCATTAAAAAACTTTCATGTTTTACTTCTTGTGTATGCCTTTCCACATATGCATATGCATCTACCAAGACTTAGAGAACAATTTCATTCCCAAATGCTGTTTTCCATCCACTTACATTTGTATTAAAATAATATTTTGACTCACTTAATCTTGCTTTCCACAAAATCCTTTTTAGGTGAAGTGCTTGGAATCTTGGCTATCCACCTTGCAATAGCTAAAGCCCTTTGTTTTGTTTCTTACTTAAAAATGTCGCTGATTAGCTTCTGGGAGAATTACAGATACAAAACTAGACATAAGAAATTAAAACGTCTTATAACTATGTATTTTGATTAGTTAATTTGTCTTTAATAATTAAAAATAAATAAGTTTTCAATTTAACATGTTTAAGCTTAAAAATTACTAAGCTAAGCACGTGTGAGATAACTAGGTTGTGAAACAGCACTTGAAGGCTTGAAAACATCAATTTTCACTTTCATAAATACATTTCTATTTATTACTGAGAAAAAACAAAAAATGAACAATATGTCTGTAACAGCTACATGTTGGCATACAATAGCTGCAGTAGCTAAAAATATCTTTCATAAAACTATATATATATAGACAGGAGAATTATTTGAGTAAGTGATGGAAAAGTGACTGACTATAAATAAGTACTTCAAGCTGTTCATCCTGTATATCAGTATTTAATTTTTTTCTTTCATGCATATTCATGTAATTTATGCATATTTTCCCAATAAATTGTAATTCTTTTGCAGCCTTTTCCTTCTCCTAATATAAGCAGTATGTCTTAACGTTACTAACAAATCAGATTCTTTAGGAAAATAATTAAAAAAATAAAATTGTATTTAAATTGATTATCTATTGGCAAGACCAAAGCACAGGCCTGAAGCAAACTAGTAGGGGACAGCTGTTTTGTGTATAAATAAGGAGCAAAAATTTCTAAAAGTGAAAGGCAGAATCAGTATTTCTACTAAAAGGCAGGTAATTGAAAACATAAGTAATTTAGTTGTCATTCTTCTAAGGGTTTTTTTGCTGGGTCTAGGACACATCCACAGTACTTAAAAAACAAATAAAATTCCCAAAGGACAACACAGCTTGATTTGCCGTAAAATAACCTGCGTGTGTCTAGAGTCCCTCCTGACCATCCATTACAAAACAAAACCAAAACAAAACAATCCACCACCAAAAAAAACTCAAACAAAACATCCCCTCACAAAACCAAACCCACAGAAAATTTCCCACCCACGCACCCACCATTCCCTCAATATTATTGTTATAATAGATATGAAAAACTAAGATTTTTTTTTTCTTCCCTTAAGTAGTCTGTCAGCAAACAATGGAACTGAAATGAATTTTACATCCAAAGGGCTTTCAGGATCGTAGCCTTAACTCCCCAGTGAAAACACGCTATGATACTTCAACACCAGCAAGCAGAATGAGCACCAGATGGAAGACTGGTTTCCCATAGCCACCATCTCCAATGTAAGCCAATTATTAAACTAAATAATACCAAAGCTGTAACTTTTCTTTCTTCCTCAGCTTCTCTTTCATGCATGTCAACGGTCTCACGCAACACACGCAGCTCCTCCTTCATGCTTTACCTAGCTCTGTGTTCAGCTTCCAGCTGGACAATCCAGCTGGACTGGGGCTGCCTGACACACAGCAAATCCTGTGTGGATGGGACGGTTCCCTTCATAGAAATCATTCACATCCCAACAGACCAGACCCATGACCAGTCATTTGGCACCTCTGTTGTGGACCAGGCCAACCAGATCACCTCGTTCTCAGCTTGCAGAGCTCAAATGGCTCTGGAGCAACATGTCACACAGGAATGTTCTCTTTGAAATCTCTTTCATTCTGACTTACTAGAAAGTGGTTAAGATTCAAAAGTACTTAAGAACTGAGACACATGCACAAACCAGGATCATTACATACATGTTGGAGAAAGGAGGCTAAAACTGGAAAAATAATATTCAATAAATAGGAAAATTACTAGAATAGCAAGTGACATGCCAGAAGTAATGTGGCATATACTCAGAAGCTTGAACATTTTTCCAAGTACATTTACCAAACCAGTAGAAAGATATATTATATTCCTAGAGATCTTTCTTTATTCTCCTTTCAGATTATCACAGTGCAACCAAGGCTAACACCATCAAACACAGTATTCTTAGTGTTGTTTGTAGGAAAATGCAAACAGGAAGGAGGAGCAGGCCATGTAGGAAAGTGTGAAAAGGTTAGGATTGTGACGTAAACCTTAGTAGTATGCTGCTGCTATAGTAATCAATAATAAAATCNAACACTGCCCTGTCAGGTTACACAAGGACTGTTTTTTTTTTTCAACCAGAAGGGCTGCTTTTTTTTTTCCTTAATGTAAGCCTTAAGGCCAAGTAATTTTCAACAGCACTGGTGTTCTTGCCAGAGTTTATGGCAATGGGATAACGGAGCAGTCAAGGGTTCTCATAGTAATTTGCAAGACTTAACTGCAGCAATGTTAAAAACATGCAAAAGCAGTAATTGATTTTGAAAAAACAGAGAGTTGATTTTATGCTTGTTAAACAGCACTCTAGTAATTAACTTGATCATCAACATCTTAAAATAGTAAAAATTAATTTTTTGCCTAAATTGCTTACATAAAATATAGATGATTTATGTTAATGGTCTAAAATTGTGAAAAACATGGAATATATGACCTTCAGACTCCCATCTTCCTCGTTGCCTGAAGACTCTTACTGACAATGACTCATCTGTTGGCAATGGTTTATTCTTAGCAATTACAGACTTAACATGAATGTTTAAATACCATCAAAAATATTATGATATTTCAAAGTACATTAATGCAACGTTGGTACAATCTGTAAAATCCAGAACAGTCACAAGCGAATATAAGATGAAAAGTTACTTCCACTTGCTGCCTCATTGTGAAATAGGAAGCTCAAACTGTGCTATGGATTACGTTATACAGAGCCCCAGGAAAAGGGTCCGTGCCCAAGGCCAGTCACTAGCACGCTGGATCCTAAGCCCCATAACCACCCCCTAAAATCCTGGATCCTTTTAACAGAGTCCACAAAATCAAAAAAAGGCACCACAAGACAACTGTGTCTTTTCATCACCTTGGGTTACTTATCCTCCGTGAAAAGATGAGGCATTCAATCTCAGAGAACGAGACAGACATTCTGTGAAAACATGCTTTCACACTCTTTCATCATCTCTTCCTCATTTTATTCTCCCCATGCTTGTGCATAACCACCACACCGGCACTTCGTTTTGTCCTCTTCACTAAGTAAGTATTTTCTGACTTGTCTCTCATATTCTTGTCACTCACAGAGTTCTGGCTTAAGGGTTTTTTTTTTAAACCTCAACTCAGGGATCATGCAGATAGGCTTTTAAAGAAGCTACTGCCCCACTTGTTTACTTAGTCTACTCCTCAATTGACATACTCTGATGTATAAGCTGGTATGTTTCAATTAGTAATACTGTGTTTTCAAAGTAAATCAGTCTCAGGACTGTACATTAAATCCACAGCTGAGCTGAACAGCTGAAACCGTTCAAGAACAAGTGGACTGCTGCACTCGGTCTTTTCTTTCTTGCTCCTCACTGCTAAGGATTGCAACCTCCATAGCAGAGGAAGCAAACCAGGAACTCTACCTTACGTGTTTCGGTTGGTAATTCCAGAGCAGAAGGTGATAATATGGCTCTCCCCTCTCCTTCCCCATTCACACACCCCTGCCAACTACCTTCCATTGGATCTAGCAACTGGGTAATCTCAGTTTGAGCTGGTTCAAGCTTCTGATCCACCTCAGCTTGCAAATGGAAAAAATCACTCAATTCAGTGCAGCAGAGGATGCCAAACAATGCAGTCAGGACTGCAAGGCAGAAAATGAGACAACTTTTTAGCAACAACCTGCAGTTCTATTGACTTAAGGACAATGTGAAACCATCCTTAATACAACCCCACCCCACCCATCATGTTTATTTCATCATCCTTTTGAAGAACTTCGTTCTGCCCCAGGGTAAGCTGTTTTTGTTGCTGCCATTTGTTTTCTTCGGTGACTTAGTCATATTGCACATAAAAGCAGTGGAATCATAATAGTTTTGTGTTACAAAAGATTAATTTCCCTTTTCAAAATACTACTTCAGTGCTTTTCCCATTCCTAGTTGGTGTATTGAAAACTGTAAGTTCAATATACTCAAAATCCTTGTGATCAGTGACCTTTTCATTTTGCAAAGTTTGAAGATCAAACACAGTCAATTATTTACACTGAATTCTCATAATATCTATTTAAATACTTGATTCAGTGATAGAATTGCATATTTCATGGCACAGCAGGAAAAGGTTATTGATCAATTTCTTCTATTACAAATTAAAATACAGAAGTTCCTTCCACTACTTGATTACAAATTTACTACCTCCTTGTAAATTTACTCTTACGTTTTGTCCCCAAGACCTCTTTATAAATAAACCCAAAATGTACTTCTTCAGCACTTCTTTTATTCCCTGTGTATCACAACAGCCAATACTAAATCCATGCCAAAGTACAAGGAAACAGGACCACCCAAACTTGCACACAATCTCTTTCCCCATACAGTGATCTCTCTCTACCTCCCCTTGCTCTCTTTGGCCATTCATTGCGCTGAATCTTTCCTACTCCTATGCAATATCATCCCCTCTAATCACAATTTCCAACTCCACCAGTATCCATAAGTGAAAGCTTGGACTCTGGGTGAAAAAAGGAAGCCTAATGAGAACTGCTTTCCATTATTACAAGTACTGAAAGGAAAAATTGAGAGTAACACTCTACTCTTTCAAATCTTGGACAATGTGATTCTGATAGCCTCACAAGTAGAACTTCCAGGAAAACAATCTGACAGGAAAGGAAGCTGTAAGATTCTTGAAAACAAAACATTTAATGTTTTCAGTAGTTTTAGGAGATACTAACATGCAGAAATATGTTTATAAATTACACTTAATTACAAATTACAAAATTCTCAACCCTGCAGGTATATTTCCCAGCGTAACACAAACTCCGTTAAAGAACACTTCCTTTTCCTAAGACACACATACCTGAATTTAGAGGTCAGAAAGGAAAGAACATGGATATAGAGTAGGAAATGGAAGGAGGAAAAATATGGGCAAACATGTTGAATGGAGGGAGATAAAATGACAGGTCCCAATCGGAGACCAAAAAAGAATGCAAGCAGCAAAAAAATTTCAAGGACCACAGAAGAAACAGAGTACTGTATTAACACAACCCATTTCTAACTGATTAGCCAGAAACTGTTGCCTTCGAAGCTGACTCTTAAACCAGGAAATAAAAGAATGATTAACTGCCAGAAAAGTAGAAAAGATATAAAAAATTTATATGAGAACATTATTTTGCATAAAAGCTTTCTATTTTTAAGGATTTTTAAGAACTTGCAGTTTACAATAATGCAGCTGGGGGGTGTGTGTGGGAGTGGGGAACAAACAACAAGGAATCCAAGCTGCTAATTCTTCTCTTATTTTTCCTCCAACTTTCTCTATGTCCTCAGCCTCCTCCCAAAATGTACTATTTTAATGAAAGCCCTACACCAAATTTTTGATCTGCTGTAGTATCAGTGCTCAGCTATAATTTTGCTGGGGTTTTCCAAGTATTTCTAACACCTAACATATCTCAAATCATACCCTTACTCTGTCTTCAGAGTGAGATACTTCATACTGAAGCACTTCTATTTCTAAAGCAGGTAGGATGTATTTGCTATATGTTTATGCATTCCTTGCAGTTTGAAGGTGCAACATAACCTGTAACACATGTTAATTCAATTTGAAAGGACTTAAACCTACCTTTAAACTAGACTCATAGTCTGTGTTCACTTTGAACATAAGCCCAAGTCGCAAATGAATTTCCTTGGCTCGACAAAAGCTGGGATCAACATAAAGCGCCTCCTGAAATGCTTTAATTGCCCTGGAAAAAACAAACAAAAAAAAACAGATTAAAAAATTATTTTTCCTGAAGTATTACTTTATAATCAATGTTATTTATATGACTAGCAGAAAGTCAATCAGAAAGCACTGCTACAGAAGAACATATCAAAATAATGGTTTACATGCAATGTTTTTGGTGCATGGCTTTTGATTCTTCAAGGACTGGATAATTTTATACTCCAGATATCCCAGTATACTTGAAAGTCTATTCTTTTCTATTAATTTAGAGAAACTAATCTGCTGCATGAAATACAGTAACATATCTGCTATTTCAGAAAGGATGACTCAGGAATTAGTATGAAAATTAGTGCCACTTTAGAACAACACAGTGATCATTCATGTCACAACCAACTGCTAGGTTGCTTTTGATTCCAGGTAGCGCACAACCCTGAGAGCAGCAGCAGAACAGAAGGCCCAGAAGGAGAGATCATGCACATCTCCTTCCACTGCACCAACGTGCTGCACTTTCCACTTTGTTCCTCCCTTTCTTAGCACCAACACTGTGTAGGGACTCAACTAATACCTACTGCTCCATTACTTTCCAGTCACTCAAGTACCTCCAGGAAAACACAGATATGAAAGCCTGCCACCTCCTCCCACTGAAACTTGTTTTTCATATCCCATGATAGGTAAGGATGGCTCTGATTCTATTTCCTTATCTTTAAATCCCCTCTACACATGCCCCTGTTCATGATGGCACTGTACCAGATGAAACAAAAATGCTATGTAACAACTGTATCTTTGAGCAGAAAAAACATGATCCTAAACAGAACTGTTTTGCCTCTCAGGCCAAACACATAAAATTAGGACAGCTGAAATGCACCTAAAAGATAACAGATTTAAATTCACAGAGGAATTGAGAAAGAAGCAGAGACTCCCTGTGTTATCTCCCCAGAAATCCAATGACAGGTTGAAACAAAATACCTTCACGTACATCACTGCTTGTACAATGACAGAAATCAGAATCAGTCTCACTCAGGGTGGGATTCAAGCACCTATGCTAGGGAGCCCAGTCCCATCTGCTGTCCTAGGCAACCCCAGAGATCGATGCTGAGCAGGTAGATGACAGACAAGCCTATGGGGAGAACTGTACCCACTGCAGAGCAGCACCCGGACACTAGGCAGGAATTACCACAGTGCCTAAAAATCACACGATGCTTAGGCAAATTGATTTCATTCCTACTCACTAACTGCAGTATCATTTATAAGGACAAAAAGTTAGTAGTTGCAATGGGAAATTCAATAAATATTTTTCACAGAATCTTTTACTCACAAAACACATAAATGATCATTTTTGAATCCATCAGCAAAACCACTTCTGCTCAAAAATTCTTACAGGCTCTTCCCATTCTTGATGGCAAAGCAAACCAAAGGCACAGAACTTTCTCTAGACACTGCAATAAAACTGTTTGTACCTAAAGCATTATCTGACTTGTTTAAATGCAACTTCAGAGCAGATGGTCTGAAAAAAATATTACTTTTTTATTGTGGAACTGAAGCCTTCTCTATTACAATCCTTCAGAAAAGCTCCCCTGGTACCCTACTTTTCAGCTTACACAAGGAAAATAAGCAAGTGAAGCACAAAAGAGACAAACTCGCACCGGCTAAGCAGTCTCTCACATCTCATCTAAAATTTCCTGGAACAGTATGGGTGGTGACGAATCACATAGCTCAGTACAAACAAGGATCTATGTCTCATAACAGCATGCTCATCATCATCATCTACAAGAACACCACTCAACCTAGAAGGCCAAAGCCTGGACTGATCACTAAATATGAGCACGTATTTTAAGCTATGCTTTTGTTATGCCAAAGTATAGATTTTATGATTGTATATTTGCATTTCTTGTCAGAACTCTAATATGGTACCCAGTATGTTAGCCACTGGTATTTAAAATCCATTATTCGCATCTTGTTCAAAGGCAGTATCCTAAGTTCTAAAAACTTAGTTCTAAACACGAAAACCAGTGTCTATGGTCACCATCAGAGAGAAGACAAACATCAGGAACAAAGACATTGCGGTTCTATACCACGTGGAGATTGTCACCATGCTCATATACATTTTGTGAGCTTCACGTTCTTCAGTTTTTAGCTAGCTTGCTTGGTCAGAAAATACTATTTCCATATTTCCCTTATGTCATCTCTCATTCACAAGGATCACTGAAACAGATTTTATGAAAAGCTTAAGAGAAACTGTAAGAGACAATAATATTATTGTAGTCTCTTGCTTACTGAACAGGAAATATTATTCATTGCCACGGCTGAGCAACAGAGTTAAACAAAGCCACAAGCCTAACAACTAACTTTTAAGGACAATTTTGAAATTTACTTTGAATGTATACT
This sequence comes from Ibidorhyncha struthersii, assembly GCA_013398815.1. Lineage (NCBI taxonomy): Eukaryota > Metazoa > Chordata > Aves > Charadriiformes > Charadriidae > Ibidorhyncha > Ibidorhyncha struthersii. The sequence continues at coordinate 1,446,309 of VZSZ01008659.1, forward strand.
GTCATTCATTCAAAAGAACAAGAATGTTTCCTCCCCCAGTCTTTCAGAGAAGCACAACACTTAAAAAAGTAAAAGTAAAATTATCATCAGTGGATGACACGAAAAGACTGTGTCACATTTAGCACAGAACCTGCTAGTCAGACAGCCCCTGTGAAGTTTGTGTAAGGTTTTATCTCCGTACAGACAACACAGCAACACCATTCATCTTTGTCTAAACTGCTCATGGAGTCAAGTTTAACATTAGTAGTTATCATGAGTCTTTGAGATAATGTTACAACCCAACGCAATTTTCCAAAGACGACAAGCCCATAATGTGCAAGGAGGAAGAACATTAGCAGGACAAGTCATCATTCCCCGAGACACAATCTATGCAGGAAGTAACGGCATGCTTTTCAAACCGCTTTGATGGATGCTTGGAAAAATATATCCAATCAACCAAGTCAAAGAGTACAGAAATTTTTGTTTTAAGACATCATTAAAGAGTTACCATTCTAAAAGATAAATAATAACCTAGCTGTATATTTCAGTTGCATTGATCACTCCTAAACCAATGGTTTCAGGAGGAAAGGCAGAGATGCTTTAAAGGCATTATTTCCTTGAGAGGTTAAAAAAATTCAAAGGGGCATACTCAGGGAGTATTGATTGCTCCCATCCATTGCATTGATTTGGCAATGGAATGGACACACTGGTAGAGAGTTTGGTGAAAGATTCTCCACTTAGAAATTCTCTTTCAGTTTCTAATATATGACCAATTTGCTTTTAAGACTGAATCCATACGCACTCAAAATGCTAGCGAACTCCTGGGTCAGTGTCTTGCTTGCAGCTTAAATTCTGTATCCTTGGATGCCATAATAAAAACTAAAAGAGAATTCTGGAAGGTAACAATAAATTCTAACTTACAATGAAGCATAATTACATCAGTAAATTAAGGGAAAAGTGTCGTAAGAATACACCAAATATTCCCCAAAGCAGCTTTTCTAACTAAAAACAAGATATTTTACCTTCTCCATTCAAAATATTGGTCTACATCTTACTTTACTCTAGTGTTAATTCTATATCAATTATGCAGTTTTTAGTTTTTCCAGGAGGACAATCACCAATAATAACAAATTCCTTCCACTACTTCTGTGAAAAACGGCGTCACCAAAATTTCACAAATAAAGTGATCTGAATGGCAGCATTTTCAACAATTTCTACCATTTGTAGGTGTTCGTGTCTCATTTGGTAACTATAGCCTCATTTTTATATAGTCAGTACAGTTTTCATAGAATAAAACACTTAAACTCTGAAAACGCATTTACTTATTAACTCTTACAGACAGACAAGCAATTCTATACCTCAGCTGAACTAATATTGATCTAATTTTGCCTATGGGAAACATTTAACCAAAACAGCAATGCACTCAAAATTACAGGACACATCAAGAACATGGACTACAGTAAAAACTTTAGTTTTATTTCGGGGCTGCCTGTTTCCAAGTGCCATGCCCGGGGCTCCAGATTCAGTCCTTTGCTACATCAATAGCAAAACATCTGCAACATCACTGACATCCATTTCAGTTGTAAGCGCTCGGTAACATGGAGCGCAGATGACAGGTTGGTACAAGACAGAAGGAAGTGAACATGAAAAGAAGTGGAAAGTAGGTGCATGTGTTGTAGTACTAAAGGGAAATGAGAGAGAATGTGGCACAATATTGATAACTGCAGTCCTTCCCGGGCCATCTGTTTGCCCGAGTTGAACCCTCTGGATACAGGAGGAGTAACTTGATCCTTGTACAAATCTTTGTTTGCTCTGAAATATCGCTAATCCCATTTCTGTCCTCTCCCCAAGCCTACATCAAGGTAGGTACAGGTCTAGAGGATCCAAGGCATCCAAGTTACTCAGATGTTTTCCCTCAAAGTTCTCTTACAGTTTGACCAAAACCGGAAGAGCAGATACAAGCTAACAGCTTCATGACCTGTCACATACCGTGCAGGACTTGGCTTAAGAGGCTAATGGCCTCCTTCAGAGATGATGGCACACAGCCTTCCTCAAATAGGTTGTTAGTCTCCACCACTAATTAACTGGCCTTCATGCACAGACAGAGCTTTTCATTTTAATCCTTTAGCAGACTAAACATACATTAGTCCAAAGGATAAATCATCGAATGGAAGGCTGGGAGCTCTCATGCTGCAGAAATAAATGACAGTAGTCTAAATTCAGCAAGAGATGACTTTTGGTTTATTCTCTGAAGATACTGACTAACTGCCTGGTAAGAAACAACTTTGGTTGCGTCTACTAGAATTTATTTAAATTAAATAAGAGTTTTCTCCAAGAATGGGAGCTTTTCTACTAACAGGCAGGAAAGGCTATCTAACACTCGAAAATGGGAAAGCAGGACTGGAAAACAAGACACTACTGAGAATGAAAAGCACCTCTAGGCTTACATTTTGCACAGCACTGCTACAGTAATTCACGAAAAATAAAAGTGGCATGAATCTATCATCTCCAAATCAAGCTTTCCAAAACCAATACTGCAGCTATCTTTCCACCCACTCATCTATACAACAATGCCTACCATTATGAAAGTGAGGAAAGCAGCTGAATAATAATTAATAGAAGATTGTATTAAACATTTAGTGAACTCTCATAAGACTTCTGTTGGAAGGTTTTACTTGGATAGACTGTGTACAAAATTAGCTTTGAACTAGGCAAAAGAATATAAAATAGTATTGATTTAACTATTCAAAAGTTAACACCCGTATGTTTCAATCAAAAACCATGAAAATCAGAATAAGACTATAAAATAAAAGAACACAACACTATTCTAATATATAAAGAAAAATACTTGATGCAGCTGGAGTGAAACTTTATTTTTCCTGTTCTTTACCCCTTTCAATTTTCTGACCACCTATTCATGTCATTTCATAACCTCACTACTGAGAATGACGTGTGGCTATGATGGACAAATTTCTATTTGAAACTCATAATCACAGTTTGAACATAAACAAAAAGTCTGTATACAGCAGTAGTCCAGTCACTGTAATTTTATTAAATACTTCTACAGTCTTTAGATACAACTCCTCTGTCCATAGGACCATAACAGTTGACTGGTAAAACATCTTGAGCAGCAAAGTCTTTAAATGTTTCTCTAGAACAGCAGCTGAGTACTGTTTTTTTTTTTTCCCAGCATTAGCAGATATTATGTGTTTTCACCGATCCAAAAAGTATGTTTGGTACACAATCACAGAAGGATCAGACAACTAAAGAGGAAGTTAATTACCACTTCATTAACAGTTAATTACAATTAGCATGTGTAGTCTACATATACATTCCCATTTTATACACCTGAAAAATACATATATAAACCAAGCCACTCAAAACCTGAGAAATATTTGAAAAAGCAGTGTTTATACAGTGTGTGTTTAAATTCTGGCCTCCTTACGAAGCTAACTGCAAATACGAGACCAGCTGAAAGGACTCTGACAGAACAGGGAAAGAAGCACCAATACAGATGTGCACTTTGAAGGTAAGCAAGCTGTTTTCCTGCTCTCGAACTGTATCACTCCTGGACTTTCCATTGCAGGTGTTTCCAAAGCAGGAACTCCACAGACTGTCAATTACCAGTGCAATGTCCCTGTCAGTTGGGTGAATCTCAAGAGCCTTTCCTGCAAACCCCAACCACTGGGCTATTTCAGCAAATGCTGTGTGGCCTCCACAATGGCACAAACTAATTGTATACCTGGAGGCATTCAGAACAGACATCACACTTGATGAAGTAGTCCAGTGCTTGCCATCTGCACGACAGACGGAGTGTTCCCACACAAGTGAAGGAGGTCCCCACTAGGTGGTTTGCATTCCTAAATGCCCCACTACCCACTCAACTACTCTTGGTGCGGAAGAGCCCACTTCCTTGGATCTGCTAACCACTGACATAAACAGCTTGAGAACCACCCAAAGGATCTGGTCCTGCTGGAAAAAGAAGTAATAACCCCCCTCAAGAACAAATCTTACTGTGTTACTAACAGCTTGCCCCTGAAAAAAAAGGAAAGTATTGACAGAGGAAGCAAAGAAGGGCAAAGAATGGTCCTTGACAGCACAGGACTCTCGCACTCTCCTAGGCAAACAGCAGCCACCATAAAACAATAGTTTCTTGGCTAAATGAGTAAGGGTTGCAGTACTGAAGGCTGGTGCATGAGACTACTGAAAAATGTTTACATTCCACTGTAGACCTGGGTATTTTAAAAGCCGTTTAAACAGCTGCTTTACTATTTCCGCATGACTGTGAGAAGAGCAAAACTTCATCTCCTGGGAAAAGATGAAAGAGAATGACAGAGAGAGCAAGAGAAAGACCAGATTCCTTCAGCTCATGTTAATGGTCCAATATGATTGGCGTTAAGGCCATCTCACAGCTTTTTGTGAGAACAGTAGGTTTTGTGTGTTTTCCTGTAGGTACGTGGAACAGAATGCTCCTGCCTCACTGAAGCCTTCAAAGGACTTCTTCAGAGAAAAGTGGCTTTCAGGTGTCTGGCGCCTGCATGGTGACCAAGAGATGAGATGCAATTCCACAGGTAACAACCGAGGGCTGCCTTCTGCTGTCTGCTTGGCCTCTGGAGGGTTGTGGAATGCAGCAGCAGCAGAAATGTGATGTAGAGAGGCTGCTCAGTGCTTATATCTTGGAGATGGAGGTATATACTTGCTCCATCTTGCTCATTAAATGTCTTTACCGGAATTAGATAAGAATAATGAAAGACTGCAGCTGCCTTCTCGATGTCAAGGTCCTATTTTAAATCACAGCTGAAGAGGGTAAAAAAGCTTTTTGTGCTCAACTCCCATGTCCCTGTTCCAAGGAGTCAAACTTACACTAACAGGATAAATTCCAGCATACAGAACACCCTAGCTTACAGAAGTGCCAGGATGCAGCAGTGCAAACAGACTGGGCTGGCTGTGAGGTTACTTTAAAGGAACCAGAAGCAGGGATGGTGGTTCTAGATATTGCTTCATACAGAACAGATGACAGACAATGCAAGGACGGCTGTAGAAGGGCCAAAAATTTCAAGTCAGAGGTAACAGATTTTCCTCAGGCAGTCTGCATCTTTAGCCATGATGGTGGTGAGGAAAAGGGTCTGGATCGCATCTTACATTAGTCTTTGGCTTTTTTCAGGACTGTGTCCCACAAAAGTGTCAATGCTGACATTTTTTTACCAAACGCTTAACTTCTACAGCTGATAAGGAATCCTTGGACTGAGAAGCCTCAGGGTATGCTACATGGAGCAATAGGGTGAGGTGACTGATCTCAATCTCCTGTAAGGTGTTTCTGAGGAACCTGAACACTGTCCAGCAATTTGCAAGACAACAGTCACTGAAAACACTGCAGGATGGCCTTGGAGCACCAGGGTTGGTACACTGGGATCCAAACAGGGTGTTAGAGCCAGTTTCAGGACACAATTGCAGAGCTTGGACTCCATCTTTTAATTTTGGTAGGACTCAGTGTAAATCAGCAAATGATAGACTAGTCAGGTTCAGAATCCTTACTGAAGTAGAAGAGAAAATTTGGCACCCAAGCCACTACACTCAGATGCAGCTATTGCACAGAAATGAAGGGATAGCCTTTGATGAAGTACTGAAATTCTTTAAGTGCTCAATCTAAAAGACAACTAAGGAGGATATGAAATTATTCAAGTTACGAGGCTATCTCAGCTATCTCTATTCTACTGGTGTTCTACCCTGCTTGAGAAACAGGTACACAACAGGGAAAATCAGCCAACCACTTTATTGACTGCTTGACGATAAAGGGTATAAAAGAACAGAATATCAAAATTTAAGATCTGTAAGACCTATTTTACTATACTTGATTCAATTTATGGAGCTAATCCCTTATGTCATATGTTACTATAATAATTGCATGAAATAGGTTTGGTCTGATCACACTATTGCAATACTTGTATATCTGTTGAGAACTTTCTGTTCTTACATGAACAGTCAAACAAAATCATCAATATAAAATGATGTATTGGCTAAGATTTGTACTTAAGATAATGTTGTAATGCTGCTTTAGTATATAGTGAAGTGCACAATATTGAATTACAGTGAATTGCATATGTGTCTTGTAGCCAATCCGACACTTCTCTTTATAAAAGCTGGAAAACTTTAAAAATAATGTAAAAATATGAAAAAGAATTCCAAAACTGACCTTATTCCTACTTGCTTTTATATTATCCCTGTTTATACGAGACATGAAAAAACCTCAAGCACTTCCTTACTCCCCCCTTTTAGGACTACATACATGCCTCTCATTAAAATCTATGAATATCTGAAGTCGTTCATGGATGAAGCACAATAGCTTAAACTACCTTAAACGGTCTAGAGGTCTCTACCTGCCCAAACTATACAGAATTGTGTACTCTATGAACATAAATAGATGGAATAGCTGCAGCAGGAAATAAAGACAGTTTGACTAGCATTTCACTCTGAAAGAAGCAGGATTCTCTTTGCAATCTGCAAGAAAGTCCTGTGGAGGATTAAGATCTACAAAGAACATATCTACTGTAAATGACTTGTTATCACCTCCAAGTTTATTATGATTTTGTCACACCTAAACACCCACAACCACACTCCTCTCACCCCCAAGAAAACAGTAAAGGGGAAGAGGGGATGGGGGAAACAGTCAAAGGGATTAAAAACAAATGAACAAAAAATTGCACACAAAAGTGTAAGTTTTTATTATGTGTTAAGATTTTCTTCTTCTAAAAATTGTACCCAATATTCTAATGATACACAGCTTCCTTAGTAGCACACTATACATAACTTCTATGAATGAAATGGCAAATATGATTATTCTACACAACCTTAACATAAAGCTCTATGTGCAGTTAAGATATTGTAAATTAAGACATCAATTTATACTCGTGTTCTCAACAAGCTTACCTAAAGGCATGGAAGAAAAATCTAAATTAATTCAAAGCTTTAATTTATTAACATTTAGGCCTCACAATCACCTGACTTTGCTGCTCCATCCACTGGAAGGTGCTAAATAGCATCCACTGATGGCAAAAGTCTATGTTCAACAGGTGGTCTTTCAAAAAAATCAACTACTCTAAATCTAACTACTTTGTCTTATTTATTTTTATCTTACAGTTTTCTACCATTTTCAAAGTGCAGATTGTAACAAGATACTCCTTATAAGAACTGGTGCACAAAATACTCCTAAATGTTAAATGATGAAGCCAAGCCTGTGTAAGAACAAGAACATTCTGAAACTTGGTGAAATTCAACCAAGATTGATCACTATCTTAAAATAGTGGATTCTCAGGTTTTCTGAAAACTTTTCTGTTCTTCTCTCGCTTAATTAGAGTGCAGTAGAATTGCATGCCACGTACAATACATGGCATTCATTTCACCACCATCAATAAAAAAAGCAGTAAATTCTAAGATTTAAAAAAAAATCCAGGTTCTGAGCTCATGATTTAACCAACTCAATTTGAAGAATAAAAAATTATTTACATCATTCTAAGAAAAGCACAATTTCTTTCTTACAGATACATAGAAACAATTTATGGGGGGAGGAGGAGAGAAATCCCATTTTATTGTTCCAAACCATCAGTCAGTAGTTGTTTAATGTCTCCTTATCTGCAGTCATGTTTAGTCCAGTAAGATGATAAACTTTTCAGTAATGAAGTAGTAAAGTAACTTATTTCATTAAGTTTCCACACTGAGTGTAGAAAAGCACTGACCTAAACACTACACCTTTCTGACTGTTTTCCAAAGACACTAACTGAATCTCTGCAAGAATAAACCCCAGTGAAAGTCTGATGACCTTTCAAAAGAACCGCAGTGACTAAGTCTATTCCATTCATCACTCTTCTGTCATCACCAATAAAGCAAAACCAAAACCCCAATTGAAAACCAACCCTCCCCCCCATATCCAACGGCAGCCCCGTTCAGTCCCCAAAGCCTTGCCAGAATTTACAACTCTAACACTGAATTTTTACCTGTTTTAAACATTCTGATCCAAGTCTGAGTGTACTGCTTCTCACATCCAAAACTTTCACAGTATACAGCTATGTAAAAATTACTAAATACCAAGCTAAATGAAAGCAACACCACTTTGCTACTTTTTCTCCAAGAGAAAAATGAAGGTCTTTGTAAACACGCGTTAAAACAAACACAGACTACAGACTATCGATAACAACGATTCACAAAAACCTGTCAAGTCATACTGCTCCATCCCCCTTGATGAATCGTGTTACAGGGAGCTAAAATTCTTCTACTGTCACTGCTTTCCTTTTCAAGCAACTGCTGTGGTTGCCATAGGTATGTTACAGTAAGTCAAGGTATGTGACCTAGGACAGTATGTCTTCAAACATCATATCTATAATAAAAAAAAAAAAATCAAACTATTTTACACTCACATGGAACTGAAGTCAAAATATTCACATACCAATAAAACACCGCACAATACCGATGCTGTTAGTTTATTCCAACTTACCATTGAAAGGCATTGTAATGGAAGTAGACCAAACCAAGGCCATATAAAAAGGCAGCATTCTGTAAAGAAAAGAAACAATGTTTAAAACCCAGATAAAATAACCATATGCTGTAAGATTGAGTTTCCAGTATTTTATTCATCCTTTGACATTTTGTTTCCATTGTATGACAAGCATATATAAATTTCACCTTGAACGGGAAGAATCAAAAAGGAGGAATTAAAAGACAGGTAAACATTAAAAGAAAAAAAAAGGTGATTCTCCATAAAGTATTTTGGAGGAATACTAACAATAATAATACTCAAGTACTTTTACATCAAAGAAATGGATGTGCTTTGTTCTACTTATACAACTGCAGGGAAGGAAATGACAAAGTAGAGGTCTTTAGCAATTAATATAATAAAAAATGTTTTATAACCGAACAGCATTTCATAGTCATAATAATTTATACTCACATAAAAGTAAACAAAGCTACACACTCTTAATATCAGTGTCTAAAGTAGAACATTAATTATATGGATCTGAAAATACGCTTAAGGAAATTTCACTTTTCTGAATACAAAAAATACAAATCATCAGCTTCAAAGCTAAGACAATCATATTTCTTCATCATCAATCAAACTTCTGTTTTCTATTTCCCTACTTTGTGGAAAAGGAGGGGGGAAAAAAAGAGACAAAAAAAATTAATCATTCTCCTGGAAACCTATTTCCACCTCATTTTCTTTTCAAAGAAAAGTATGATTTCCTTCTAAAAAGTGACATTACTGAGGAGGTTTAATGAATGTTTAACTATCCAATTCTACAAATAATTATTACATACTTCCTAAGTTAGGAAAAATAAACAAATTGCCCTTTCTTTTTGCCACAGCATGGTTGTTTTCTATTTATCAGAGCTATTCCACTATTTACAGGAGATAACATGTACATGCTGCCTGTGACACATTTTTAGGCTTTTCTTATGTGTAAATCTGGTTTTGAGAGACCAGGAATACATCCCAAAGAACACAAAGCTCTGACACATGGACTAGAGGTGGAATTTCCACTGTTGAAGACTGTAATTCAAGACAATCCCTCTTCCACTTGCAAGCGCTTCTTCAACATTTCAAATTTCTATGGAATTCCACGAAAAGAATTCTAATGATGCCTTAAACCCAATCCAAATATAAAAGGTATAACCAAATTTCTCCTAGGAAATAACTGGTAACCAGAACACAATTCAAAGAGCAGCATTCATCTGACACAGAACCCAATATTACCATTTCATTATACCCCATTTGCATCTTCTAAATGCAAATTAAAACCAGGGGAAATGCCAAGATCCTTTCATGAATACGGTTGGATCATAGCTTCCAGCAGTAGACAGCTTCCAAGAAAATGCTGTGGTATGACCAGATACTATGGCAATCAGAGCACTGGAAGATCTTAACAGGGAAGTAGAAGGGGAAATACATAAACAATAAAAGATGACACTTTAATACTACCATAAAACCACATTCCTGTTTAATTGAACAAAAACACAACATGGACATAATCAAGATAAAAGATCTGTAATTCCGTAGCCCATATATTTCCTGCTTTCCAAGCGTGCTCTGGCAACAACAGACTAGGAAAGAAGACAAGCTCAAAAACTGAGCATACATAACGCCTTGCTTTAAAAGTCATTTTAAATGAAGAAGTAAGACAGAAAGAGAGACTTTCTCATCTGCAACATGGAAGCCTGCAAATACACCTAGTAAACTTTACTGTGTTTGGGTCAGGTTCATTAGTAGAACAGAACTTAACAAAACTGTCTAGTGTTCCCTCAGAGATCCACCAACTGCAATCAAGACTAGATAATCATAAAGACTGAGAATAATAGTAATAATAAAAATCATTCATGATCACATTGCAAAACTCAAGCACAAATATCCCAGAAAACTAAAATCTCTTCAATATTCACAGAACTTAATTTCCTCTTCTGAAACCTATTAGAATTCACAGCCCAAACAAGTTACAAATTTAGAACATTATTCTAGCTGATATTTTGATCCTAAGGGTTAATAATAATCAGCTTTCAAGGCACAACAGGATTTGTCAAAATGTAATGAACGTATCAAGCTCACATGAAGCTTTCAGGTTGTCCCCACCCCAGTAAAATACAAATCAATCATTAATGTTCTGTCCTTTGTTCTGTGATTGGTTTTCTCATTTTTCTCTCACTCTTATTTGGCCTTACAAAGCATTTGAGATTGATCTTAACAATCTGTTAAGCTACCACTGTCTTCTCAATAGAAAACAGGACAAGATTTAAGACTGTAATACTCCACTTTGAATATAAAGGTGCAAATTCTGCAACATCAGTGTGGATCATATCTATCTGTTCTGAAATACTTTATCTCTAACGGGAACACCATTAGTACTGCTTGTTATTAGATTTGTCTTAATAAAGAGTAAAAAATATCTTCTAATCTGCTTTTTAACTTGGATGAAACTTTCATAAGGACTGGAAGATATTACAGTGGTTCAATGTAGGCAGTATTTTCCCACAAATAATTCAAGGCAAGATGCACATAAAGTTCAATACTTTAGCAACTAACTTTTCTGCCTGTATTGCAGAATGCCATCAAGTTCAACGTGCAGCCAAGCTCCTATTGGCAATAGCCAATATGAAAGGCTAGAACAGCTTAATGAATATCAGGATCCAAGCAGGATCATTACACGAATTTTTATCTACAAAACAACCTTTTTCTTAACATTATAAGATTCTGTGAGTCTGTTTACCAGGAGGACACCCATCTCAAGAAATCTCTCTTCAGTTGCCTCTGTTACTTTTATTTGGCCAAGTTTATCACCAAAAACATCCATCCCATGTTTTCCAGTAAAGATTTTTATTTTTTTTTTAATTTAATCCCTGGTATTCAAAATCCTGCTATAAATAGCTGGTGAGGTAGAATACAAGCCTAATTTTTTCCCTCCAAACATTCTTCAGTAAGGAGTAGAAAATAGAATTATTTTATTACTACCCTTTCCTTGAACTTCTTAACAACCCTCACAATTTCTGAATATCTCATGCTAACAAAACTCATTCTTTGGCTACTAACTTCTAATGTAATCTTTATGTTATCAGATCTCTCTCTTCACTGAATTCTACAGTAAATTGAAAAAAGCTGCAAACTGAAACAGACTGTACCTCAAATTTGAATTCTAATGTCTGGGTTTTTTTTCATTCTGCAGCCATGCTATTAAAAAGCAGACAAATTAGAAATGCTATTTCCAAGCCGATCTCGTTTACATTTTCTATGTACTATCAAATAATGTTAAAATGTTTCATACCAACCACTAGATGGCTCAAATACCTCTTTCCATTTTACATGCTTACGCAATTTAAGAAGATTGTCAAGTTTATATTGTGTATTCTGCTATTTACGTGCATTATTTAATGCTGAGCAACATTTCAATTATATTTTACAAAATGTATAAGCCACAGTATTTTATTGATAGGTAACTCAGAAGGCAAAAATATATCTGTGTGTACCTTTTTATGTAACTGAGATGAGTAAGCATGTTGAAGACTTTTTGGTCTTGTTTGTTTTAAGCAATCAAGAAAAAAAAATTAGGAGAACTCCACCCATCTCACAGACCTTCTGTAGTAACCCAAATAGCTGGTTTACAGTCTCTTCAAAGCAGCAGATGGAAACAGATCCCAAACATTTCATGTGCTCTGTTCTCAAGCTATTTCAGGCCAAGTTCACAACAAAGCTTTTTTCTCCATCTTCAAGCATGCAACCAGTGCTTCCAGCAGAAAGACATCAGACTAGACCACCACAGTTACACTTTATCTATAAATACAGGGTGAGAAAAATGTACCTGTCCTGTGTAATGAGTGGCCATACTCACATTCAGACTTAGAAACAACCAACCATCTTTGACTCTAGAAATGTATAGCTACCACATCTGGGTCCAGATATTTTTCACCAGTAACATAATCTGCCACAAGCAGTTGAGACCCTTTTATCGACTCCAAATTTGTATTTTATAAATACAAGAATATACAAAGAAGTTATGCTTGCCAGTGAAACTATTCAGCAGGCACTTCTAGACAGTCAGAGCAGAAGAAGATACTAAAGAGTCAAAGCAGCCCCAGGGCAGTATCCAGTCAGGACCTTCCAACTTAAAAATTAAAAGGAACAGTTTTTGCCATAGTATCATAGCATTACTGATGTAGAAATGTTCCCTGTCTAACACTGTCTCTTGTTTTTGCTGATACCATCATTTGTAGAGTACTACAGCCAACTGGATGCCAGAACTGATCTGAGTTATTAATATCCAGATAAAAAAGGATTATTTTTAACTGGATCAGTTTCCCAGCCAAGATCGCTGTGTAGCACCCCCACCCCCCCAACAATTGCATTAGCACAAGTGGAAGAGTGGAATGTAAGCAAAATAAATAAGAGCTCTTTAAGCCTACACTGCTGCCAGAAAAACACGTACCAAACCTACAATGACTTTTCAAACAGAAAGAGTGAAATCCTAGATAAAAAATTTAAACAGGCAACCTATTTTAAGAAAAGGAAAAAATGCAGTAATTTATTACCTCCTAAGATAGATATAAATGTGTGGCTTGCGTGAAATCAAGTTCTGTGGGTCAGTACAAGAAGGATAAAAACATGAAGTAACATCACAGCCTGCCTTTCAGCTTTCTCCATGCAGGTCCTTAACCAGTGAGACAACATATACTATGTTCTTCTTTATGACTGCAAAGGGCAGGGCCAGACATAGGTAAAATAACCCCTTTATTTCATTAAAAGGTTGATAATTTAGACAGAAATCAGAGTGTGTTTCACCATACTACGAAATAAAAAACAAAACAGGAGAAACAAAGTCCCTGTGCAGTTGGTTGGTGGAAGTCTGAAGGAAAACTACAGAAAAGAAGATGAAGTTCAGCACCGTTATGAGATCAGTGACTGTTTTGCATTTGCTTACTATTGCCAGGAATCAAAAAGTCCTTGATTACATATTAAAATTGCTTCCAGCAGGACTCTGAACGCCCCTTCCACAGCTGCTCAAGTTCCAGTGGAACCTGCAGTCCAGCCCACGTCACACCATGCTGCAGAAGACACACGTGGGCAGGGGGCCACTGCTCTTCAGAAAACCTAACTAGGAAAACAGGGGTTTACAGTTTAGGTCACATCCTGTGGTCACAGGGCCTCTCAGCCACCTGTTCAAAGCGAAAGAACAGTTTTTGTGATCAAATGTGTGAATATGTTTATTTCTTCAGTGAAAAAAAATGAAAGATGAAGTTTTGACACTATGGTGCCTAATACTTCCTCCTGACAGCACTCAATATATAATAACAGTTCCCTGGAGAATATGTACCACATAAAAAATTCCACTCAGGCTCTTGTGCATAAACAGTTAGTTATATGCCTGTGGGAGCTGACAAGCTCTAGCAGTTTCAGTCACATAGATTGTAAGTGTTCAGGAGAAAGAGGGGAGGGTTCAAATAAAATTTGTTTAGATTTATACAAACATGAAAAAGAGAGCTACCTATTTACATGTTCTACACATTCCCAACACCTGCAAAAATACTAAGATCCCTGCAAGAGGTGTATTACAAATTAATATCATTAGTTTTGGCTTCTTCAAGGTCTTCAAGAAATTTTATAGTACTCAGAACATCATTAGATTTATACAGGATCTTTAAGATACAGTTATATATAACATGTTTGCACAACTCTGCTTCTTGAGCAATAATCACAATAGTAAAAAAAATTGTACTAGGTGTGTGCCCGCATCCCAGCAACCATGTGAAAGCAATTACTATATAAAAGTCTTTATTCCTGTGACAAATATATTCTGGCATTTATAACAGATTAATTAATGTATCATCTTGGTAAGTAACTACAAAGTAACCTCACCTTGTCTTTAAGAAGTTAATCTTTTCAGAAGGTAATTATTGCCAAAACACATCTACTACGTGTAGAAGAAAACCGGCTAATATATCTTTCATAATTCACAAAAAAAAGAAAACCTTTTTTTTTTTCCTTTCACAGAAAAGTTCTTAAGAAGGTGAAGCAGAAAAACCACATTAAAATTAAAACAAACAAACAAACAAACAAAGGGAAGGACAGGGTACATCAAGACAAGACTACTATTGAATTATCAAAACCCACATACAGTAACTAATTCAAAATACATTAATAATTTCAAAACCCCTTGAACAATACACTGTTCCACAATCTCTTTATAGGGAACACTTTAATACTAAAGACAAAATTATAAAGCAACGTTCAATAACTCAAAAACTGTTCATTAATAATGGAATATATGCAGTTTTGTAAACTGGGTATTCCTTTAGCCATAAGTAGATTTAGATCCTTGACAAAATGGAATACTGATCAACTAGCATACCTCCTCAAATTTGTCATAAGAACAAACAGTAAAGCAAATGTCTAAATAGCGATTGTTGCTATGGGTATCTGACTTATGTGCGTTCCACTGAAGCTTATAAAATTTCAGTTGATGTAAATATCTTAATTTTCCACTTGACACAAATATTTTCAGTAATTTAAGTATTTTAACAGAAAACAATATTTTTCCAAAACAAATCAAGTGAGCAAAGGTGCTGTGCAACATACAAAAATTAAATTCACCTTGAAAGACATTTCACAGAGACGATTCACCTAACCAAGTTTAATACCCTCCCTACAGATTCCCTGAACGCTGTTAACAATCACAAAGTTTCTAATTTATAATTTCTAATACATGATTTAAAAAAAATCTCCTGACCCCAAATAGAAGGCCGTATTTGAGACCAGATGCTTTATAATTAAACCAATTTGCCCAAGGTTTGCACAAAAAATGGAGATGAATTCTCTGGAGAACCAGGGAGGTGACCCTCCTCTCTGCTCAATGAAGGGTCAACTAGAGCAGGTTTCCCAGGACAATGTCCAGCAGGGTTTTGATTGCCTCCAAGTATAGAGGCAAACTCCACAAACTCTCTGGGCAACCTCCTTCACTGTTCAATCACCTTTACAATTGAAAACAAAAAAAAAGTTTTTCCTGGGTTTAAAAGGAATTTTGTGTGTTAAATTTGTGCCCACTGCCTTTCTCTCTTTCACTAGGCACCACTGAGAGGAGTCTGGCTCTGTCTTCATTACTTTCCACATCAGGTATATATATATATATATATATGTGTGTGTGTGTGTGTATATATATATATACACACCCTGATAAGATGCCCTTGAGCCTTCTCTTCTCCAGGCCGAACAACCCCAGCTCTCTTCAATTCTCCTTGCACGACAGATGTTCAAAGCCCTTTAATCAGCCTCATGGCCCTTTACTGGACTTGCTCCAGTATCTCCCTGTCTCTCTCCTCTACTCAGGAGCCCAGCACTGGACCCAGCACTCCCCATGTGTCTTACCAGGGCTCAGCAGAGACAAAAGATCATCACCCTTAACCTGATGGTTACACTCTGCCTTATGCAGCCCAGGATGCATAATTCAATTCCATGTAGGCTTTGGTTTTCCTTATGCAATCCTGGAATGCTTTGATGATGTCTCTATACTCCTCCTGAGTCCTCTATCCTTGTGTCTAGCTCTTGTATGCTTCCTTTTTATGTATGAGTTTTGTCAGAAGCATCTTGTTCATTCACGCAGGATTCCTTTCCTTTTTATCTAACTTCCTGCAAGACTGTTCCTGAGCTTGGAAAAAGTTATTCTTGAAAACTAACAAGCTCTCATGGACCTCTCTTTTCTCCAGGGCGATATACAAGGGATTCTTCCAAGCTGATCCCTGAGCAGACCAAGGTCTCATCTCCTAAGTCCACGGTTTTGATTCTACTATTTGCCTTGATCCCTTGTCTCAGGATCTGGTCTCCATCATTTCATGGTCCCTGCAGCCAATGTTGCCCTCAACCTTCATATTCACTACCAGTTCTTCCATGTTTGCAAGCATGAGATGAGCCAACTGCTTCCCCTTGTTGGCTCCTCCATCGTGTCAGGAACTTGTCATCAATATACTTCAGAAACTTCCTGGATTGCTTGTACCCTATTGCGTTGCCCTCCCAGCAAATATAGGGATAGCTAAGCCCTATTAGGACCAGCATCTGCAAATCCAAGGCTTCTTTCAGTTGTTGGAAGAAGGCCTCATCTACTATTTCTTGACCAGGTCACCTGCAGCACACAACCACCACAATGTCACTCACATTGGTCATCCGCTAATCCTGACCCACAATCTCTCAACTAGCTTCTCAAGTGTCCAAAAGCAGGGCTATGTGCATTGTAGCTGCTCTTTCATAAAGGGCTTCTCCCTCTCCTCATCCTCCTAAAGATCCTGTACCCATCCATTGCAGCACTCCAGCCTGAGCTATCACACTGCATCTCTGTGATCCCAGTGAGATTATAGCCATGCAACTGCATGTGAACCTCTAACTCCTCCCATTTTACCCCATGCTGTACCCGTTACTGTACAAGCACTTCAGAGAGGCACCCATTTGTGCTGATTTCCCAGAAAAGACAGCAGGGATTCCCCCATAACATTGTCCTGTAGGCACTTCCTTATTTTATCCATATCCTTGAGATGGGGCATCAATATTGATTAGCATAAGAAAATTAAACACAGCACAGTTCTTAACGTCTGTTTTTCCTTGACAACTACTGCTCTTATTTCATATTTATTAAAGGATTTGGCTTTTTTCTTTTTCCGTCTAGATACGCTGACCTAACAAAAATTATTAGATCTCTTTACAAATGTTTCCCATCAAAGCACAGAAATTGTCTGTTCATGTATACACAAAAAGATTACTGAAACATCTTACTTGGAAGACAAAATTTGGAGAGTTTATTGAAATGCTTTATTCCCTTCTATATGGCAAGTGATCATCACTATTTATATCCATCATCTTCAAAACATTTTATGAAATAGAACTACTAGTATGGAATTTTGCATTCTTGATTCACCATTTTTCTAACCCTTTCCAGCAAAGACAGGAATCCCACTGAGTTTTCAAGTAGCCCCATTATTTTCCTGTCAGTTTCTCACTGCTGGAGAATCACTACTGTGTTGGAAAAAAGCCCTAATATCATTAATTACACAGCTGCTCTACCTGAGGCACTACACATAAAATGGGAGTAGACAAGCTGGATATACTAAGGCATGAATGACTACAAAGTGATTCAAATACACACAAGCAAACCAGTAAAAAACAAAGGAAAACAATTATCAAAAGGAAGTGGCAAAACCGTCCGCGGTTGTTCCCTCAAATCTTAAGCCACATTGTGCTGGGCAGTAACTAGAACCAAACTGAATCTGGAACACTGCTTAATGGAAAAAAATTTAAGTTGAATTTTTAACAAAGTTTCCTAAGAATGCTGTTGCTACTTATATGTTGTTCTTTCCAGCTGAATAACTCTCGAACCTGTTACACGCCTTCAAATGAGTTTTATAGAAAGCAAGACATCTCAAAGATGAAAAACGTGGAGTCTCACTGAAAATACCTGCTGCATAGAGAAAAGAGCTGCCAAACCAAGGCCTACTTTCAGAAAGCAGACAGAGTTTAATTACTTTCTCTTTTTTTGGGAAGAGATATTTAGGCCATTAGCACAGATTTAAATCAAGCATGTGCTTTTCCTGCTCAGAGATGTCATACGCAACAAGATGTCATTCAGGATGCTTCACTACGAAAATGAGAGGAATTCCACTTTGTGTGTGCTTACTAAGAGAAGTGGGAGAAGGAAGGACAGGAGGTACGAAAGGACAACAGATTCTAGCCTGTAATTACCGAGGGTTCATTAGTTCTAGCATAAAAACAGTTTGTTCTGTAAACTGCAAACTGAAAAAAATCGCGTATTTGGAACAAAATTCCGAGTATCAGCTTTAGAAAAAAAATCTCACTGGTCGCTCCAATTTTGACTTGATTTTTACATTAGTCAGTAACATCTGAAAATGGAAAATGTTACTGGATAACATATTTTGGGGTATATATTTTATGTATTGTTATAAATATATCAAATATTAAAATAAAAATGTGTTTATTTTTTAAAGGTTTAACTGCTTTAAGTTTCGAAACACAAGATCATTGACTAATGGTTGTGAGTTAGATATCAATCATTTACTACTGAAAATGATTTTCCAATTAAGACTGTAGCTGGTTTAGTAGTAATCACTAATTGGTGTTCTAATTGGTGATTTGCTGTTTTATTTGCTAGAATGTACAAATACTTAAAATAGGATACAACAGACAAGGCAGCAGGCCCACATGACAGGCAGCTGGGGGAGCAGACAAGATGGCCAGCAGCCAAGAGCAAAGCAAAGCAGCTGGGCAGCCCACCAACCATTCCCACAGAATATTTCAATTCCATCAAATCATCATTTCTTAACAGAAAACTGTACATCAGTAAATTTTCGGCCCACTCTGTGAATATATATACTAGTGAGTTTAAGAGCCTTCAATTTCTAAAGGCAAAACAAACAAAGAAAAAAAAAATACAAACAAGCCAAATGATAGGACACTTTATTCACTCTCCTCTCTCTCTTCTCTGCTAATTCTGCACTGCTCTACTTAGCTCTTTCTTCATCTACTCCAGAGCTCAGCTTTCTTTCCCTCACTAATCCCTCTTCTTCTTGCCATTATATCACTGCTGCTGTACCTGATGTTACATAACTACTTCTGTCAACAGTTTAACTTCTGAAAAATTAACTCAAAAACTGCAAACCAAAACATCACAGCTGTCCTGAATCAGGAACCTGCACGTTTTTAAATCCGTTAATCCCTCCTCAGTTTTAACTATTACCTTTTATCTTACAAGGAAAGGTTATAAGAAACCTCTCAAAGTTGGTAGTTTTAAAATCTTTTCCTCTGGGCAGTTTATTCCTAAACTCTGCTGCTTATGTAGTTAGCTGACAGCCTGAAGGAGGAGGGAAGAGAGGACAGAAGAAGAGGACCAATTAACCAATGCCATGGTATGGTGATCTTCTCCTCCTCTGTGTTAATTTGATATCCTTTTGCAAGACTCTAGGGAGCTCTTATTTAAAGATACCTTGCCAAGCTGAGTTCCACAAATTAATTTTACATTATAATTGCTGCTCCTGCGTGTGTGTGGATGCCCCCTTACTGTTGTACTAAAAGTCAGCAGAACCCCTTTCTAACCCATATACGTGGTACATGTTGATTCACCCTCCTTCCTGTCTGTCTCCCCTGCAAACAGTTCTTGGATATGTTTTTATCATTTATCTGAAACTTCATTCTGCAGTTTTACATTTGAGAGGAGGATGACAAGATTCTAGCAAAATGTCAAGCTTGAACTATACTTATCTTTTATATAAGAGCATGCTTTCCAGTATAGACTGCTATATTGTTCTTCATTTAACTAAATATTGTTTGGGCTTCTAACTTTTTCTTCATACTCCCTGCTTTTTTTCATACTCAGGTCAGTTTCCTGAACCCCATCGGCTATGTATATGTGAGATTGTGGATACAAATAGTTTCAAATACTTCCACTTAAAAATCTTAACAGACCATATGAAATTTCACCTGCTATCTTAGCTCTCCGTAATCTTTTTTTGTACTTCTAAAATTTCTACCATTCAACACACAAAATTTATCTTCTATTTTAGAATATCAACATTCACTTTCACTTCCAATCATTTAAATCATTAAAATATTTAATACCAGCCCCACATTTACAACTCTTCCATATGACGCTGCCTACTGTACATCAATTTAGATTTACTTTCCTACGTCAAAGATGTGTTTTTCCCTCCTCACAACACAATTAACAATCATTTTTTATGACTTCAGAGAACATTAAGGACTGCTTAAACTTACATCCTGTATGCTACTTCCCATCTTTTCTGAATACACAATTCCTCTCCAGTGTAATCTGAATCTTTCTACCTTCTTATTTAAAGTAACACTTTCAAAAAAAGACTTTACAGCTTTCTTATACATTGTCTTAAGGTCTAGTTACCTATTACAATGGAATTTGCATAAACAGGATCATTTTTTAATTGCAGATATAAAAAAAATGAAGCACATTACACCCACAGAACAACAAAGACAGTTCTAAGGCACGAAGACAATGATGTGGGCAGCTTCATAAACCTGTGATCATGGTGTTGAGGTCATCTAGCAGATCTCAAAATGGGCAGGCACAAATATCCTACCTTGAAATTATCAATACGCTTTACAGTACTTTGCTTAACCAAAGAAGAAACCTCTCAAATGTACAGGAGAATGAATACTAACATGGGAAGATTATGTGAATTAATTAAGCGTACTTAAGTACTGCTCTGCTAGGAACAACTCCCAACATAAAAATAAAATAAAATAAAAATTACTCCTTGAGAGGTAGACCATAGCCATTGAAGGCCTGCTCTGACAGACAGGGAATATGACAGGCAGGGAGCCTAAAAAGGTATTTTCGTGATCGATGTCAAGGAAAAGTAGAGAATATGAACTCATTTTTCTGGGAGGTCTGATTTGTGCTTGACACCTTGCAGAAGCATTTAAGATAGGAAGTTTGGTGGAACACTCCCCTCTTTTTAACATGCTTTCAACATTACACTTGATCCTTTTCTTAAACACAAACACATCCACGTTAGGATGTGCTTTAGGAAGTCCAGGCTATATTTAATTGTTTAACATGGTAATTAAATATCCGATTCTGCATAAACTGGTAGATACATTCTACTTTTCAGTTTCTCTTAAGATTTCACAGAGTGATAGCTATGCCCCTCAATCATTTTTAAACCTGTTTAGTGCCTTCACTGTGTAACTGGCTTCCAATAAATACTTTTCAGGTGTCAAATTCAGATCCTCTTCAGTAAAATGAAGAGCATCCTTAGGCTAACAATCTGTTTCAGCCCTCCCCAAGCCCCTTAAGAGAACTCTGATGTCTGTGCAATATGCAGGGGGATAAAGGAATAAAACAGAAAATGCTACTTTATTTACTTGCATTTAAATGAAGTGGGAGTTACCATACCAAGAATTTTGAGTAACTTGGCTTTATGAGATTCACGTCTTAGATTTTCTTACACACAGACACTCACTCACCCTTCATTCTCAGATTCTAAAAGCAAAGTCTACTAAAGTGACTAAGGAGAAGAGGTACGCTTATGGATTTAAAGCGGTTTGATAACCCAGACCAATAAATTGCTGTCCATCTCACACTTGACTGACACAGCACAGAGACAGAAGACTTTGTTCCACTTACGACAAAGTAATCCTTTGTCGTCGTGGCAGATCACGTCCTTCCCAATAACTACACAACTGTCGACCACTTTCTTTTCACAGTCAGAACATACTAGTTACCATGGAAAGGAGCAGCACTTCAAGACAGTGCTTCGATACCTCAGCGATTCACTATGTTACAGAGAAACAACAAAGCAAAGCCCTACCCCTGGTACTTGCTCCCTGAACTTGAATTGCCAAAATATCTCAAGACACACACATCTTCCAGTATGTACAGGCTGTAAGACTAAGAATATATAACTACAACTAGAATCCCAGGAAAAGACAAAAATAAAGGTTTAGAGAAGTTAGTTAATGGGGAACTCTGAAAGATGCCACACAGAGTTAGACATCTATGTAAAAAGCAGAATTTGCAAAACCACTGAAAAGTAGCATTTTAAAAAATCCACAATATCAATTGTGTTCCTTTACACCCATTTTTATTTTGTATTATTTTTCCAAGGCGCACTTAATATTCATTCTCAGTTCAAGACTAGTTGCCTTCCTGTGGCATCACTCATCTGGGTTTGTCTTGAACTCAGAAGTGACATTCATCATCTGTTTGCTTCAGTTTTATCTTTACTCAAAGCCCAGGTCAGAAAAATTCACCAGCAAGGAGTACCTACATGTTCTCTTTCTATTAAAGCCAGTGTTACACCCATCGCGATCCAGGAGAGACTCGCGAGGAATTCATTTGACATCACCGGAGAAGGAAGAAAGTTTAGTAAAGAAAAGGTTGACATCCCTCTGAAAGACATATGGTCTGAGTAAAGTGGCAGTGCCTTCAAGACAAGCTTTTCTTCAGAATTATTTACAAGTTTCAGACAGATAGAGGGCTCTGTCTGCCTAGATTTTGAGATCAGAAACAGAATTGAGACAGGGTTATAATGCTCCGTTATGAACTAGACAGATGATTTCATTTATGTTATTATATCTTCATAGATTTCAGAGAGAGAGAACAGGATAAAATGTACTGAAATTACTGTATAGCTCCACAGAGTAATTCTGCTCTAGACAACATCCAGTGATTGCATTTCATCAGAAAATCATCCTTCCTCTCTAAAAGGTAAAGACTATGTCACTAAGCAAGAACATAACTCAAGAGCAGGTGATCCTGGAGGGAGGGGCAGGCAATCATACAATTCAACAGTAACATTTGATATGTAAGATGTTGCTGGTGGAGTTACTGCTAAGAGTAACTTCATTCACTTTCTGTCATTATTTTAAGCCTTCCCCTCCCAAGCACACCCTCCCAATCTCCAATGATTTGTGGTTCAGAAGTTTCTAAAGCCAGACAAAATGTCTTCATATTTAATTGCTCTTAATGGATTTTTCTTCCCTGAATTTGTCCAGCTGCTTCTTGAAACCATTAAAACATTGCACACCCGCAGCATTCTGCAAAACTGATGCAACATTCTATACAACCACTAATACAAGAACTTCTGGAAGATGCAGTAACCATGAATTTTCTGCAGCAGTTCACAACAGAACAGAAAAGACCATAGGCACTAGTCTCATGTAAATAAAGAGATTCCCCCTTCTCTGTCACCACTACAGGTTTTCATCCCTTAGCTCTAATGAAAATCGTCATTCAGAATGATAATCAGTTTATCTCCTTCTTTCCTTTCCAAAAACAAAGTTCAAGCTAACTGCACATATGACTGAATCCCTCCTTCTTCTCCCCCTGTCCCCCCCCCTTTTTTTCTCTTTTCTCCTCTCCCCTTTACTGGATCCTGTTTGCTCTATCTCCCCTTCTACAGTGTTTACCAGGACTGGAATCAGATTTTTCAGCTTACTTGTTTTCAGAAATGGTTCACAAAGTTCTGATTACATCATTAAGATAGCTGGGAATGGATAAGTGTCTGATCCTAAGTATCAGAGTCTGACAGGTAAATGCATGAAATTGATCCCAATCTTCTTTGGGAGGAGAGAAAAACAATACCCGAAATACTTTTAGAAAACACGTTAGACAGCAGCACTGTTGTTAGGATGTCTAGTAACATAGTTTTATTGCTGTTTTTCTGGTGACCCTGAAAATCCAGAGAGAAGAGGCTAGAACAATGCCTGCAATAATAAAAGCATCAAGTAAAAACCTAATCCATAAAGAAAGACTGAATGAGGAAACCAGGAAAAACAGACACATTTATTTTGGCTGGTAATATCAGACGAAGTTTAACTGAGGAACTTTTTGGCCTTGCATAACAAAGGCTGGGCAAGAAGAAAACAGGGTGAAAGATCCCTAACTGACTGCTATTTCTTCCATATCTGAGATGCTGCATCTCTCATCAATCCCATTCCGCTGGCAAATGAGATGAGAAAAATGACACAGCATGAAGAATAGAAGTTATGAGTTCTGAGTTATCCCTCAGAAGTTGGGAGGGATAACTTGCACAAAACAAGATGATACTGCACAGTGACTTAGGAATTAGTGCCAAATAATTTGAATATAGCAGCCCAGAGAAGTGGCTGAGGGTGACAAGCTAGTATTTTCCCCAGTTCTTCTGAATGCTGGTAAAACCCTATCTAATTACTACTAGCTTGCGAGCTGCATAGGAACAGATGATCAGCTACAGGTTTTGCAGGTCACTACCAGGCCTTCTCAGCATACATTTAGAAATACTTTTGCTTGAAATTATCTAAACTCAAAGGTTTTGTTTGTTTGCTGTTAATATGCTTTAGCATTTGAATCACCAGTATTTTTTCAGCATCTGGGCTTCCCTTCAGGGGGAGCACCCAGTGTTTTCAGCAGTGATCTCACTTGATGCACTCCACAAAGGCAAGCAGGCACCAGAGATTACTTTTTGCTATACCTCTATGCAAGTGAACATGAGAAGCAGATTTGATTTCTGTTTCTCCTCTAAATACTCATCCTTGCGAGGGTGCTCTGCAGAGCAGAGCACAATCATGCTAAAACACTACTCTAAAAACATTTTAAATTATTTGCCTTTTCTTCAAAGCATGAGCTTATTAGCCTCACATAAGCTATTCATAGGCTTTTTAAGAAAGAGACCCCAAGCTCCACGTCTACCCATCCTCCCACCTGCTACTTTCTCCATCGATTTGTACTAGATCCACTCACACTTCAACCACTCCTCCCACATACACCTTCACCACACAGAAAAGACTGAATCTGTATCCCTGGGAAAAGGAGGAAATGATGCAGCAGAACACTAATTAGGTATCTGCTTGAAAGAGTATTTAAAAACATAGAACTGAAATGTCAGTTCTGGAGAGAGCAAATTCAAAAACTCGAAATTTGCAAAATAAAACAATTCCTTGTTTCTGAAACTAAGCAAATATTTCAATTTTTAAAGAAAGAACCTTAACATGTAAAAGATTAATTTCTGAAGAAAGCTTATGATCAAACAGGATTCTACAAACTACAAATAAGAAAAATAAGGTGGTGTGTTTTGTTTTAATCTCTTTCATGCAATGAAAGAGCAATCATATGAAGTAATTGTACCATTACTGTGGTTTCTGCAAACAACAATACTTTTGAAAGAGCAAGCATCACATGCATTGTCAATGTAGCTGTTTATATTCAGAAAAAGAAACATTTGTTCATTCAATATTATCAATGTTCAAATAATATTCTTGCCTACTGAAGGTATGTCCTCCGTTCAAGTCAGAACTGTTCTACTCAGCTAAATACGCCTCCCTCTGAACAATCTGAATTGATGACTTTCTCCACTGTCACACTTCAGCATGTCTCCTATTTTAGCATCCTACACCTCATCACAGGGATTGAAGCAAGGAAGCATGCTGTTATTCTAAGTACTAGTAGTTAAATGATGACAGTTTTTTATTCTGCACAAAGGAAACATCTGCAATAGGACAATTCAAGATGCATAAAAAGCTTTTCTAAAGAGACTTTTCCATCAATCCTGATGATACTTATGTTATTTCCACCCAGAGTATTTGGACTTCTAGACAGAGATCATACATACAGAGGGACTAGAAGAGCATTCCTGCTGAATTTCCAGGGTGGAAAATCACCATTAGAAAATGTGATGAATATTGTTTGGAAACAGATACTATGTCTAGGGTGATGGGGGAGTGTTTCCTCTGAGATTGTCTTGTCTTCTCCTGACCCAAGCAAAGTTTTTCCCCAAAGCACATTCTTTCCTCTTTTACCAATAATATTGTGAGTATATTACAGATTTGCCAGAGTTTTGAGTTCTTATAAATCCATTGATTAAAAGGGATGAGTGGCTTAATGAATGAATATACAACTGAAAAAATGCAGAACTGCAGACACTGAAATAAAAACTTTTTTCTAATTTAGTGCAAATGCAAAAGATTTCTCATCAAATAGCAACAGAGATGCTCCCTAAAAAGACCTAATACTTGTTGTGGCACAAACAGGTACCTGATTGATATGTGCAGAGGAGGATTCCTTTGTTTTGTATGGTGACAGCTAATAGCAAGAAACATAAGAAAGAGGCAATTTATCAAATTTATCTGGAGGTCAAAGGCAACAAGTCAAAATCTGTTAGTTAAATTGGTCACTTTCATTATTTTTAAGTTTTTACACCTACTCATGATTCCTTTCAAGGAGAGGGAATATGCCCTCCTGTCAATTTCATTAGCTAAATCCTCTAATAAGAGGAGAGTTAATTATTAGAACCTTGTACAATTTTACTGTACACAAAATTGGACATGCTGCATTACTTGTCTGCATTAACAATAGTAAAAAAACAGTATAAGCTTCTTTGTCATGGGACTACCTAAGAATTCTCTGTTTCAGCTGACAGAGACACACACCTCCTTAGAATGCACAAAACCCAAAACTGTATCTCTTAAGATCTACCCTTTAAGAAGTATCTGGATAAATGCATCCTCTTTTCTAAACTAGGGATCAGTTGTGCTTTACTCTAATTAACAGTGTGAAATACAACACATTTTCATCTTAATCTTTCTAGGTGGCACTCATTTAACAACATGTTTTAGGAAAAAAATTTATACTTCTTTCAACTTGTCTGCTTTACTGATTTACAAGAGATAATATTGGATGCTAAAAATAAATGTTAAAAGATCTTTTTCTGCAACCCAAATACGGTTATTCTTTTGCTCTGTTTTTTCTGTATTTTATAGATGACCAAGTGTTATTGGTAACACAATCATCATTACCTTTCCAGCATTCTGGAGTTTCTTTTTATTTATTAACAATTTCATCTGAAATATTTTGAAAATGTACACATAATTCTTTTACCCTTAACAGGCAGAATTCCAGTTAGTCTTCATAAACATAGTTTGCATTTAAGAATCCCAATTTTTTAACACCATTGAGTAATCACACTAACTGATCACACCTATGGGATGCTGAAATAACCTCATTTACAGTGTTACCAAAGCTACCAAGTATTCTGATACAGAAGAGAGATTATATGATGCACAATTCATAAATTTAGCCCTTCAATTTAGCAGTCTTCATACTCCAAATTTCTCTTAGGTCTTGTTCTTTTAACAACTTTTCTAGCTTTTCAAATATCTTTTTACATGCAATTTATATCTATCTTGGCATACTGAAGGTACAAGTTCATGATCTGTATGTATTAATAACCTTTAAAAAAATCTTTGGAAAAACAGCTAATGCTAGCTATGGACTTTGTTGTAGTTTTTTACTGATTTTTCTTTAAAATGATCTTTGATGATGAAGTATGTGCTTCCCCCCACCCCACCCCCACCGTGTTTTATTTTGCCAGTATACCTTAGGATCAAAGTAAAAAGTTTTCACCAACAGAATTACTACTCTTGTACACTACACCTCAAAAATGAAATATTCTGGAAAATATCTCCTCAGGTACTTTTCATCAGCAGTTCAGTAACAGACTATGTGCAATTGCTAGATCCTTTGTTCCCGACTTCCTATAAAACCCTTTCTTTTGTGATAGAAAACTGTTATCACCAGCTGCAGTAGCAGCTACATACATTAAAATTCTTCATTGTTTAATTAGTAAGAGAGGAGTTTCTGCATCTTAATTCACTCCTCCCCTTGCCATGGATTATCCAGCAAGTCCAGGATAGAGAGTTCATTTTTATCAGCTGAAACCCCATTAATGTAACTTCCTCTACTTTAAACATACTGAATTTTGTCTAGTTCCCCAAGTGATCCTCAGTGCTTCACATCTACCTTCTTCTGCCTTCCTCAAAATAGAAGACATTCTGGTCCTTTGATGGAGAGTGATACTGTGCTCCTCACCTGAACAGTTACCGTCTTGGATTTTTTATTATTATTATTATTATTAAATCTCTCCCACTACACCTGGTGAATTTATGCCACAGAGGTAGCTGTTGGGGAGAAAGCTGGCAAAAGTCTAATTTCAGACCTCCCACAATTCACTCCTGTATTATTCTATATATAACTTCCTCACTTCTCCCCATACACTCTTAGCCTTAGAGTATGTTTTTACTTCTCTCATTTTCTTTGCATTCAAATTCTTCTCAGGGCTCCAATTTTCCTTCCCCCACTACCTGTGATTCTCCCTCTAGCTACACTTTCCTCTTCCTTTTATTATATGTTCAGTCTCACTTGGTCTTACAGTTTTGTCACTCCTAAGCCTTCTTCCTCCCCTTTTCTTACTTTCTTTTTTCTGGGCATAATAGCTTGCCATCCTATATTATCATGCTGTATCAGACTCAGATTGGCTTTCCAGATTGCTTTCCCCAACAGTCTTTTGAAAATGCTTATCCCATTAAATGCCATAAAAATGCTTTTTTATCTCCATTATGATGACCTACTGTCTTCAGTATTAAAAAATCTGTAAATATTTTGTATTTGCTGTTCCACAACACATAACAATATCATGCTTGTCTCTCCCTCTTAGTCTACATTAGGTCTTGGAACAGTCGTATTTCATACCTTCTCAGAACATGACCAGAATGTCTTTGTCAAAATCCTTCTAGTGAAAGGACTGTAATCTAAAAACTGTTGGTTTAGTCAAACCCAGTCACCCAGTGAGGGGTGGTATAGAATCCCGTGTGCTGGGCTGATGAGCATTATATTTTCAGACAGAAGTAAAGAGCATATAGAAGATATTAACAATATCTCCCTTCTCCACACCTTCAAGAGCCACTGAATCTTTATTCAATTTCTGGTTTTACTTTTCACTTTCTGATTCTCCATTTTCTCTGAAATTTCTATTTATTCCATTCCTACCCTATCATTTTGATGCTACTTTGCAAATATATTCTGAATTGTAGGTTTTCACCTTACCCATCTTTAGGTCACCTACCATATCTCCCAATTCCTTCTGTAATGCCCTTAATCTCAGCAAATTTCACCTTCATTGAGGATTTTTGGAACTTGCTTTCCTGATCAAGTCTTCTAAATGCTCCTTTGATTAAGTCTCCTCTGATCAAAGGGACTGCTTCTGTCTCTCTGCTTTTCCTGTACATGCCCTGTGCTGCTACACGGAAATAATTTATATTGAAGGCTTTTTTTGTCATTTTAAATCTGAGGACTCTTATGGGAAATCTGTCTCTTTAAGTGGGACATTCATTCTCTTAAGAAAGTTCCAAAAAACAGAGGGTTTAAATAAAAAGCAGTGTTTGCAAATCATCCTACTGCCTTCAACTTTTATTTCCGGAAGGTGTCTTCTCCAGCAACTTCTACCAATCCGATACCACTGTACTGTTTCAATTAAACTAAGCATTTATATCTAATTAAAAAAAAATAATGGAAGTTTTGATGAATTCTGTCTAAACACACTATTTGGTATTTTGAGGTTACTGCAGAAAATAAAACAGTTGTGAGTCAATGAAGTGGAAAATTGCTGTCTTATAAAAGATCCTCTAAGGTGCAAAATGTTCTCTTATTTGCTGTTATCAGTATGTCTAGTAATTGCTTTTTTGTCCAACTATTTAAAAGGGGGGAAACAGACTTATAGTCTGGAGAAAAAGACAGCAAAACATACAAAATTAAAGCATTAATGTTTTTTAATTGTTTCCCTATTTTACAGAATTAAGAAAACATACCAAAAAGACATTTGGCCTATCAAAACAGGGAAGTTAGAGAGATTAAAAGAAGCTGCATATTAGAACAAGGAACAGGTCACATTTATAAACAAACAGTCTAGTCTTTTATTACTTTAGTTCTTTGGAAAAACAAGCCTTACTACTAATTAAAAATGGTTTAGCCATAAGGTTGATAATACTGCTAGTAACACTTCCACATAGATTTAATTGTAAAACAGCATTGTAAAAAATTACCTGGTACTACATTACACTTTAGGTCTACATAACAAAGAACACTGTAAGATCACTTTCTGTAACAAACCAACAACTCAGCATAGACTAAGATCACATCCTTCTTCCATGACTAGAACAAACATACACAGTTGCATTTTCTTGGGCTTTCTAAAGAGAATTTTAGTTTTGGGTTGGGGTTTTTGTTTTTTTTTTTTTTTTTTAATACCTCTGCATGGTTTTGGATCCTCCTCAATTTTATAAAGACTGAGAAAAGCGAGAGGAAATTCTGTTATTTGCAAACATACAGCCAAAATTAAATTTCTAAAAATCATTTATTTTAAGAGACAAATACGAAGAAGGCCTGCAAAAGGCCACAAATATACTTTAATCAAGATTATCAGATCAAATAAGGGCTGCACTAACAGTGTCATGCCAAAGCAGAGGAGATCTAGTCAAAGTACCAGACAACCAGGCTCTTCTGCAAAACCCTCTCAGGAATCACTCTAGTGAGCACTGAAACCTCTCGCAGCATCACATCTGTGGAGGAATGTTTCTAGGTTTCCCCTGCTCTGGGCAACCATGTCAATGGGACAGATCCAGATGTTTTACACCTACACACACACTCAATTCACTCATGTACTGTAATTTCTGTTAGAACAGACCTACTCAAATTCAGACGTTATATAAAAGAGTTCAGTGTGATCAACTGCATTATGATACAACCACATGAGATGATTAAAATAACTTTTTCCAGGTGCCAGATATCTGCCATCATGTTTGGATAAAATCAGGAATATCTTACTCCTTGTTGAGCTTCTAATCCTGCCTCCTCAGAATATGTCAAAACCGATAACCATGGCAGACACTTACACTTAGTATCTTTATTTTCTCAGTAGCATCAAAATCTACAAACTGCAGTTCTAGTTGATGTCTCCCTCTCCTGAACTGCCCTTCCTATCCGTTCATCCCCCACAGTCCTCCTCACCTCCCCCAACATGTTGACACAGGGAAGTTTTAAAAAGAAATCAGAATGAAGTACACTGCACAGAAGGGAGATTTATTTTAGCATAGGCACATAAGAAGGAGACACACTGAGAAAACTACTTGAATGCAAGAACTCTAATAAGTTATTTCAGCTTTTATCCAAGTTGAGATATTTACTTCATAAGATCTCAAGTCAAATAATTTTTTTAAATGCAGAGTTAAGGTACCACAGTGCCTATGTAGAACAGAAATTGCAAAAACTCAGTAATTTTGCAGGACATATTACGCTGATCTGTGGGTGCCCAAAGACATTACTGCAAAAAGTGGTCTATTTAGGAATTTGCGGCATAATGCAACCCAGCTCTTTCAAAACTATCCGTACAAGTATTACTTCTTTGAAAGGAAATAGTATCTCATCAGATGGAGGGAGTATTGATCTGGTGAATGGCAAAATACAGCATCTTCCTAACCTTTCACCTTGACTTCTGTCACTATAACATATATTCAGAATATATTTTCTAAAGTGTTTTTTCTTTGTCTTTTTTTTTCCATAGGATCAACAAAATGCTTACTGTATTACCAACAAAACAACCCATGCACCAAATTCTGACAGAAAACAACACGGTAAAAAATTCAGACCATCAGAAAAATCTATGGGGGAAAAAAAAGAGGGAGTAAAATGCTTTTGTTTGTGAAAGGGAGAAAAAAAAAAGACAAGTTGTAGAATAAATATCATATAACGAACAATCCATTAATATAATGCTCAATTACCAACCCCATGCAACAGCGAAAATTCAAAGTAGCAGAGTCTAAAAATGCTATGTAAGGAGGCCAAACCACACCCAAAGCAAACAAATCTCTCACAATTCTTCTAGAAGTTTTCTATTTATAAAACAAAAAAAGGTACAGGTCACTTATTTCAACCACGTAAATTTGCACTGCACCACAGTGAGTAATTTCAGATATGCAGCCTGTTTATAAGACTGTTTCTGTCTGCTTTCAAACCTGCCTTATGTAATAACCTTCATGTGATTCAGCACTCTCCATGAATTTCTCAGTACCCTCACACAGCTCTCCTCATAGCTCATAAATACCACCCTTTCTTCACACCCTTCCCTCTCTTTCTTTACCATCAAAAACTCCAACTTAATTGATGACATCTAACTCTGTAAGAACTAAAAAAAAACAAAAAACAAAAAACAAACAAGGAAACATGATTGCTTTTTTTTTAGTCATCTGTATCTCTCTGAAAAAACATTAATTACTAAGTATAACAAAACAGCACATAAGGGTGACTAAAAATACACCACAAACTTACTATTCTTGACTAAATGGTTTCTTATAGATACAAGGCATTAAGGATAACAAGAAACAAGAAACAAGAAATCCTCCCAGCTGGGGGGGCGGGAGGGGAAGACCTTTCTCCAGACCCAATCCAGGCAGTTTCCTACTGCCAACTCCTGACTAGCTTCATCATCCATACATAAGATGAAATGATTCACCTGTGACTGTTACCAGTTTCAGCAAATAAGTTTTTAATTGATAAATGTCTTTGGACTCTTTCAGGCTCTTTTTCATGCAAATAAAAATTAGGAAAGTTGCCACAATTATTTTGGGAAAAACCCCACTTTGGACTACACATTTAGAAGGAAGTTCATAGTAGCACAGTATTCTTCGCAGGTGAGACCAACCTGAAGAAAAATTACTGGGGTTTTGTGTTGGGTTTTTTTTTTTCTTTGTAGATGTCAAAATGCTCTTTTATCAGCTCCAAACAACGCTCTCATGCTTGCAGGTGGAATTGTTTGAAGTGATCTCTGCAGGATAAAACTCTTCATATGCACAGAAGAAACTGGTATGTTTGAATATCAGCACATTGCATACAAACAGAAATTGCTTTCAATAAGTCAAGCACAGATCACGCATTTTACTGCCATCCATGCTCTTGAAATGGAATTGCAAAACAACCAGAGTTTGCTTTTATTCTAATTGCAGATAATAGTCTGAGCCATGCTGAAACACTACACCTATGGAAATACATATAAACATTTACATTTCACCATGAACTCTCTGAAAATGCAGGGAAAACAAATTACTAATCACCTATCACTTCTAATAATGAGCCATTAGAACAAAAGCCAGAAAAAGTAATCACAAACTATTCTGAAATGCTTAACATGGGAAGAGTACAAACAACAGAAATTATTACAATAGACATTTAATTAATTGATTGATTTCAACACTTATTTACAGCAATCCTTAAACTAATTCTCCAAGAACACATAAGAATTAAGAATTGATGAATGCTTTTATTATTGTAATTTTTAAAATACAGGGGTTATTTCTGAAAAAAATGCTTCAACTCCAAAATAGCTTGGTGCAAAAATGGCACTCATACAACTTCTACTGGAGCAGGCTCTTTACAAGATGACATGAACAGTTTTCCTAGGACCCTCCAACTGGACCTCTCCTTCCATATGCTAGAATACACTTACTTCATTTCACTCTTCTACCCTTTATTTACCCTGCCTTTCCCCCCCTTTCCACCCTCCCAAATTTTTCAGAATATACTTACAGTCCTTAGAAAATAGAAAATGTTGTATCTCTAATGCCAGTATATACATAGCATTGATGTCTTTCCAGAGTGAGCCCTCCCTATTTGAAATATGCACTTACACACAACTTTTCAGGAAAACAGCTACTTAAGATCACACAAGTATCTACTGTGTTATGTCCTTTCCTGCATCTCTGTCTAAATCATGACCTTCAAATTATTTCATGTGACAATATAACAATTCTAACTATTTTTGACAATATCATCATAAGAAATTTTTACATTTCATTCATTTAAAGTCCTGATACCTCTACATGAACTCACAGATAAGAGAGATATACTAACAGGATTTTTTCCTGCCCTACATAAGAATGTTATCCAAAATACTGAAAGGGACTTTAAACAATTTGGCATCTGTAGAAATAAAAAGCAACCTGAAAACATTTTTCCTAGAACAAGTCCAACGCCTGCGCAGCAGCTTTCAAGTTGTTGTGATTCTCTCAATACTCATATGTATCCAACTATCTATGCTTACATAAGAAAAACTGAAGTAAAGGATAATAATAATTAAAAAAAATCTAAAATGTGTCAAGTTAATTGATCTGCCATTTCAATGAATGGTGTGAACATTTATAACCACTTAAGATTTATAACACATTGTACATATAGGTGAACATTTCCCTTAAGATCCAATTAACATGCCAAAAAGTAACTGCACGTAGATACTCCAAACTCACTTTGAAATTAACCTATTTCAGAAATTCAATCATTTATAACAATACGTTAAAAAAAAAAAAAAAAAAAGAAGCAGCATATACAGACCTTCCAGTAGTCAGATTGTAAACTGTAGTACCTCTGGTATGCAGATAATGCTGTAGGGAAGAAAAAGGAATGTTGAATTTCTTTTGTTGCATTTTCTTTGAAGACAGAAAACCTTAAGAGTCAGAATACACAACATTAAAATGATAAATGGTTTAATAAAAGAACACTGCCACAATAAGTACACTGTTGTGGGTAATGCGTTCCTTAAGATTATAATTTTGTTTTATGAAATGTCAACCCCAAAGTATATTTATTATTAATCTTACAAATGTAAATCAAGCACTATTTTAAAGAAAGCCTATAACAAAAGAAAGCATTTGAAATTTTGGGATTTACATCCTGGACAAAGCTGTCGTAAGATTTAAAAATTTAATCATGTAGCTCAATTACCATGCTCCCTGATGTCCTGTAATTTCTAAAGAACTGGTGCAGAGGGACATACAAAGAGAAATCAATTTCACATGCCCTTTCATTCAGTAGCTACTGAAACAGAAATGAAAAAAGCTTACATTTTATTCAACATCTAAGACCAAGACTAACCTGGAAAACAGCACTAAGAACAGCTCTGTTCAGTAAAATATTAGCTCTACTTCGCAACAAATTTCTCAAATCACCATTCCTGCATCCCTCTTCCCCACTAAAAATTCTGGTTGATTCATGTTGCCCTTTGGCTAAAAGGCCACATCAGACCTGAACGCAAACAGGCTTTACATTCTTCTAAGAATATTGCACTAGGCACCATCCAAAAATGAAGACTTTTAAATAATGATTTACTGCAGTAGCACCACGATTTTGATTTTTCAAGTGTTTGCTTCTTAAGATTTAAGAATGGTTTCTACACAGTATGTATTTTCCAAACAACAAAACAGACAACAGACAACCTCTGCTTTGAAAAACTACAAACACTAAACAAACACTAAACAGATTAAGATGGTAAGAACAACATGTAATTTATGAACAAGTTCATTTCCTGCAAGTACCACGGATAAACGATGTCTCTAAATTTTTAGCACCCTTCGATGCCTGTCCTGCATATTCATTGCCACAACTTAACAAAAGTCCTTAAGTTTAAGCAAAGAAAGAACAACATACACATAATGACAAGGCACACAGAGCTTTCTCTTCTTAAGAACACACCTTTGCACTCATCTGTCTATGGAGACTCACAACCTTGTATTTTTAAATGCCTAACTGATATATGCTGAATCATGCCCATAAGGTGGTCCCTCGCCACTGGAACTACTTGTGAAGCCAGCTTCTAATTTTGATGCTCTAAACTGTGATTTATTTAGATGCCCAGAGTAGAAAAAAAACTAGGAGAACACTCATCATCCTTACACTATCAACATGCAATATGCTTACATACAACTTTGATGAATAAAACCACTTAAAAAGCTAGTCAATCAGGCTAAGTCTTTCACAACTTAAGAATACAAATCCCCCCCTACCCCCTCAAAAAAAATTGGTGCAAACTGAAGAATATGACTGCAGTGTAACAATGTAAGTTTAAGAATGTTAAGATGAAGCACATTTCAGTCACATTTTGTAATTTTGTTATAAAGGATGTTCACAGTAACACAAAATAACCTCCTACCACAAATAATCCTTCTAGATTCACCTTCTCCCAGGTATCATTAATGATTTTTCAACAGAAAAGCATAATTAGCTTTTGAACGTGGGAATGACTGTGCTTTCCCAAACAGAAACACACACACACTATGAAAGAGTTTCGTAATGCACCAGACTTTAATAAAATTATTTTTTTTAACTCATGCAGTACCTATCTCAATTTCAAGGGTTAAAGCATATTTCCAATACTTAAGTCAACAGCACCATATTATGCAAGACTTCAGAAACTGACAACTTCTCATAATCCATTATTTTTTTAAAAAAGTAACTATTGCAGTCAATTATATCATGGCATATGGATAAAATTAAAACATGAAAAGAAGATTAAATACAATGCTAAAGATTTATACCAGTAAAACAAAAGGGAGAACTCTGTCAGTGTAGCTGTCAAAAAATACAGCAGTACCCACATGAGCATATCCATTAAACAAGAGAGTTGAAATATATGTTTCCCTATAGCAGTTAAGCTACTGCCAATAGGTTTATGAAATGTCAACAGTTTAAAAAAATACAAAAATAGAGGAGCAACAGAAGACCTACAAAGCAAAGAAAAAAAAAACACGGGGGGGAAGCCTTACTGCTATTCAGTGACCAAAACATTCTTTGTGCAAGCAGAGCAAAAAGGTGTACGGCTCAAGCCTTTCTTCTTGCTTGTAACACTAGTCACAGCATGTGCAGCCCTGCTCCCCAGCCAAACAGAATCAATGGAACAGAGGTAAGCAGCACTGAAAAAGTGAGAGAAGACATCTGAAGGTATTCACTCATTCAGACCTGATCAAGCCCCTGGTCAGGGGAGGAGGAAGACTGGGAGGCACAGGAGACTAGGCTCCACTAAGGTCACTGCTCATAAACTTGCCCAGAGAAGTTCTAACACCTTCATTTAACACAGGGAAAAGTTCTTATATTAAAGAAAGGAGTCTCTGATCCATGATATTCTACCAGTTTTCCTTAAGAGTGCTGATGTTAGAAAATAAAAGGATTTGCAATCTCTTCCATTCTGCAATAAAATTTAGCAACTTCCCATAGTAACAGTTGAAATGACTGCTTTCGTGTGCCAGGCTCATGCTACAATCAAAAACACATACATGGAAAGCATGGACTGCTGAAGCATATTTCATGTTTACACAGTTTGAAGATAAGGCCTTCATGCTAAGGCAGGTCACATTACTCTTCCAGAGGAACAAAGACACTACAGTCCTCCTCCAAAGTGTCTGAAGAGCCCAATCCTACTTCTGGGTTCAGCAACCTCTTCTAGGGATGCAGTCTTTCCTTCTAGGGTAACAGTATTCTGCTTCTATTTAACATCTTGAAGATGAAATTCTCAGTGTTGTGCTGAAAATACATAACAATGAATGGAGGCATCCCTTACACAGGAGCTAAACATCCCTTTCTTTCTCATGAAAGTTAGACAACTAGAAACTGTGATTGGTGCACAATTTCAATATTTAACAAGTGCTCAACTTCCAGTTAGTTAGTTACCTGTGAAAGTTTATTTCAGCCCCCTTTACATCGAGATTAAACATCTGCTCCACAAGCAGTGAAGCTCTGCTAAAAAGGATTGAAGGAACAGGCAGAAAAACAGAAAAAGGGGATTCAAGAAAGCATTTTTTTGCTGGAGCCCACATGAAACATCCCTAACCAGGCATATCCCTAAGAAGAATCTTGAATATAAGAAGAGTCCAGAAATCAAATTACGAAAAGTTAAGATCTTTGAAAAATTAAACCAACCTACTAATTTTAAAGCAGTAGAACATGAACCATAAATTTGAAACCTACCATACTTTCTACTCCCTGAGCAAGTCACTGGTGGGCAGACATTCATCTTGAGTTCTATTGAGCTTTTCCATTTTAAAAGTTTGCCACTGAAATACTTAAACATACAGAATTGTTGGAGGCCACATACATAGAAACATCTTTTTTCAGCACACAAACCACTCCTGAGCACCTAGAAAATGCACATCCAGACTCAAAAAGGACAGGACAGAGTGTCATCAGTAGGCCAATGTTTCTTGCTTTGCCCTCAACTATATTCGTAAAATCATCTAGCCAACCACAGAAAACTCTCTTAAAAACACAAAGCTGAGAGACCACATTCAGACATCTAAAACAGTATCAGATAAGTCATTTAAGAGCTCCTAAAAAAGGTGCTCATAGTTACTTATCTCCATCCTTCTGCCCAGCATTTCATTACTTACTGTATCAGTTTACGCTCTTCCCTTTAAGATCTTTCTCCAAAACCTGGCAATTTACATTATTTGCCTAACAAGCAATCCTTATGATCAGACTCTTGAAAAACCTACAACCTGCTGAGTGGCAGATACAGCATTTACCATCCTGCCCTGAATGCGGGGGTGGGGTGGGTTGGGGGAGTGGTGGTGGTGTATGCCCAAAAGGTATGCCCCAAAGCTTTTCAGATCAATCACCATCAGCTATACTACTTGAAGAGAACGAAAGAACGCTCACCTAAAACAGATCTGAAAAGAAAAACACCATCTTTCCACCAAAGAATTAAAGCTATTGGGACAGTAAGAAACCTCCTCAACTCAGGCTCACTTTGGAATCTGTCTTTAAGCCTCTGCCACCTACTGCAGAGATGACCCTCACTGAGTTCACAGAAGTACCAGAACTACCCACTTTGCAACATCTACCGTTACTTTAACACTGACCACCTTTACTATTTGCCCCCTAAAAGTTTGACTCCCTCTCTTACTATGACTAGGGTCAAGGGACACCCCAGAATCAGGACAGGGATGATACTGGTTTCTTATTCACCCCTGTTTAAGATTCCTTGATTTCACATAGAGAATACAAAATAGATTTTACATAATTGCCATGTATGTGGTTTCAGGATGTTATTTTTTTTAGTCTACTTAATTTCATAAGAAAATGGTAAAACTTTATAAAATACATAATTGTTTCAGTAATACAAGAGACAATCTCGCTTCGTATCTAGAGTCTAAATACATAACCTAAACAAATAAGTAAGGTGAAAATGGGGAGCAAAACAGCTAGACTGAGATCCACTTACGTGTCATTTTTAGCGCATCTAATCAGAAATCACAGTCACAGAAGGATGCCTTTTATGATTTTCTCTAACAAACCCACTTTATGACACCTAAAAATTTAAGAGGCCTTTGGAAGTGATGCAAACATGGAGCAGTTTGAGTATTTTAATGCTTGAGTAAGGAAAAAGTGAACTAGATACTGACACCATCTAGTGGCACCTTGCAAGGCTAAATGTTACTAACACAGATTTTTGGCTCACTAAACTTTAAAAAGTTAAGAGCAAGTATTAATTTGATGACATACCCCTGAAAAGAGAACTTTAAAACAACTCAAAGCTCCATATTCTTCTGTGTAAATCAATACTTGTTTCTTAAATAGAAAAATCTTTTTTTAATATTAATTTTTAAACAAGCACTAACATTTCTTAATGATTACCTAATGTTAAAATGAATAGTAAAATAGAAAATAAGCTGAAGAATTGTACACAGCAATTGTACAAAGCAAAGAAAGGGCACATGTTGCTCTACATCCGACAATGCTTTCAGGAAAAATAATTCTTCATTAAACACCTGGGAGATATATGCGGGTTATGGAAACAGCTCATTACATCATGCACGTTTTATCCACAATAGTGTTTTAACCTAGCAAGATGAACACTGCTGGGCCATAAAATTAAAGACATCAAAAGGTAAGGAAATTCCAAGTTTGAGTCAATGGAATTGACTCTTCACATGGTAAAAAACTGGCTGGATAGTCAGGCCCAAATAGTGGTGGTGCATCAAGTTAAATCCAGTTGGTGGCCATCACACTGGTGTTCCCCAGCACTCAGTACTGGGGGCAGTTAGGTTTAATATCTTTATCAACAATCTGTATGAGATCAAATGTAAGTTTGCAGATGACACCAAGTTGGGCAGGAGTGTTGATCTGCTTGACAGTAGGAAGGCTCTACAGAGGGATCTGGACAGGCTGAATCAATGGAACAAGGCTAACTGTGTGAGGTTCAACAAGGCCAAGTGCCGGGTCCTGCACTTGCGTCATAACAACCCCATGCAGCGCTACAGGCTTGGGGCAGAGTGGCTCGGAAAGCTGCCCACCAGAAAAGGACCTGGGGGTGTTGGTCGACAGCTGGCTGAATGTGAGCCAGCTGTGTGCCCAGGTGGCCAGAAGACCAACAGCTTCCTGGCCTGTATCAGAAATAGTGTGGCCAGCAGGACTAGGGAAGTGATCAGCCCCCTGTACTCGGCACTGGTGAGGCTCCACCTCGAATACTGTACTCAGTTTTGGGGCCCTCACTACAAGACACACATGGACATGCTAAAGCGTGTCCAAAGAAGAGCAACGAAGGTGGTGAAAGGTCTAGAGCACAAGTCTTATGAGGAGCAGCTGAGGGAACTGGGGTTGTTTAGCCTAGAGAAAAGGAGGCTGAGGGGAGACCCTATCACTCTCTGCAATTACCTGTTGCAGAGGTTGTAGTGAGGTCTCTTCTCCCAAGTAACAAGCAATAGGACAAGAGGAAATGGCCTCAAGTTGTGCCAGGGGAGGTTTAGATTGGATATTAGAAAAAATTTCTTCACTGAAAGAGTTATCAAGCACTGGAACAGGCTGCCCAGGGGAGTGGTTGAGCCACCATCCCTGGAAGTCGTTCAAAGACATGTAGACATGGTGCTTAGGGACATGATGTAGTGGTAGTTTTGGCAGTGTTAGGTTAACAGCTGAACTCAATCATCTAAAAGGTCTTTTTCAACCTAAACGATTCTATGATTCTATAGTGACCAAAAAAGTGTTGTGGAAGCAAGAGCAGCACAATGCAGCTCACATCTTTCGTTCCAAGGCCTCAGGAAAGAGGTTGTTCTCCATTTCCTCTGGAGATTTGTGCTGAAAGTACCAAATAGACAACTAAAGAAGCCTTTTAACTTTTAACACAGAATGAAGGCAGGCACACAAAGGCAACACAATCCTGTATTTAAGACAGAAAAATCACCAAATAGTCCTTCAAGTAATTTTATTAACAACTACACATCCTCACCTGGAAATATAATGCAGTGGCAAAGTGGTGAGAAGCCCACTGTCCCATGATCATGTTCAACTATGAGTTGCACAGAAGACTAAAAAGTATTAAATGTGTAAGATATACACAAGTTTGACAAGGAGTTCACTGTTAGAGAAATCCTTTAGATAATGAACTCTGTAGAAGGTCTTCAAATATTTAGAATATCATTGAAGGAACACCATGGAAACACAGGAAGCTCAAAAACTCTTCAAAGAGCATATTCCGCAAAATGACTTTGACAAGTGTTTATTTAGAACTCTGCCCAAAATGAAAATTTTCAGACAACCAGTCAAAAAAACACAGTCCAGGTATAATCTATAACAATCTTCTACTGCTAACCCCTGCCCCCCCCATTTATAAAGAACATTTTAATGTTCTAAGCTTAAGATAACATTCTTACTTCTTTCTATAGGAATTTCACATAATGGTTTGAACCGCCTGAAATTAAACCACACGAAATTTAACAGCAGCATCTGAAGATGAAATAAACAGCTCTAAATAGAAGCAACCCCGTTTCTGCCAGTTATTAACAAACAACAAAAAAAGAAAACCTTAAACCTAAAAATCACTATTTGAAACACAGTCATCTCTTCCTCAACTCATTCAGATTGCTATGCTACTTCAAATCCATTTCAGTTCTGCAGTCCATTAGTAAAAGACAGCCCAGCAGCAACCCTGCAGCAACCAGCACATCCTATCTATGCTGGGAAGTTCTCTCTTACATTTTATAAGATAACTCCTACCAGTCTGTACCTCAGAACACAGCGCGTTGAAATGCTTGCTAATGACAATACTTTCCTTCAAAGTCCTAAAAGACTAAGACATTAACCACTACAGAGAAATTCTCTCCGTAGCTGGAATAGTAAGTACAAAGGAACACACATACATTGTTAAATTTGGGAGTTGTTCTTGCAACTGAACAACTTTACACAAGAACAATCAAAAAGTGTTTAAATTTTGGGTTTAGGCTGTATCTTAATAAATGAGCACCTCAATAATAATTCTCTATCTTTTTTCAGTTTAGTTTTAAATTTTTACTTACCAATTGCTAAAAAATGCTGTTGGACTAATTAACACTATCTTGTAAATTACTTACAATATTTTTATATTAGTGCTTTTGACAATGCAGCCAGTACCTACAAACAAAATAAGTATTACTAAAATTGTTCTGACATAGTACATAAAAAATGTGATCACTACTTGAGTACAGCAGTAAGAATTACCTTAGTGCAGTATCTATTGTGCTTCAGTAACTGCGATGTGAATAATTGCATGTTTTCCCCAAATCATTCATTAATTGCATTATCTACTTCTCCTTCCAGGAATTTTGCTTAGAGAACAGCAATTCAGGGAGGCAAATGATAAAAGTATGTCTCCCCACTTGTGCAACTGTTAGCTGTCCTCCAAATCACAGGCTGAAACACAGCCAATATATCTGACCCTTCTACAAAATAGATATATAAAGATCCCTAAGAAAAGCACAGATGACATCAGAGTCCATGAGCTCATTAAAGAGCATTCAGCTAGAACCCAAACCTTAAAGATCACTGTTTGCACTCTGTACTCCTTACGGAAACCACAGTCATGGGAAAAAAGAAATAAATTAAAAGATCTCCAACTACTGATGTAGCATCAGTTTCCTCCAAGGCTAGCAGTACAATAACTTTGGTAAAATCCCAGCCCTCCCAAGGAACGCAGTAGCAAACAAAGTTCACAGGTATATACCATGGAGTCCTAGCTGGATTCACAATGCTGCCAACGTCCAAAATCCTACACGACAACTCATCAACCTACTCTGGCAAGACTTGAGGCTGAGGTTTCACATTCTGGGGCAATTGTGTCACTTCTTTCTGCTAGGTTATTTTTCAGTTGGATCAGTTCCCCACACAGCTGCACGTTCAGCTGTGCCAGCACAAAGCAGAGAGCAGCAACAAGAAGACCGGGGGTACCAACTAAAGACATGCCCAGGGAACAAGTTTGGAAACCTCTGAAACAATGGAACAGCTGGGGAATAGACACCTGATTAGAGTTAAGAAAATGCTACTGAGGAAACGGAATAGTTTTTCCCTGGGAGGAGAGAAAAGTTCTCATTTTGGGAAATCCTGAAGCTAAATTCTGACCAGTAGTGATCAAGACAATGAAAGCCAGGCATGGAAACCACCTTGAACGCGCTTGCTAAGCTGCATCATCTGTATACAAGTCAGTGGCTCACAGCATTCAAAATCTGCAAAAAGGCTGATACTTTGCCTAGGACCTTCTCCTAAGAGCAGAAGAGTACAATTAACAAGACAACTCAATTTCCTGGTAGCAGAGAAAG
This sequence comes from Ibidorhyncha struthersii, assembly GCA_013398815.1. Taxonomy (NCBI): domain Eukaryota; kingdom Metazoa; phylum Chordata; class Aves; order Charadriiformes; family Charadriidae; genus Ibidorhyncha; species Ibidorhyncha struthersii. Next base: position 1,489,534 of record VZSZ01008659.1, read on the forward strand.
CCCTTTAGCTAACAACAACAATTCAAACATACTGCATTTTGGGAAAACTACAAGCTGCAGACCAGCTTCAGATATTTTAAAGGCTAGGAAAAAACACTGTGATATAGTAGTCTAACCTCAGATATAATGCAGAGAAGAACGAACTTCATCCAGTACTTTCTGATGTAAACTCACAACTTCTGTTGTAGACAAGTACTTCTTTTTTATGAAAGCAAGCATATTAAATCTGGACTTCAGTGACTACAAGTGACAGACAACATAAAGTAGTTCAAGAGAAATTACTACAACATTTAACAGATTTCATTAAAAATATAAATATATATGCTAGATGTATTTAGACTTCAGCAAGGCATCAGCCATCAACTTATTCCACATTCAAAGACAGCCTGCCCCTAACTGATATTCCCTGCTTCTAGCAGCAAGGAAGTATTTGCCTGGTTACTTCCAATAAGACCTACAGTCTTTTTTACTACATTTATAAGAAGGTATTAGCTACATGAAAATACTAACACACAACAAATGTACCTAACTGAATGATCCACATTTGTCAACATATTTGTGGAAAAATGAGTTAGATCAAAACAGAAGAAACTATAGACATGAAACCTAACAAAACTAGATCAACCAAGAGTGCTTCATCTTGATCACCAGTCCAACTTCTGCAATCAACTAACAATTTTGTTCTACTTTGCACAAACTATATTGCAAACGTTTTTAAACAAAGAACACTATCAAATTTGCCTTTATTAAAGACACATCTTTCCACATTATATACACAGGTGTACACATTTATTAAAGATATTTAATTGAATAAATAATAGGCTTCCAAGGAAAAAAAAAGTTGTTCAGCATTAGTCATTCTACTATCTTGTGATATTTTATTAATTATATCCAATTTATTAAATACATCAACTTCTCCACAACTTTGTCCAAGACTAAACTCAGACTAGACAGATTTATAGTTCTGAAGATCATCCCGCTTCATCATTTATAGACTGGATAACATTTATTTTTACTTTAAATTTACAATGCTACGTACCAGCATTCTACTTCTTTCAAGTTACAGTAGTAAATTAATTATATACAGAACACTTGTGACTTTTTTTGCATTGTGGATAATACTTTTATGGTCTTTGGTGCTGGAGTTCAACAGCTGTTGTAAACAAGAACACGTCCTTCATTTAATAAAAAAAAACAAAAAACTGTAACTTCCCTTTTCCCATCAATTAAAATTCCTCCAGTATTATTTTCACTATGAGCCCTTTTCTTTGAAAATACAGATACACTTTTTTTATACTTCATTACTAACAAAGTTTTTTTCAATTCTTGAGACTTCTTTCATGATTGGGATGTGACTTTAGACGGGCATCTAAGCAAATACTAAGTATTTTGATTGAGGTTTTTAATGCCTACACATTTCTTCCCATACAATTCTGCCCATGTTTGTTTACAGTTCTGAAGAACTGGTATTTTCAACCATCATTTGTATTTTTTATGCTTGTTCTTAAAACTATATACACAGTACAAAGCAGACTCTCCATCAGTAAACCTCTCCTCTGATCCCCAGCAACACCTAGCCCTGTCACTCTTAACTGTTACCACGACAGCAAAGTTAACTCAGTTCAGCCCCACTCCTGCGCTGTCTTTGCTAAGTAAAGTATATCCAATAAGCCATACTGCACTCACATCATACCAATTTGTATTAGGCTAGTGAGAAATAGCAGTGTACGTTGTTTGCAGAGGAGGCGGCTGTGAATTTTCATAAAATAAAATGAAATAAAATAAAAGTAAAATAAAATAAAAACATGGGATCGGACTACTTTTCAGTAAATTCTGCAGCCAGCATATTGACACGTTCCCTTCAGGTCTTCCCATGTCTCTGGAATTGGAAATACCAGTGGTTATCTTAGACCAGCTGGATGGGATGCAGGTACAAGTTGTGGGTACTACATATATTCAACAGAAAGAGACAGATGGCTCAATCACTCAGAGCCTTCTGAATTTACATACCAAATTTAGATAACTGCAAATTCCTCCCTAGTAATACCAAATTTAAACGTTTGTCACCTAAAGAAGTAAGGTGAGGTAGGTTTCCAGGAACCCTAACTCACACTGTTTTATGTCAGACATAGTGAACAAGTGGACATAAACACACGGTTATGAAACAGTCCACAGCTAGCCTGAATCACTAAGCAATGCTTGTGAGCTACTATCAGTTACAATTCATTTCCCTATTTCTATGGCCCAAGGTAATTGTAAACGAGTATTTCTGTGTGTTTAGAAAAAGAGGTGGGGTGGGAGTAGACATTTTCAGGGTTGGGGTGGTGTTTGTTTCCTTACACAAAGTCAAAGAGAACTGCATTCATATTAAAACTAAAAAGCAACAACAATGAAAAAAGACATCCCACCAAAAAAAAAAATATATTCTGACACGTTCTAATTGGCTAGGCAGAGTAAGCTCCAAAAAGGCCTTCTACTCATTCATACCTTCCACAATCACTAGAAGGGAAGCAGCTATCAGACACTGGGCCTGACACCCAGCATGACATGAAGTGGAAACAGGACAAGCTGAAGATCTAGCCCTATGTCTCAGTCAGCAACACTGCAGAATATCTTTGGGAATCCACACCACTACCAAAAAAGGACTCTACTGACCCACAAGCAGCAAAGCACAAGCATACACAGGGTTCTATGTTCACTGGCTGCAATGACGGCAAACAACATTTAAGTAATTTCAAAATCTGATGAAGCAGAGACCTAAAAAAAAGCCACCCCTAAAACCTCTACACCCCTTCCACTCAGTATTTAAAACAGAACTTGGAACACACTTTAAGTGCAGATTTTTGCTTCTTAACACTTTCAGCCTAGCCTTACCTGTTGAGACTGTGGGTGTACATGAAAGAAATAAGACAGGCTCTTGTCCTATGCACCTGTGTCTCCCACCCCCCACAGGAAACCTTCAGAGGCATGGGTTCAGCTGCTTGTACAGTCATGTAAGAATGAACCAGAGAAATGAAGTAGGCAGTGTGGTACTACTGTATAAACTAAAGAAATTTTATATTCATACCTGAACCATTAGTGTTTTGGTCTGTTTATTTCAACTAAAAAAAAAAAAAGGCTTTTGTAAAGGCATCATCAGTCTTATTCTGTTATGGGCTCGGAAATATAGCACAAACTGAGAAAACAGTGAGTTATCCAAATATTTTTCATTCTATCACATCACCTACATCAAATGAGAACCGCCCCCAGTGACACTTATCAGAAGTACTAGAAAACCTTACCTTTTGGATAATCTTCCAATAAGAGGTTGAAGTGACCTAACTGACAAAAGAAATCAGACTCGACCTTTCCTTCAGCTTTCAAAATTAGCGATTCATAGCAGCGAACAGCCTGGGAAAAAGAAATACAAGGTTTTCAAAATTCTGTATTTAACTAAAGCAAATAATACATTTTCTGTACATTTTCTAAGAAATAACGAAGTTTCTTGTTAGTCTGCAATGCAAGAAGTCTACAAACACTCTCAACAACATAGTTAGCATTACTTTTCAAAGAAGAAATATAATATTTAAGGCAGAACAGATTTGGAAGTTCACTGATTCTAATGCAAATTGATAGCAAACGAACATTAAAGTTTTCTCCAGTTTATTTGTGTACTCCAGAAACATTCAATTTCCCAAACACAAAACAAACCTCAAACATACATGACAATTTTCAATTTAAAAATCAATGAAATGCAAAAGGATTTATTTTATTTATTCTTTCCAATCTGCAAGAAAAAAATCTCTCTGATTTTATTCTCATTCTGTGTTTGTTTTTCTAAAGGATTTACATTTCATTCTACCAGTTATTTCACTATTTTTTGCTAAATTAAAGAATATGCTACCTCAACATGCTTGCTTAGGTAATTTATATTGTTTATACATACCTTAGCATCCCTTTCCCAAGATCTGATTCTTTTCACATACCACTATCATGTCATAAAATTCAGTTTACTACCTTCTACTTTCTATACAGTTACTGTAGACTAAGTAAAGCTAAAGTTAGAAACATAAATCCAATTAGAGTTTTACTTTGAGAAAAGTTGCCCTGGAAGTTTTTAGGCAGCACACACAATCAAAGTATGTTCTGCGCTGCGAACACACATTTTTAATAAACTGAACTGACACCTTCTATTCACCATAATGGTCATGATCTTTAATCTATTATATTCTTCCCTCATGACCCTCTTTACATTTTAGGAATGAATAAACAAACAGAATTGTTTTCCCAACTTTTTGAACTTGTAGTTTCTTGATTTTGAACATACTAGCCATTAAAATGAAGTAGCTGAATAAACTTAAATGGGAGGGAAGGTCCTTTGCACCAGCAGAAGACACCACAGCTCTCAAAAGCTTGACAGACTTCCAACAAATTCTAATTCCAGCTGGTTAATCCATGACTTTCACCAACTCATGGTTTGACTATGATTCAAATTTGGTTGCAATTATGAACTGCTTGATTTTAATATATTACAGTAATCAAAGACCTTAATACTTAATCTGAAATTATGAGTTTCATTAAGTCATTTTATTAAAATTGGAAATTCAAAAGGGGAAAAAAAGATCAATCTATCCTGTAATACTTAGGTCCAAACACTAAATTAGTAGTCTTGCTCATATGTGTCATTTACTTTGTGTACACTTGTATTAATCATCTAAATGAGAAATGCCAACAATAAAATGAGGAAAAGTTAAGAAATAGTTAAAACACACCTGTGGAGAACCCAAATTACTGATCTAATCTCTATTTTAATTTGCCATTTTTACCTTGCTATGCTAGTTTCAAAATTATTTTTTTAAATGGTAAGCCATAAGATAGGCCTTGCTGTACCCAATGGACACAAAGCCATGTACGCATACAGATGAGTGGGTTTCAGTTTGTATCCCAAGCTTGAGATGTATTACATACGCTTTCACTTGCTTCCAAGTCCAGAACAGCCTTACTTTATGGCTGTTTTCAGAAACAAAGTTCTGATGGATAAAAACAAGCTATGCTGCTGCAAAACTGCAGCAAAATGAGTAACATCTGCATTAAATCTATTAGGTGTATGTGTGGCATTAAAATGATTTAATAAAACTATTTAAATTACATATTTCAAACTGTAGCTATTTGGCCATATTCTGAAGATAGTAAATTGAGATGTGTATTTGCCACTACATCAAAGAACTGCTGCAGAATTTTTCATTCATGCTCCTAGTTTTGCCTTAGCATATGCAATGGAAGGACTGGAATTCTATTGACAGTTTATCAAAGCTACTGCTCCTTTAATTTTATTCCTACCACTATAAATACCTGTTGGAGTCTGCCAACTCTCAATCTGAAGAATACGATCCCTGGAATCAGACGCAAAGCACACAAGCTTAAAGTAAGTTTCTTAAAACTACCAGGTGTGTATGAACCAATTCTCCAACATTTAGGTTCATTAGCTGAACCTATTCCCATCTCCAAATGTTCTAATGCAGAATCTTGGGTTTTGTGCCTTGCTTCCTCTCCTACTTTTAGGTCTCATCTCTAGATTTCTACAAATCATAACAGAATTCTTGCTGGTGCCCCTAATGTTACTGTCACAGATTAATTTGCAGATAGGCCTTCCATTTTCTGATGATATGCAACACCTGCTGCAGCTGCTGAAAAGAATATTCACACTATGACATTATCTTAAATTAATATTTTGTCTTCTACAATTCAGTCACCGCTCAGAGCGTACAGAAACTGCTACCAGAACAGGTAGCTTACAAAAACTGTTGGAGAGGAAGTTAGGGTAGTTTATTTCCTGAATTAGATGGCTACAGGGAACTTGCCTTTATGAACAAATGTAACAGTTTTTTCTATACAGATGTTCAAGGAAATTATAAATCACATGCTCTTAAGAAGCTAAGCATCCAGGGACCCTTAACATTTCCACAGCCCCTTTTTAAGTAAATCCTCAATAAAAGACATATCACAAGTATCTGTACTATATAGTACAGATATATATAGTACTATATATATATAGTAGGGATACATAAAGCTGTGCTGGAGTCTCTCACACAACTCAGATCAATTCTAAACAAGGTTGATTTTCCCTTTTGAAGATACTGCTAAACCATCCTACCAACGCCAGCACCAGGCAAGGCACAGTACACCAGAGCTGCAAAACAGAACTTCCTCTTTACAGAACTTAACTGTTACTGTAAGAGCAATTCAACTTACAGTTAACTGTAACTACACCATTAAGTACACCCTCTCAGTCCACCTCTAACCTATTTGCAACATTATCAGGAAAACACATTTATGGAAACTCAAGTTGTGAAGGTTGCTTCATATGAATTTCTAAAATTCTTCTAGCACATTCTAACAAAATGAAACAGAAACTAAGAGCAAGCTTTACTTCCTCACTGAGAACACCAAAGTCAACCTCTGAGTGTCTGGAAGATGAGCAGACTGGTCAGTACGTGGCTCTTGCTCTTCCTAGTAGCCAGAGCACATTGATCTAGACAAACTGATTTATCCAACTTCGGTTTTGGTCAAGAAACTTTCTTCCCCATCAAATCCCTCCGTAAATATCTTTAGAAAGGAAGAAGTATTTTTCTGCATAGTTAAGAATTTGTCTCTTAGTTGAATGAACAGATGCAAAGCATTTTGAAGAGGGAGGTCACAACTACACGTATCTTTGAAGGAATAATCAAAAGATCTCATTTCAGCGGATCTGTAACTGTAAAGGCCATCTATGGCACCACTTGTGCAACCAATTTAAATCATCCTGAGACACTAAGATGTTAAAAACCCCTCAGGTTTTTAACTATTGTTATTTCTCCACATTGTATGGATTTTTAAGTGCACTCAATGGAGCCAGCCTTGAGAATTGCTAGTATTGACAAATTAAGAGAAAGACCCTGAAATGAAAAGGAAGATTGCTACAGAATGTCGCACACTTCCTTCCCTTTGTTCAAGGCTGCATGAAGATGAAAGGGAAACCTGAAGAATTTAGGAACTTGGCAAAATAATCACCCGCAGCTGCTTCGAAGTGTGGCAACTAGAGCAGAAGCAGGAAACAAATACAGGAGTGGCTGCAGGAAAATAAAGTGGTTTATACGATACAAAAACAAACAAACAAACAAACAAACCTCATTGTTTTTGCCACCTGCTTGACTAAAAGCAAACTGAAGTAATACACCATTGTCAACACTTCTGATTTGACAGTTACAAACTCCACTTATGACATCGTAGTTCGTGACTGCGTGCAATCTGATTTCACAAGTTCAACCACCAGTTCTTAGAACACATTTAAATATAATACAGTGACGGAGAAAAAGGCTTAGTGTATTTGTCAACTTGGAAAAAGCTAGCAAAACATTCCTATGTGTTCACAAAAGGAAAAAATAATTCCATTTTCATCTTTAAAATGCACTACCAAATCCCTGTATGTTCACTACTTATTATTCCAAAGGGAAAGGAACTGGAATATTTTTTCTCTCTGTTGTGAGAACAATATTCTCCCTCACTCCCTCCCCCCCAAAAAAAAACAAAACAACCAAAACCAACCCTATAAAACAAATGCTAGATTTGGCTATTATTAACATGATTTCTTTTCATGAAGAAAAGACCCTAGAGTTGGGAATATAACAACAACAACAAAAAAAATCCAACAAATAAAACCAGAATTCTAAATATTGTATACAGAAGTCACAGATACATAGTACAGCTCAGCTTCATAAAGAAGGAAGGATGATTTTATTTCTATTTCAACTAATATGAAAAAAAAACTTTACCATTATCACTGGCTGCACTTATTTGTATTTTACAGCACAAATTCAAATTACTATTAAACAATTGTACCGAAAACAAAAACCAAAAAATCAATACAGCTTTTTTGAATAATTTATGAAGATGATGTAATTATGTCCTTTCTTACTCTTGACAAGCATGATTGACTTAAGATGAAACTAGCAGGACTAAATGACCAAACATGACAAAAGTTAATTATTAATTCTTTATTATACTAATGATACGAAAATGGAGGACTGCACTGAGGCAGCAAATTTTTACTTAAAACATAGAAAAAAAACTGACAACTACAGAAACCCCCCAAAACCAGCAATATAAGTTGTTAGCATGGCAACAGCTGGGCAGTAAAATGTACAGTGGAAGAAATTATTTGAATTTTACTTGGTAACAAATAAACCATTCAAGAAAAAGGTAGCATTTTAATGCAGACAACGTAGTGTAAAATGACAAATTCAAAGCCTGAAGATGTTCCTATAACATTAAAGTTCACAACAGAAAACACCATTGTATATGTAAGATAAGCCTTCTATCGGAGTGGGGGGAACAAACAAACAGTTTCTGCTTCTTTTTTTTCTTGTTTCTCTAGAAAGCAATAACCTGAATGGATGGACTTTGCAAGCAGGTAATGAGAACCGGAAGCATGAAAAAAATTACATGTGAAAAAAAATTTGAAGACAGAGACAACAGTGGACTCTTCACAAATGAAATACATACTACACTAATGCTTAGAAATGAAGTGTTAATTAGCTCTTAAGAGATATTTCACCCTTCTGGAAAAGGAAGTTTTTATGTAGACAGTGCTGGACTCTGAAGTGATGATCATGCTATCTACTACCAGTCAGACTGAGGAGCATCTACAGGCCACAAAAGCAGAAGTTTATGTATGTACTGGGCTTATTCTCCCTATCTCAGTATCAAAAGATATTCTGAAAGGCTTTCCTTCCATTCCCTTCTCCATGCCACAATTCACCAAAATGCACACGTGATTTCCTACTAACAATGACAACAGCTACCACCCTAAGAACCTCCTAATTCAGTTCTAGCTCCTGCTCTGCGACAACACAAGTGTGAACGAGGCTCCTTTCAGCCAAGCAAGGAGGAAAAAAAAAGACTAGCTTGGACTTGGACTCTTCAGAAGTTGTACTATATTTCCCCCCCCATCAATGACTGGCGGGATAAACACCAACTCCTGCGCTGTAGATGACTTAAAAGACCACCTCATTTACTTCTGCAGAAAAAAAGCATACAATTCATATCCGATAGATAACCTATATTAATTTAGATCCTCCACTGAAGGCTCTCATATTATGCATAGATGGCACAATACTCTTAACTTCCCTTACTTTCTTACTCAATATCAACTCCCACTAGAGCTTTCAAAGCTTCTTTATATGCTCACTCTCTCTATGAAGCTCATACTGTGTTACATAAAACTTCTCTCTCCACTTAATCCAAGTTTACTCTCCTTGTATTTCAAATATGGACTGTATTATAAAAAAGACCCAATAAGAGTGTTAAAAGTACCGTGTACTGGACATAAACATGCTCATGCCCCAAAATACTTAGGCTTCAAGAAGGAAAAACGTGATCTAGGCTCTCTGGTAACTTTGTTTTGCAAAATTTCTATGGTATATTGGAATGTCAGGAAGTTACTCTAATCGGCTAATAATATTTAAGATCATCAAAAGTCCTTACCAATTCAGGGGCAATAAGTTGTATAGAACAATGGAAACTGATTCTCCTCATGCATTTCTCAAGAAATGTATCATCAATTTTGGCCAATTTATTTTCCCATGATTACTGCTTCATGAAACAGGACACAAGAATAAACAGTAAAAGCAATAAAGAAGAAAAGCAGTTGCACACATTATGCATAGCTTGATGATAACAATTAAGATTAATTTTCTTTAAAAGCCACTACTGTGGTCTAGGACTTATCTACCATAGGCATCATTTGCAAAAAATATTTGTGAAATCTTCAGTATGATCTGGAAGTAGAAGAAAGGAGATGAAGCAGCAAACAGTAGAACTAAGGCCAAGGTTGCTAAGTTTAGAAGTGAGAATTAACACAAAAACTAACTGAAAGGCAAACAGCACAAACCAAAAATGTTCCAGTGACTGGAGTGAAAGAGGCACACTACCACCATAAGAAATAAAGAGTAAAGTAAAAAAAAAACAAAACAAAAATTTAGAAACCTACTGCAGAGAATGAGTATCATCAAAAAAAATGCTACAATCGGATGAAGAATAGGAGACACTAGTAACTTAGAAATAATTCTTCCTCAAGCCATTTATCATTGAAAAATGAGGGATAATACTTCATAAAAAGCACAGAACTGCAGAACAGAATACAAAATAGAATACATATGAATCAATGATAAACGGAGAAAAGCGACATTTGAGTAGAAGGGGGGAAAAAAACCAACAACTTGCCACTAAATCATGAACACATTATCAACTGTAAGACATTCTTTACAAGTGTTTCTGTCAGGCAGATGTACACTCAATAGTGTAGGCTTCTCAAAGGAAAACGTAGCAAACAGTCCTTTTTCAAGCAACAGTGTTCATAACCAATTGCATTTTGATGAAAAATGGGTTGACTGGAGTTAATGTAGTGAATAACTCTGCATTAATTCTGCGATCATCTTTAGGATGCAACACTCTCCCCCCCTTACTTCTTTTAAATACTGTAAGGTATACTTACTAATACAGAGGTGTATGTATGTACAGACAAACTTACATTATACAGGAAATTCAAACAAATAATAAACTATCAGCAAACCAAATGCTCTCTATGCTGTCCCTGAAAATACTTCATAATCTGAAGACTCAGGAGATTATGACAAATTTTGCATACAATTTCATCATTCCAAATACTGCATAGGTTGTTTTGGGTTTTTTTTTTAACTTCTTTTTTTAAAGTAGCAGTAGATTTTTCACAGGCAATTGAAATGGCTGATTTTTATCTGAGAATAATAAGAACGCTTTTTGTTATTTTTACCACAATAGTCCTATTTCAAGTAGAATTGTAGCACCTTAATTTAGCAATTGTTCTACAGCTAATGAATAGTTCACCACACACTAAAATTTTAAGACTACTAAATCTGATTCTATTCTAGCAATTCTTAACTATACCAACATCACAACTGAGATGTAAGCACATCATACTTCAGAATATTTAGACAGTTAACTTTCATAAATTTACCTTTTTTGAAAACATTAAACCAGTGGTATCTAGGAGGATACAGATTTTCATACAGATTTTAGTAAGATATCATACATTAAATAAATTGCTGTTTTCAATTTCATTGGGTAAATACCTTTGGAAATACCATTAAAATCAACACAAAGAAAAAGGAGGGAAAAAAAAAAGAAAATACTAACTAAAGCCGGAGTCTGCATTAATAGCAGCTTGTTTTACCTAAGAAAAAAACCCAAAGTTGAAATCTGAATAACTGTTATTTATTTAAAGATCTCCTGAACCAGACACAAGTCTTTAGAAATCTAACACTGACTGTCCGCTACCAAGCATAAAAACAACAATGAAGCAACAAATAAAGCAGCTTGAAAAAAAGTATTAAACAGAGAACAATATACGTACATATGCATAAGGAAATGTCTACAAAGACTGACACAACAAATATATATTTGTGAAAATACTTTTCTTCAAACTAAATAGAGTGATTTTCTGTCCTGTTGTTTGAATACAAGGTGATATAGAAGAGCAGCTATTATAAAATATTGAAAAACTACCACCAATTGCTCTGCTAAACCCACACGGTCTAAAATTCAGTTCCAAAAGGGTTCAAGCACCAGAGGTGGCCCATTTTTCACAAATAAATATTGTTGGTAGCTTAGTCTGAAAATATAAGGAAAAGAAGATTTATTTTAGAAGAATGGAGACAAAAATGGGTCAGAAGCTGTTTACGAAGAAAGTGTAAAAAAAATGCTAATAGGGTGGGAAGTAGGGAGTTTTCAGCACCATAGGAGACAAAATTAGTAAAGGTACATTAAGACACAAAGGATAAACAAAAACCCCACCTAAATGGAAAAAGGCTGGTTTCAGATACTGAAATACCACTATTTCAAAGAGTATCTGAATGCTGGTACTTCTAAAGTTGGCATAGCCAGTATACCAGGAAGGGTGCCCCACAAAGATTTTCCATCACATTACTGAAATCTCACATACAGGTACCACTTCACATATGATGCTCCTTTTCCCACTGCCATTCATATATATTCCTCTTGTGGCTGCTTAATTATGCTTAGACAATGGGATGCCGCTCACGTATAAAAGTGAGCAACACTGGAACATAACCAAACGTGCATGAATATGAGCTTGCCTAGAAAAATACTTTGGAGAAGAACTTTATGCCCAGTAAACACCTTGAAAAGCACCCAAGTAATTCCCACCAAGAGCTGTACCTCTTCTCTGCTAATGCCTGCAAACACTCAGCCTTATCCCTCACTTTTCCCACCTCATGTGGCAGTATGAAAGAAAAAAACATTGCAATGAAGAAATAAGAACACAGTCCTCCATATACAGTCACACAACTAATGATCAGTACCACTTCTGAACGGAAGAGCTGGTGTACCTTATTCCAAGAAAGAAATAAAGTCTACTTGTGCTATGTAGCAATAACTGGGGGGGGGGGGGGGGGGGGGGATGTTCATATTGTTTTCAGAATTGGTATTTATGCACTACAAAGGGCAAGTCCAAATTATTTTAGCTGCTAGAGTGCATTTGCATCATACTGTGCACTAAACTAAGTAAAATGACAATACACTCAAACATTGCTCAGGAACTTGCCAACACAATCTTCTGATAAGTAAACCTTCATACTGAATTTTCACAGGCAACACATCCTGAAGAATCCCATAGCTGCGGGGTAAATAGCCATGCAGGTTGTCAACACACACCATTTTCATTAACATTCCCCTGGAACTGGATAGAAGACCTCTTTCTTGAATAATGTTTCCCAAGCCTATTAAATTTGACATCCGATATAGAGCTGGACATTAACAAATATCAAGTGGAAATGCATGCATGTGTCAAGCTTAGTGCCAATTCTCCATACGCCTCTATGTATTTTCAGGGATACTACTGAACTAGAAAACAGAGCATGCTTCAAAGGACACAGCTCCTAGTAAGTACAGCAGGTCAGAAACCTGGGGACGCTCAAAAATTTCACACAAAAAAAAAACATTAAAACTATCTAATAAGGACATTCATCTAGGATACAAAAGACCAGGATTCAGGGCTTTGACTAATTTGAAACAAAGATTTAAATCTGAGTTGTCCGTATTCACACCAAGTGCCTTAAGTATCAGATTCCAGCATCAACCAGCCTTTTAAGCCAAAAGTCACAACAGTGATTCACAGCAGGACAGAATGACAGAGACTAAGCTTCCACCTTTACACAGTGAACTGTTCCACCTTTCCCCACCCACAACTACAGTATAACCCTGTGTAGACAAGGTGTATTTGTGATTTAAAACAAATAAACAACTAGATAAAGAAGAATGCAGTCCCATTAGAGGAAGGTACTGAGGAATTTGGGGCCACACTATCATATGTCTTGGTTGAACCCTCATAAACATAGCCTAAATGATGAGTTCTTCTCAGTTCCATCATGCTGCTAATTCCTTCCAACAAAAGGATTTGCAAAAAACTCTTTTCTACCACGCCCAACTGGAAAAGGTAAAATATCCCCTTCTGTTGAGCCTAACTTTCAGTTACCCCATCCTCTGACTACTTAATGCACAATACTCCAATACTTGTGGACAAGAAGCCACCAATTCAAACCACTAATGGAAAAGTGCTCAGTAACAAGGGCTTCCACAACCAGTCGCACCCAAGTCCTTAATAGGTAACCCTAATCTAAAAAAAAAATATTAAGACGGTTGTGTTAGATTTGAATTTTAACAGCATAGGTTAAAAACTGTGAAATAACTGAAAATCCATAAATAGCATCCTCATCTTCAAACCATGATTAACTATAGAATTTTATGAGTTTATCATAGAACTGCCTCAAAAATGAGTCACTACACTTCAGAAAAAGCAACACATCCCCAAAATACCTATGTCCAAAGGCGAATCCTCTAAACCAGCTAAACCTCTCAGATTTAAAAAAAAAAAGGCAGCTTACACACAATTCACAATGCTTACACTGTTGACTACATTTGCCAGTCCCAAACTTCACAGAAAATAGCTAATAGCCATCTTATTTCTTAAAAAATGTCTATTTGTAGACTAAACATTAAAAATTGCACCAGGTAAGTGTAATTCCACTGTAGGCAACTTAATCTGTAACTTGGCATTTATCTTGTGTTGCAACCACTTCAGAGTGACTAAATCAGTATCTCTAAGCGCTAAAACCACTGCGTGTCTCTCAGATCCAGAGAGAAAATTCAAAAGTCTTTAAACAATCAAACTGGTAGAAGGCATTCTATAAACTCACTGAGGTGCAAACTCCATCACCAGAGATTTGAAATGGAACAAAGTATCCCAAAAGAACAGATGTGCAGTACAGCATTTAACATCAGGAAGTTCAAAGGCTATGAGCACCATTCATAAACCAGTATGTGTATGTGATTCATACACCAAATACCTTTGAAGACCTCCTTACAATAGATTACTGTAAGGTTTGCATTTAAAATTAATTAATGATAGAAATAACTGAATTATAGACATTTCAGACTTTTGTTGAGAAGCTTTTTTTTTTTCATGAACATGCTATATTCCACAGGATTCACTCCACAGAAGATGAGAGGTTTTGGCAAGTTAAGTATCTGACTCTTCAACTGAAGCTGTAATAACTCAGGCCTTCAGACGAAGGATTAATTCCTGTATTGTTTCGTGGCAGACAAGTACAGATTAATGCAAAACCTTAGAAGGAACTTGAACAGTTTCACAGGCAATGTAGTTTCCAAAATGCAACCGGCTTGAGACTGCAAAATGCACTGACACAGTGACCCAGAGCATAAACTCACTCGAGAGTTTATCATTAAAAAGACAGCTGTTAACACCAAAAAGTTGACTTTTTTTTTTTTTTTTAAGGTTTTGGATTAATTGGGCATACCCGTGTCTTCCACTTCACTGTCACTAATGTAATCTATCTTTGATCTATCTTTGTTTAAAGGTTAAATTCATCTTCAAAGCAGCTCTGCTCTCACCTTTGAAGGACTCAATGGCCTGATCATAAAAGATCTATAAATTGCCAGAATAGACCAGTGTGAAAGCTGCAGTCAATACGAACACTTCTCAATGCAAGAAAAGCTTCTTTCCACAGAAGACTGGATTTTTTCAAGTACTGGTCCCAAAGAGCAGAACTACTCATTGTTAGAAAAGGTATGTCATCAACATAGGGTAGGTGGAAAGGTGCACACACTTTTACACTCGCCTTCATTAATATCCATAGAAACCCCACCATGCACTGTAGAAAAATCCCTGTCAAAACAATATGTCACCATGAACAAGCAATTCCCCTAGAGAGGAAACAAGGAAAACAGCAAAACAAAACAAAAATCTATGAACCAAGCATGACAGAGTCAGGCACTGAATAAAGTTCTAAAGAGCACATTGGGCACAACCACAGAAGAAGCAAATAAAAGCTCAGGCAGAAGAAACAAGCAAGCAAGAGGGAACGCACAAGTGAGAGATGAAACTTTCATCAAGAGGGAATGGCAGAGAAGGGAAGTAGATCACAGTTTACGCGAGCCCTGAATGACAGCACCCGCTTCACTGCATTACCGTTCCATCCCTACCCCATATGCCAGCACAACAACCTCCCCATTATTACTCACCCAATACATAGCATCTCCACATAATAATCATTTCAATCATGCCAGTCACTCAGAGAACAAGTGATTAGCCCTCTGCAGAGAGTGTTTGGGGAGGATGAAAAAATACAAAGGTGAGAGAGTTTAAGAATATTTAAAACTTCATCAAATTTAAACTAAAGACATTTTCAAGTAACTCATAAAAAGCAAAGGGTAGCATGCAAGTCAGCCCCAAATGTCAATCTTTTTAATCACTTCGTTTTAAAGTGTCAACTGTAGTACAAAAGGTTCATTTTTCATAGCTTTCTGCTGTCACAGGTTTATTTATATCAAAAAAAAAGCAAAACCCATCATTCTGGACCACCCGTGGCCTGTCCCGTGCAAGCAATGGGAGGTGTGTAAGCTTTATGCTTAAGCTTGGAAATGTGAATAACACTTGCACGTGCAAGAGAGATTATTTATGTTGTCCTTAGGCCACAGATGGAGAACTGCCATGTCATGAGGTGCATGTGGCTGACAGGGAAAAACTAACTAGCGAGGCCTGTGCTGCTGTTCAGCGCATGGAAAGGCTGCAACTGCTTTCAACTTCTTGGACAATTAGCACCAAATAGCTACGGGAGAACAAGCTCCCCCAGCCAGCACAGTGAGGGCCAGGCAGTGACGACTGGGGCTTCCTCCCTTATCTGTTGCTCCTTCCTCTCCACATGCTGAGCAGGTGGAAGAACTGCTTAAGTGGAGTCTTTGACAGCTGAAGAGAGGAAGGCCCAGCACTGCAGAAAAAGTAGAACCAGGAGGCATGCAAGTTAGCCAAGGAGATGACAAGGAGTCCTAGAATCAGAGTAGAGACAGGGGAAAGCACATTTGAAGTACATGTTACAAGTTGTAGGCACAAAATTTAAATTTTTTGTTAGTCTATTTGCAGGCTAGTAGGACAAATGACACAGACCTGACTCTTAATTTATGCTAAGAAGAAAAAAAATACAGTATACTGAAAATACGTTTGAAACTTTTTTCATTTTTTATAGTTAACTCACAGCAAAAAGTCTTTGTGGAACATTAAAATCAAGTTTGCAGCTCTTGTTAATTTTAATTCCCTGCCTCTCTAGATGTAAAGACCTGGCTGCTAACTTTACTCTAGTCCCTCTCACACCCAGGCAGACTGAAAGGAGCAAAACCTCAACACCATTCTCCTTATTGCAGTAATGCTTAACACTACAGTTACACTGCAGAAGGTGCAGCAGGCATAAATAAATTTCTCAAAATTTATTCCTTCTGTGTAGTAATGGAATAAGATTTGAGACTCTGGATCAGAGTTTCCTGCACTTGTTTCACATACATTTCAACATGCTTTGTTTTTTTCTATGAGTCAGACCAAGCTCTACCTGAAATCCATTTTCACAGGTACTTAATAGTGTCCAAGCACCACAAAATTCAACATAAAAGGTGAACTGCTATAATATTAAGTAAACTTATTGGTGATAGCCTATCATTATCTCCATAATATGCAGTCACATAATGTTGGCCTTTGGACTGAATTTACAGTATTATTTTATGTCTATCAACTATAAATGAGGTGAGGACATTAGAACTTGAAAAAACACTCATCAGCATGCCACAGATGGATTTTTCAAAGGTAATCTAGGAGGCATGTTAGCAGTAAAACTTTATACAACCATGTAAGAACCTGAACTCTGCAACAGGCCTATGAAAACTACTCAAAAAAAAACCAAAAAACTCAAGTACATAATTATTGGACTATAAGGCAACAAACCAAGCTTAGTATATGCTGCCAACATAAGACAGATGAAAAAAAGCATACACAATTCTGGAGTCCAACACAGGATAAATTTCTAACAAAGATAAAATAACATGACCACGCTAAGTCAGACCAATAGTCAGTGTAGTACAGCATCCTGTCTTCAGATTTGCTTCAACAGCACTTGTACTAAATAGCAATAACAAAAGAATAGCACAGGTTTTACATGAACTGACATTCTTGAAAAAGAAGCAAAAGAAAAAGGTTAGCATCTAATAATATTTTTTCTAATACTTTCCCAGACTGCAGCAATTTAAGTTCAGGAGCTTCCTGGGCATAGGTGATACTGCTGTTTTTAACAGCTCTTAATGGATTTTCCTTCCATTAATTTGCCCCACCACTTTTTAAAACCATGTCCATTCATTTAACATTAACAATATTCGTCAACGAGCAGTTCCACAGATTAACTGCAAGGAAGCATCTTTCATTTGTTCTGAATTTGCTTCCCAGTAGTTTCAGTTGATGCTCCCAAGCTCTTACAGTAGGAGAGACAGTGCACAACCTGTTCTAAAAGTAGAAATACTCATACCATCTCAGCAGATTTGAACTACAACATTCTATATAATTTCCCTGTGTTCACAAAAGACAAACTTACATAAATTTAGAAGAGAACTGCAGGGATAAGAGGAAAGACAAAGAGTCTCTCTTGCAAAAGGAAGTCAAAACAGCTCAAATTATTTAGCATAGCAAATCAAAAGCTAGTATGACTCTTTTCTATAAGTACCAACAGGACAAACACCAGAAAGAGAGAAGAGCTATTTCAGCCTAACAAAAATGTAGACAAATTGCGTACACATTTAGACTGAAAATTTAAAGACTTGAAGAATCAGAAAATCAGGATGTTGCACAGCATTTAAATGGAAGCAGCAGAGGCAAAAGGGCACTTTTTAAGTATCCTTTTTTATCACTTCTAAGACTGCAATTTTCATAAATGTAATGACATTACATGTATCTATGTATCTGTGACATAACTGCCTGCAACACGAAGGGACAGGCTTCCAAGACAGCTGGAAACTCTCGTGTAAACCTATGTATTATTTTGTGCTTTCTCTAAAAGACTCTGCACATGATTTCTGTAAGCAATTTCTATTTGAGTGCAACAAAATCAATACAATTACTTACTATAATGAACTAAAATGTGAAACAAAGGGCTTATGCCCTTGAGACACTTCTGGATAAAAGTATTTGGGAAAGCTTCAGTAAAAGATTGAACGAACTCCTTAAGATTTTGAACTACCGCATCCCCACCGTCCAGACAGGAGGAAAACATACTGTCTGTAAGTGGAGAGTATAACTACAGACCCAAAACCCACAGACAATATTTGAAATCTGGACAGCTTCAACAACATAAATAAATGCAAGATTCAGCGCTTGGATTCTCTCTAGAGAATCTCAATTTTAAATTTTAATTAATGAAGGAATGCAGTTTTTTAGCACGTATATTTAATTTATGAAGAACCAAACCCACCTATTATGGTCTTTCAGATTATATTTTGGCTTTAATTTCAGCATTACTCTAACAAGACAAGTACTAACACTGCAGGTATGTCAGTATCACCTAACATAACAACTGAAGTTTCCCATCCTCATACAAACTAGTTTTCTTGTACATGAAGGTAACAGCTTTTCAAAACTCACTTGTGAAATAATTTTCTCATAAATTTAAATAAAGGTTTTAGATTAGCAATTCCCCAGAAGAGAAAAATGAATGAGTAAAACAAAGAGTAAAAATATTCAAAAGAAGTCAGTAGCATTACATGTCCTGTGATATGCTTCCAAAACTTTATGTAGAAAATTAAAATGGTTTTGGAGAAAAAAAAAAAAATCGTTATTCATAACTTTATGTTAACAAATAATTTAAAGAGGTAACAAACAACAATAAAAAAAAAAAAACATGCGCCATTCCCACCAAACAGCAACAGAAATGAGGCTGGACATCACTTTCTAAATAACTCTGATGTTTCATGCCCAACATGCATTGCCACCAATAGCATGGTACCAAAAGAATGAACAGCTCTCTGACCTCAAGAGCTATCAGTAATATGCTACAAGAAAAACGGGCATTCAGGAATCATGGCAATTACCTTAGAAAAGGTATTTTAAGTTTTATAATGCTGAGCTACCATCTCAAGTTCTCCAAAAGCAGTATGTTCCAAGTAATTCTTTTCCAAAGATGTGCCCTGCACCCACATTCAAATAGGTAGAAGCATGCAATTTGCTTTCTGCTGTGTCATTTATCTAGTTGGTAGGCTTCTAACTCAGACTTACTCTTTTTTCTGAAACACATATAAACAGCCACTGTCACCTATTATTCTGAAATGCTCTTAGATCTCATAAAGCCAATGAATATCAATTTTTCTCTCCAAAACCAGAAATGTTACCAACAAGATCAGAAGAAAATGACAAAAGAAGAAAAAGATCCAGCAAAATGCAGCGTTACAGTTGGATTCTGCTGTCATTTTTGTTCAGGACTCAAGAATCAAATAACTAACTTATTACCCATTTTTATCAACCCAAGTCTAAATCTGGCATGGTATTTTAAAATTTGAAATGTGCTATTTCCAATATTGGTGTCCTAATGCTACTATGAAAAAGCTGTAATTGTCTAAAGCTATAGCTGCATGACTATAGTGAAAGCTACAGACAGTGATATCACTATCACTACTTTTGTACAGTTTATCTGAAAATGTAATACACCTTTTAAAGAGAAACTGCAGTTCTAGGTTGGTGAAACAGGTTTTCAGATTGACATGCTAAGTACAAAAATACTAAGTGAAAAGACTTTTGTCAATAAAATTTAACACATAGTTTGTTAGCAAGTGGAATCTTGTGTAAGACCTTCCAGAAGGCTTAGAGCAACTAAATAACATCCTGAAAGCAGGAAATACATGTAACCACAGCTCTGTCCACAAAGATCTGACAACAGTCACTGGGAAGCAGCTGTTAGTACTCCACCTGCATCAGGGGTAGCTGTACCCTACAGTCAAGACATTAAGCAAAAAAGTATGAATTGTTATGTTAGTAGTGATGCAATGCAGAAAGACTTTCCCTTGAGAAACGTCGCGAGCTTGACTGCCAACGTGATCAAATGAAAGAACACTTCTGTGCCTCAAGAAAACCACTACGATTTATTTAGCACTGCCTTGTAAAGGCAGGATGAAGGCTCAGGGACACCTAAGCCACTATGACTGACCATCAGCAGTTGCACAAGGCAAGGATGACATGCAAATCTCAAAGTTGGTGTAGAGACATTGATCATCAGGCATGGGAATAAAACAAGTTTAGGAAAAAGCAGAGCTGAGTCTTCCTGGAAAGCAGCCTAAGAACTGAGCCATATGAATGCCACAGGCAACTCTGCTTCAGTTGCAGACAGCGGCAAATGAGCACATGCACATTATAGACTGAAGAGATAGAGTGTCACTCATGGAAGTCAGAGTTAAAGTTGTATCCATAGGCACACCAATTTCATTCCCCGGTTTTAAAAGTCTTGCTAGACCAGTCTGGAGGGACATAAGATACCACAGAACAAAGTTCACTGCATAAACCAAAATTTTGTGCTGTTAACATCGAATTTGCAGGGGAGGTGAAGGACAAAAGAAATAATCCTTTCTACAACAATCTGAGTTGTTCTATTTCAGGGGGGACTTCATACGGCAAAGCCACCACCGGCTAAAGGATACTGTGCGATTCTCAAATATCCCTCTCTTCTCTTGAAAACTGTGCTATAATTTAAAGGGACTTACAGGTTGTGCATTCAAAACTCCACCTAAAAAGCTAGGCTTGCATCTGATTCATTTCCAGGGCTCATTTATAACCCCTGGCACTCACCTACTCCATGACCTCACATGCCAGATACAACTAACTGGTCAGCTTGTATCTGACACACAGGTTTGCAGGTGAGGCAAATATCACGTACTGCTCTGCTACAACAGCAGGTTTGCAATTTAGTGGATGCCTCAAGACCAAAAAACAATGCCACTATAAGGTGTACTTCTTAATCCAAGTTTAGCATTGCAAGCCTTCCCCGTCCTGTGATCTCCTTTCCTTCACCTACTGTATAGCCTGATGGAAGCAAAACCTTTCATATTTCAGAGACCTGTATCTTTTGCACATATTAGTGCAAAATTAATGGAGACACTCATGTCTCGAATGCGGGCTACTTCCCAAAATCCTCCTTCTACTGGTCATAGTAGTTTTAAACATGTGAAAGAAGATAAGCATGTAACTTGCTGATTTAATTACGTGGCCCAAGCTATACGCTACCTCCGACCGCGCTGCATGCCTGGGCTGTGTTGAGACACCTCCAGAAACACTATTTGGCTATTTACTCTTTCTTGTGTTAGTATCTTCCCATGACTCACAGTCCACTGTTATCCATCCGCCATTTCTTCCCTCCTCCCATGCCTATCACACATTTTTTGTTATTTTTCATTCCAGAAAGTAAATTTAAAGCTACTTCCAAGGCCTACACCTGTTACCTATGGCAAAGTCTCACAGGACAGTTATATTCAGCTCACTGGAGAAAGTTCTGGGTAACCATATCTACAAAGCTTTTGTGGGGGCTCAGATATATGCTTATAGGGTATGAGGGCTCAACATTTCATTCGCTGAGAACACAGAACACAACTCAGACGTCCAAGAGCTCAGACATAACAGTAGTCCAAAACTCAAGACTTTTACATGCTCTCTGCATAAAAGTAGATGATACTAAATTAAAAGTATTTCCCCACAGATAATGCAGGCTACATGCACAGAAATAAAACACTAAATACTTGCATAATAGCATCCAAGAGGAAACTATTGAGGATCATTCAAAAATATATGTGTGTATTAAAAAGTGCTATTACCATAATTGATTAGGTTCTCTTTGCATATTTATTCATTTATTAGTTGAAAAGCATAGTAATAAACTTAAGGAAAGGTGGAGAATTTCATTAGTAATACTGAAAATAAACACTGTTCAAAATGAATTTTTTCTAAAATTAATGAGTATGTCTCCCTCTCATCCACATCCTTTCATATCACTACATGCAAACTTATGACTGACACCTCACACATCATGACACTTATGTGACAGGAGGCTAGGTGCATGCAGAATTTAAGATAAGTAGAGCTAAAAATGCTGTGGGGCGGGCAGGGAGGGAAAAGGAATCTGTTAACTTGCTGGAGAGGTTAGGAGACCAACATTACACAAGCAATGGAGCTTTAAGCTTTAACTGTTTCTAACCAGTCAAGGAAAAGACAACTTATACAGATCTACAGCTTCATACAGACATGTAAGTGCAACTTCATAGGCAATCTTCTGCAGTAAATGCCACTTGGCAATGGAAACTTCACCTCCCATTTCAGCTCAATCCTCTGAGCAAGTGCTGTGCAATAATAACTCCCAAGAGGTATTCCTTCTCCAAAGCCAAAGGAATCTCCCTTTAAATTCTACATTCAAAGCAAGAGGTCCAGCCATAGGGATAATGAAACGCCAAGATTTTGTTCCATGTGGAAGAAGAAAGCCCAGCGTTTCATTTTTAACGTGCATTTCAAGGAGTAATACAACTCACCTTTACACTGAAAGCCAAAATTATTCAAAAGTAGCAATTTAATTTCATTCCCTTATCCAACTGTGGATGGAGAGGCAGTATCATGGTACCTGCCCTACTCATTTAGTGTCTGTTCTTTAATTTCTAAGCGAAATGTGAATTTGTTTTACTTAAATGAATTAACAATTTAATAAGCAATACAAAGTTACATAAATGTTGCATCACCTTAAGAATGTATCTGTTGTTTAATAATGTTCTTCCACCTGCCATCAAAGTAATACCAGTTACTGCTCCTACACTGCAGATTTAATTCACAAAGTGTATTTTCCAAAGTTTTTTCCAAACCAAGTTAAAAAACAAGGAAAAACATAGTAGCTTATAATTAAAATGTAAGTTGATACAACAGTTGCAACAGAGTAAAGAACTTACATAACTTGTGATACACCTTGTATTAAGGACAAAAAGTAATGGCTCTAAAAAATACTTCTTTCCCTAAAAGCTACCACTTCAGAATAGTTTTCATCTAGAGACTATTCCGTCCTAACCAGACTTGAATCTTGTGCAATCATGGTACAGTACAACATTATTTAGTTTTTCTGGTCATTTGAGATAACAAATAGCATGATCACATTGACCTGGGCTCTAAATTACATTACTTGCAACAAGATTTAAGGCTGATCAGAATTTTTCATTCTTTAGAAAACATGGCAGATACTACTTGTATTAATTTCAGCTTTCAGTATCAGAACAGCACACGAAGGCCCTAGCTACAGACAGCATTGCCATTTTACAAAAAACAGCTCTACCACATTCTGTCTGCTCATACACTAGGGTAAGAAAAAATCATACACCTTGGTTCAACCCTCCCACTAGGGTAACAGTAGCAAACTCTAATGGGTTTTGATTCTGACACTGCACATAACAGTGCAATGATGCTAACAGAATAACTTCTGTCAGCGTAGGCTGTGTAGGGATTGCCGACGCAGAGAAAATGCCAGCATAGCTACAGCAGCAGAGACTACTGTCCAACTGAGATCCAAGTGTGAACATAAACACAAAGAGGTTATCTGAATTTTACAGTACACTTGTTCTTAAAATCCAGGTACCAGTATGTACAGGTACTGATAACTACTACTCTTCAGTAATTTTTTTTTACTTAGGGAAAGGAATCATTGGCAAACAAGGTGCTAAGAGAAACCAGTAATCTGCTTATGAGAACACGAGTTAATTTCAGCAATCACATGACACAAATCTGGAAAGGTTCTCAAACACTACAGAAAAATCATGAAAATGAAGTCATTGGGGCAGAAGCATATTCCTCCTCCTTTCCAGTTGTCTGAAGCATGACAGACCTTAAACCAGTCATTGATGAACTGCTTTGAATTGTTCCATTTTCAAGTTCCAACTGTGGAGGTGAGAAGGCCCTGAGGAAAAAGTTGTGAAATGACCTGTAGCTGGAACTTGTTTTCCTGTTTCAGTCTGTAAATCTGCTTATCTGCTTACCCACCCCTCTTGAGGCACAGTTTCCCGGTGTTAGAAAATTCCTACCTACCTGTGCTGAAGAATCTTTAAAGTAAGTGAGTTCTAATGCATTGGAATGAGTGCTGCACTATTAAGGAAGCTTCAGTCTAATCTCATTGCTTAAAAAAAAAAATAATATAAAAGTCAAGAACAAATTAAAATAATACCCAAATATGAAAAAGCTTTCTCTAGAAGATCCCTGCAGCTTGTCTGGACAAGCTAAAATACCTTTAATCACTAAACACAGAAATTGAAGCAGACCAGTCAGGCAAAATCCATACAGAGCTTGGGAGGGGCAGGTGGTGTTGCTAGGCCTTCCCAAGCAGCACAAAAGTCCCAAGCTGCTCCTCAGTTCCACAGGCGCCACATGTTCCCTGAATCCTGAGAGCTTCTTGTGCAAAATGAGTGCTTTTACCCATTTTCACTCTCTCAGGAAGGTCACTTTCATCTAGAAATCATAATAAAAATCACCCCTTCCATCATTCTCTGCAACTGAGTAGCAAATACTGGTCTGAAGTGGAAGGCATAAACTACTCTCTTCTTTCAAACTACCAAGGACTTAGCTTAATTAGCAATTAAAAGTAAGTAGTACAAAAGATTCTTTTCTTACTGAATATAATGGAGTCATCGTTGTTCTCAGATTTTTGGCCACAATGCAAGCAAGCTCGCAGTTTGCAACTGGCATTACAGGAAAACATCCTACCATTCAAAAGCAAAAAACAAACTGCCACAAGGGAAGAAAATCAACTAATAAAGACGACAACTTAAGATGACAGCATTTTTACTGACAGGGAATAGATTGCAATATTCCAACTCCAGCTTTTTCCTAGTACAGTTTGGAACACATCTACATTCCCAGATTAACTGAAGACAACCTTCAAGATTAGGCATCACGTCCTATGTGACAATCATATCCCTACCACAGACAATTATCTAAGGAAGCCTTACACAACCTTCCACAATTCTTCCCAAACTGTCCCAAGTACATCCTCCTCCCCTACAATAGATTTCCATACTATAATTCATTTTTTGCTGTGCTTTCCAGGTTTTTTTTAACATAACAAATGTCTCCTTTCCAGGTTCCATTCAACCGTTAATAGTTTTTTCAAATTATTTATATCACATAAACTTTTAAAATATAAATAAAATAAATATAAAAAATTAAATATAAATATATAAAAATATAAATAATTAAACTGTCTTGCATTGAGACTACACATAGAAAAAAAACCCAAGACAGCAAAGACAGGCAATGTATAACTAATGCCGGAAAACTGCCAAAACCAATACATTTTTTTAAGACATGAACTTGTAAGTTAACAGAGCCTTTTTAAGGTTATAAATCAGACCTTATTCTGCTCATTAGTTAACATGGACTCTGACGGTCTCTGTGATCTCATCTTACTTAGGCAACAAAAATTAACTCTGCTATAAGCATAAACACCTCTAAATCCTCCCCACATATAAGCAGAAGCAGCATTAAAGCCATTTCAGCTATTAATTTCCTCCACATAGTAACTACAGTTAAGAAAGCCCTCCACTACAAAAACTTAACTTGCTAATTAAATTACTTGTGGTCCTATGCTTAGGGTATATTTAAGGATTTTCATAAAGATGCCAGGCCAGAAGAGGCTGGCTCAGACATGCATCTCTCTCATAGCATTTAACGCTGAGAGGTTTGTTTTTATGCACGACTTTATTTGATTTATTTCCCCACCTCTTAAGCAAGGAAGAGAGAAGTACATACTGCTCTGACTCAAAATTAACTGAACAGTTTCTAACTAGGGATTCTTTTTCAGAAATTATAAAAAGTAAAAGCTATACTCACCCTTTCTTTTGAATTAAGAAAAGAACAAATAAACACTCTTATTTTTAAAAACAAGAAAAAAAAGAAATTTGGTTAAGAAGCACAAAAGATCCTTAAGCCTAATTTGTTGATTTTTTAACAGGTAATATTTGAAATCAGATAGTCCTTCAATGAGTTTTATAATCTCCCATCTTTGAAAATTTATAATGTTCAAGTTAACAAAATCACAAATTCAAAGGTTCTGCCCTTCCAGCCCTTAAAACCCAAGAAAGATTAAAAATACTCAGAAAACAACACATTCTGTGCACCACACCAAAGACTTAGAATGCATAAAGTTTTAAGAACTATAGTGTGTTTCATTTACCTTTAGTTACTATACTTATAATATGCCCAGCAGTTCCATGAAAGTTTACCAACCAATGCACTCAATTTTTGTACTTCTGTATTCTTCCCAATATCATCCCACTTTTTCTTTCCTACTAGAGATTGCTTATGACATGTTTTATGATGTTACATAATGGATGTTTTCCATTTTTCTTATCCTTCCACTTTATCTTACACTCTTTCTAGACTTTGTTGCATTAAACTATACTGTTACATTCTCTAGATCAGCATCATTCACCCTTACACAGCCTTTCAATTCCATACTATTTCCTGCCCTTTTAACATTTCCACCTACATCTTCCATACTTGCTCGGCTTGCTTTATCCTTCAAATCTAAAGGCAGCAAAACATGACATGGGAACAGACACATGGCAGTTCTTGGCCTTCATCTTCACCTTGAGGGAAGAGCAGAAGTAGTAGGTTTCTTTACTCTTCCCCTCCTTGGCGAGTAAGGAGGGAAAAGGGAAGCAACAGAAGATAAAGACAGACAATGTATCCAATGCTTCTGTTAAAGGAGCAGCTTCCTCTACCATGCTTTACTTTCATTTCAAAAATGGGAGAGAGCAGAAGCACTGTTACATTCAGAACTTAGAGCATATAACTCTTACTAAGCTTTTTCCTCTCCACAAACCCTCCTCAATTTTGTTATCTCTATTTTGTTCCTGTTTACCTTGTTTTTAAAACCTTTTGAAGCAGGGACCAGCACCATCAATAGCTTAAATGCTACTTTAAATTAGCAGTAACAGTTAGATGGTATCCAGGAACAAGATTCAGGTCACTGCTGGAAAGAATAAATATACTATGATTTCCACTGCTGCCACCCCCCCATTTTGCCTGCATCACTATGACACCCATGTAATTCCTTGGTTTACCACTCTTCCTCACATCTAATCTTATAAGTATCCTTTTCCAACTTTTCCTCCACTTACTTTAACTGAAAGTATTTTATTTTTATTATAGTACTATATTCTGAAAAAACCTTCCCAGAAGACTGTCATTTCTCCTCTTCCCCAAAATAAAATGGAGGCCCTATTTTCAGTAGGCATAGGTTCAAATATAATTCATTAAGTACTCAACCTAGATCCCTCAGCATCTTTTTCCTTCATTCAGAGTCACATCCGCAATGACATAAAACAACTTCATGAAAAAAGATTTAGTTTTCTCCTACAGTCCTCATTACATATATTCTGGAATTCTCTGCTGCTGCACTTATGTTCAGATCTGAACCTGTCCCAAGTCTCCTAGTAGCAAACTAACTTCACAAAATACTAAGTCCTCCTTCAGAGAGAGTAATGAAGCTGGGCCACTGTGCTCATCCCATCCCTTCTCTCCAAAAAAGAAATATAATCCCGGCAACCTGTGCCTCCAAAATATATATATAATTCCATCCCCCATAAGAAGATAAGGGAGCAAACCTTTCTGCTTCAGCAATAGTTTTATAAATATTCCTTAAAGAAACAGTATCACACTAAGCTGGACCCATCTTAGCCTCCCAAATATATCTCTCTCAAAGCACCTGCACAGCCTTTTTTGAGTCTGCACAATGAACCATATCGGTTATCTAAAACTAATGAGTTTTCCGTTTTTACTAGATTATTTTTGATCTGAATCAGTTCTCCAGCCTGATTCATCACACAGGCCCAAAAACGGTTCCCCTGGCACATACGAGAAGCAACAGAGGGAGTACTTAAAATTCTGTTACCTAGAGGAAAAATAGATCAAACTAAAGCCATAGCTTTAATTCATTATTCTACTCTAGATTCTTGAGCAAGTTTTCAAATCATAAGACAATAAAAACAGTGCTTAAATAAAAAGTTAAAATGGCAACTGCAATGGACGTAACGTAATACTACCCAAAAAGAGAAACCTATTGGTTCTATTTTAAAAGCTGCTGCACTGGATCTTTTGACTAATACTGAAAATGATATCCTGAAACTGTTCAGAATTTTCAAATTCTCAAAATGCAAGCAGAAATTTAATGAAGCATGTTCACAATTCAATCTGCTTTAGACTTTAATAACCAATCTATATTGAGAAGTGAATCATAATCCTCAGAACGCCACTGTAAGAAAAGGAAATGACTTAAAGCCATTTTAAGAACAACAATTAATTTAACAACTTACCACAAAGGAAATTCATATGTAGACATATAGTGTTCTGGTTGTAATTCATAACACACTTTTAGTCACTCCCTTTACAAAACTATAAATGAGCTCTTAATTCTACATCTTAATTAAACAAGCTTCTTCCGTGAACGCTACGTAGTAAATGCTAGAACCATAAAGGAAGCTATTTTGTCAAAACAGCTCTGACGGTAATCCATGTGTCCTCTTATACACTAAAGTGAAAGTAGCTGAGAAAGAATATTCTTCAACTCCCAAACACACTTAAGGGGCTTTCTGTTCAATAACACAGTATTTTATTTACATAAGGAATACTTTCCTATCATTCTTTCAATACAAAGAATAGTATTCAGTATCAAGAATAATACCTGATCCACTGCAAAATATTGACAAACAGAGCTCATTTTAAAAGCGTACCATTCAACAAACTTTATTAGGTCCACAAGCAAACTATCAAATGGCACATACTACTTTTGACAATATCAGTAGAACTAGTTTTGAAAACAAGCTTTCAACAGACTAGTCTTGAAACAGGCCAGTCTTGAAAACAGCCTTTCCACAAGAGGAATTACAACTACTATGGCTATTTCTTTAATGTCCTTATCTGTACATCAGAAACATACAAAAAAATAATTATTTTCTCTTGCTTTACAGAGCTTCCCTGGTCCAACAAACTCAGATTAGACTACAACAATCACAGTTTCTCTCTTTCCTCATAACAAAAATGTTCTGTAAGGTACCCAAGATTATCCTCTCAGGTACACCTACACAAATCCCGGAAACCTTCTGTAGGACTCCATACACGACCACTTAGTTCAATCTTGTCTGTTTTCAAGTACAAAGTATCCTTCTAGTGAAGAAGATTAACATTGTTAACATTTGTAACAGACTGTCAACTGGGCTCTATAAGGACACCTGAAGTATAATGAGCATCACTTCCATTTGTAATTGTGAAGATGCATTATTCGAATGTTACACTTCAAACAGGATAGTTGCAAAATCTCACCAAGAAGGGAGGTTAAAACAAAAAGTAACTTACATGAGTTGTACATGTAAAATACAAGATAGGTGTGAAATTACAGGACTGTAAGTTGTATACATATACCTACATGCATCCACAGTGAGCATGGTAACGGATCAGCTTCTGGAATTATCTGAACCAATACTAAAAACGTGCCACCTAGCTCAGATACGTATTCACCTCAGACTCGCGGCCCATCTGCTAAATTCATTTCTGCAGAAGCTGATCTGACCCCTTTACAGCAACAACTAGTTTTTACACAACTATTTTAGTGTTCTCAAACTACAAATCCATACATTTCCTTCCCTTTCAGTCTGTTGAAAATACTGCAAAAACCCTCCCATTACTCCAAAATCGTATCAGTTGAGACCAAGAACAACAGTATTTGTTCACTAGCCAGAGTTCAACCTGAAGTTTTACTCATGAATCTATAAGGCTGGAAACCAAAGCTTAATTTCTCCACAGAACTTAAGTTTGCCTAATTCTTGGTGGGATAAAGAACAACAGTGGGCTATGACCTACAATTCTGATACTGGAAAGTCTTATGATAAATGCTGATCAGCATAAAATCACTTTATAGCTGTAAATATTTTCCATGACTCTCCTTAATTTTGTATTACCTTACTAATGTAGTGAAAAAACGGTTCTACACACACAGAGTACGAGACATCTACTCTTTTCTAAAATGGTGTAACAAACATATGGTATAGCTTTTAGATGATGCTTTCAACATTTACTTCAGATGGTATCAACACTTGCAGATCGTCTTACCTCCACAATTATCAAGTCCACTCAACCCACTACAGTGAACAGCTATAAAGGCTGGCAAGAGGCAGAGCACCATGCTTTTCATGAGAAGAAAGCACACCTGAATACTATGTATAGAACAAAAGCTTCAGATTATCTATTTCTTCTTCACATTCGGTACATGAGATTACCTGTGTAGAAATTTGAAAGCCAGAGTCCACAAGTATCATGACTCTCAAATGGATCAATGGAAAGATTTCAGTGGTTAAATTACTGGAATGGAATTGAAGGAAAATAATTGTGTCACATCCTTGCCACAGGTTTTCTTCACACTTTCAAAATTTAGGTAATTTATCAGAACGTCTATTCCTCAGCTGCTAAAATACAATAATATTTCTCTCTCTTCTTCATCCAAAATTGCTGCCCGCCTTGTCTGTTTGATTATTAAGTCAGTAGGGCATGAATTATCCTAAGTCTATGCATATGTGTCACTGAAAGAAAAGGACCACTTCAGCCTCCAGACTTGGTAGGCCAGAACTTAGAAGCTACAGTATGTAACATTTATTCCACAAGACACATGAAAAGCTACCATAACAAGGAAAAATCTTACATTGTATTCCCTATTAACAGTCTCCTGATAGCAAACATGAAGCTTACTGAAATGCGAATACCAATGCTAGCTGTCCTACAATCTTCACTATACTTCTACAAAAGCATTTTGTTTGTAGAGATGAGGTCGATCCTTGCCTTTTCATTAACATACTGAAATGACTAGTGTAACCTTTGTAACTTCCTTGATTTCCTCACCTTCCCGAAGAAGTAACACTACACTTTAAACTTAAGAAACTTAAGTTTTGAACAATAAAAAACACTATTTTAAAGAAATGCCCCTTAAACACTAGTTTTGAAAGTATCAAAACACACTAAGTATCTCATACTTAAGCGAAAAGTACTGCGTAATGTCCATTTAAAAAAAAAAAAGTTGTTTTTAATACCAGATAAAGTACAAATATTGCAAACCTATAACTAAGTCTTTAAGGATCAGGATACATAAATATCACATAGACTCAAAGTATAAACATGGCACAAGAATGAACTACAGAATGTGTCATCCATTACACCTTAACTGGGTCCTAAATAAAAAACCCTACTCTATTAAACATAAAGCCCAAATTGCATATAGAAAAATACTGACCTTAAAAAATTCATACATCAGTCCCAATTAGCCAATAAACACACTTAACATTTTTACTTCAAATCTTTCCAATTCCAGGCACCTTCAAAAAAGGCTAGAAAACCAGTTCCACCCATAACACAACTTACAAAATTTCAACCAACTTCAATTTGTTCCACATTAACAGACCGTATGCTAGGTAATAATCAAATAATAAGAAATGCAGAATGTATTTTAAAAAACCATAAAGGAACAGCTCAAATACAAATTTACAGAAATCGGAACAGCTGCCCACTTCCTGGTATGCTTTACAAATGTCTCATGGTACCAATTCCCAATTTCTCAGTACTGCCATTATATAATGCAAACACTATAATTCTTTTTAAAGCAATATTTATTTATTTGTTCTGATGAAAATAAATTAAGCCAAAATGTTTCCAAAGTTATTAAAATAATAACTTTACTACACCTAGACTAATCTGCTAAGATGTTTTCCTCCACAATTATTTTTCAAGCAGTCTGTTATAATTAAAACTGAGGATATTTAATTATAGATTAGTAGAAAATTAACATTAAAGTCAACACGAAAGGGACAACGTCAATATATACTAATTCATACTGTCCAGAACTATTTTTAAACAAGCAACACCTACAATTATAAGAAAGACGAAAGAATACTGTTGCTGTGCACTTATTTTCTATGCTTAATAAAACCACTGATAATTACTTTGTTAATTTTGTCAACACATACGGCCTTTACACAAAGGAAATACCATTTTTAAAATCAGCTCGAAAATAAAAGGGCTGCAAACCACAAAAGGTAACGGAGACCAAAACCTGGTATACTGCGTTGAACTACTTTGTCTCTCTTTAAATCAACTTCAATATCAATACTTTTAAATGGAAACATGCTTGAAATTTTGTCTACAGGATATGACAAACTCATAAACTCAATGAATAGGAATTAACAAATATCTTATAGCCAATACATTAGATCAGCTGCATCAACCTAAATCTGTATAGAAGCCAAATAATTACTGGTTACGAAATGAAGGTTTGTCACTGAAAGAAAGTCAACTTTGGCTAAACATTGGAAGTACCATTTAANGTTTCCAATTCAATTCCAATACAATGGATCCCCCCCCTTCCCCCCAAAGTAATCTTTAAGCTTCTTTAAGCTTCACCTCCTGCAAGAACATCTTCCTGGGAGAAAGAGACATGAAGATAACAGCAGGGGTTTTGGTTTTGTTTTGGGTTTTTTTTTGCTCCTTCACATTAACGTTCCTGTCAACTACAGAAGCATAACAGTAAGTACTTTCTCCTATACCAGACTGGCTACATTGGATTTTCAGCATTTCAACCAGTTTGAAAGGTGACCTGTCTTCTAATTTCCCTCTCCTCTCCCGCAAAACCACACTAGCTGCAAACTATGACTTTCAGGCTCCTTTTCTGCAAAATAAATACCAAATTTTTGGCAATAGAAAATTCTATTCCTCTGTAATGTATACTAACAGCGTGTACACCATTACAGGAAAGTTTGATTTCTTCTGGCTTATCACATATCCGATACATGGAGCAACAATACAATATTCCTGACCTTTAGTCTTTATCTTCAATAATTCATAAAATCGTATAGATCTGACATCTTATCTGCGCTTTTCATTTGCTACACCAAGCAGCAGGACTCAGTTTAGTTCATGATGCTACAGCCATACATCCTACAAAGCAAAACGTACCAAAAAAGGGGGATTGCAGTCCAGACCTGGAGCATGAATAAAACCCACAAATATGTTAAAGCTCCAGACACGAAGCCTCCTCCATCCCTGAAAGAGATCCCAGATTTCTTCGTATTAAACTGTCAGGGTGTGGCTTCATTAAACCAGAGTTCCCACTGCAAAGGCTTCACAAAATCTCCTGATCGGCCTGCAAGTGGCTGGAGCCAATGCACCGATTCCTGCTGAGTGAACCCGAGTAACAACAACAGTAGTACCTCCTCGTATTGATGCACCGAGTTTAAGCCCACAACAGAATCCTGCTGCTGCACAAGAGCCTGTGCAGGTTATGGAGCAGTTCCTTCAACACTTGCAACACAGGACCTCATCAGTTAGTCTCCCTGGACATGTACACTGCTCCTACCACCTTAACCACAAATAACACTGTCAGGCACTCACAGAAGAGATGCTGCTACAGCCTGCCTTTTTAAAAGCTTCAATAGCGGGTGTACTATTCGCTCATCGAGGGGAGTGCCAATAAATTTTTGCCTTTGTGAAGGATTCCTCTGGAAACATGACTCAATGGTTTTTCTTACCTGCTATCCTTGCACATAAATCTCATGTTACTTTATAATGCGCTGGTTTGTAGAGTCTTAAATCAGTCAGTTAGTATTTCATAATTATGGAGTCTAGGGTCTTTGTTAGCTGTTGTTGCTCCGTGCCCAAAATGAAAGATTTTGCTACTATTGCTGTAAAACCTATTAATTAAATGCACATATATACGGCCACACTTTCTACAATAAAAATAACTGTTACATGAAATTAAAGTGATTTGCTAGATTAATTACTCTAAGCCTTCCCATACAGTATAGACTGTATGAAGCTTCACACACACAGAAAAGGAATTAAGTAACAAACATCTTAAAAATAACAACTTCTTACTTATCAGTAACAGTAATTGAAACGTGCACATTCCCTGAAAGTAAAAAGCACAAACAAAACCTAACCTGGTTCAAGCCAAGAAATTCTTCTCAAACATCTCTGCACTGAACAGTAACGTTTTAATCTTTTTACTTACTTAAAAAATCGACTTTTCTCAGAGACAAGTTTTACAGATAACATACTTTGTTAGTTAGTGTGCAATTCATAAATGTCCAAAACACTGTCAGAAAACTGAGGTGAAATAGCAAAATATCTGGTTGTGGGGTTTTTTTTAGTATTCACTGCATAGATTCATACATTGATACAGAAGCAGAACATATAATGATATTTTTAGAAATACACTTCAAAACTATCAAGACGCTGCACAACTTCAGTTATCTCGGACTATCTGTATACACTAAAACTTTAATCGACTGGTATAAAAAAAGAAAATGCATTATATGCAAGGAAGGACTCAAAACAACTAATACGCTTTATTGCTCCCTGCATTACTTAATTTTACAGTATGCAAAATAAAACTTAACCTAGTGATGTTAGGCAACAGATGATCTAATTACATACAATGCTTTTATTTTCTATGCAGTATCCTTAAGCTCTATCCCATATACGATTCTTTCTAATACTGCCGATAGCCTCAACAGCATTCACAGAGCAGACGTTATTTCTGGTCCACTAACAGTTAACGTACATTATTTAACTGGTCTGACATGTCACTCCCCTACCTTTTTGACTTATCGGAAAAAGTACTTTTATAAATAACTCTGAAAATCAAAAGGAAACCACGAGATTTTTTTAAATATAAGCACAAAGAAAAGTGTACTTGCTTTTCCTTCCATCCCTCCGCCCTCCCCCCACGTCCTGACATTGAGCTTTTCCAATCATGCCAGAAATAAACACCCAAACACAAGGGCCTAGGCTACTGGATTCAACACACTTTAGAGTCTGGTCTTCAGATCAACCAAGACCAGCCACGGAAAATGATTCTTCGCATGAAAGTATCAGCATACAGCACGGGCACAACAATAGGATGAACAAAGTGTCAAACACCGCGCTACTGACAGGAACAAGTCAGAAAGCAGGAACCAGAAGAACGCAGTCCCCTGCTTCAGCCGTGTGGCATTTCAAAAACAGTTCGACATATTCCGTCGCACGAACGTTTTCTTCGCCTTTAGTCTTTAAACACAGCCGGCAGACGCTCAGCCTGCACAGCCTTTGTCAACAGCTTACGGATGGGCAGCAGAATGTGCTACAGGTTGATAAGGAGGACACCGGCGCTGCGAACGCCCTGCCTGCAGCAGGGAAGCACCCAGAAACAACTTGCAATGCGCAGGAGAG
>VZSZ01008660.1:13821-30826 GCA_013398815.1 Ibidorhyncha struthersii
AGCACAAGTCTTACAAGCAGCAGCTGAGGGAACTGAGGTTGTTTAGCCTGGAGAAGGGGAGGCTGAGGGGGGACCTTATCGCTCTCTATCACTATCCGAAAGGAGGTTGTAGAGAGTTGAGGGTCAACCTCTTCTCCCAAGTAACAAGTGAGACGACAAGAGGAAATGGCCTCAAGTTGTGCCAGGAGAGGTTTACATTGGATATCAGGAAAAATGTCTTCACTGAAAGGGTTATCAAGCATCAGAACAAGCTTCCCAGGGAAGTGGTTGAGTCACCATCCCTGGAGGTATTTAGAAGATGTGTAGACATGGTGCTTAGGGACATGGTTTAGTGGTAACTTGGCAGTGCTAGGTTAACAGTTGATCTTAAAGGTCTTTTCCAATGTAAACAATTCTATGATTTTACTATTTCCAGTTATACTGCACTTTCTAAGAATTTTATATTTATCTTCACTATGATACTGTATAATGTTGTTGATCCCAGTACTTTCTGTATCTTGCCTCTCTTATTTGTGGATTCTTTAATTTTCAAGCCCATCAGACAGACATCTCCACTCCCAACTGCAGGACAAGCTTAAAATCACACACATGTACATGCATCAATAAACAGAAAATCAGCTTCCATGGATAGGAAGGATGATAAGTGTTGATCTTGGGTTTCATTGTTGCATACAATGGACTTGGAATAAAGCACTCTGGGTGTTGGGGTGGTTTTTTTCTTCTTTAATTGCACTGTATTGTACTTGAGGGTTGCTTCCAGTTTATAGCTGCAGGGCTTGAGGGGACTCTAGTGTGTTCGGTGGAGTAAAACTTCTCCACTCTGCTACAACTCTGCTAAAAGTAAAGCCTGTCTGAGAACTCAAGACTCATAGTCATGTTATTAAATTAGGTTCAAAAATGGTCATTTAATTGCTGTGCACTTTCTTTCCTCTTTACACGTCCTCTACTTTCCTCCTCTCCTGAAGAGTGGTATCACTAACCCAAATGTAGGT
Organism: Ibidorhyncha struthersii; assembly: GCA_013398815.1. Taxonomy (NCBI): domain Eukaryota; kingdom Metazoa; phylum Chordata; class Aves; order Charadriiformes; family Charadriidae; genus Ibidorhyncha; species Ibidorhyncha struthersii. Next base: position 14,814 of record VZSZ01008660.1, read on the forward strand.
AAGGAAAATTTTTCCATTGCTGATTTGGGCCATATAGGACTTACTTGCATTTCCACAGCCACTTTGGATCAATTAAGTTTTTCCTGGTTTTATGTCTCTGCATCAGTTCTTCATTTCTATAGCTTTGCATGTGTTCCTTCAAACAGACAAAACAACCCTGGAATACCTCACTCTGTCAATGCAAACCGAGAAACTTCTTTGCTTTTTCTCTTCTCTCCACTCTTTCCACCTTTCCCCAGATCCCCTCTCCTTCAGCAACAGTTTCTAGCCACATTCCATTGACTGGATTTGCATGCTGTGCAAAGTGATTTTCACTAATCTGCTACGTAGTAGGCAATTGTTAAAACAATTTGTCCATATTAATCAGTGGTGTAACTTCATTGATTTCAGTTGGAGTCACACCAGGAATTAATGTGGGCTATTAATTTTGCAGAAAGCTTTTCATATGCAAGTAGGTGTGTTGTGCAATTGCCAAGAGTGTTGACGACTGCTGCAGCTGCTAGGGCAGATACTAGTTGCTGTGGGGATCTCTGCAGTGTCTTGTCATAAGAAGATATAATTCCCTCTGGATGAAACCTTTTGGAAGCTATTTTTTATCCAATGAGCTTATTTGCTTTACCTGCTGACTGTATTTACATTCATTTTAAATTTTCACAGAAAAGTGTGTCAGTCCATGGTGCATGATACTTCTAACAATACGTGCTACCACTGTTGACCTAATGCTCAGGAAAAAGATGCATCAAGCTTTTCTATGTAATGAACCTAAGCTCCCTTTCACAATAGATCCTTAAAGCCTTTTTAATAAAGGGCTCATGTACAATGCAGCAAGACTGACCTAAAACCTGGAGCAACTAGATTTCCTTGCAACACTTTTTCTCACAGACCTTGGTAGCCATTTCATGTAAGTGAAAATTTGGACATTTCTCTTTGAATAAAATATAATGTGAATGACTGACTGAAGTTCAGTGTTCCTAGGGTGTTTTCATTTGATACAAAAATTAATTTTGTGCTATGCTCATTGGTCTTTGTTATTTTATGCATCTGAAAGATTTTTATTGGTAACTGTTGAACACTGGTGCTGTAGAAATCAGAAAAGAAGACTTGGGAAGAGGAGAAGGCTAGCAGACAGATAGGAGATATTTCAAGTTTCTGTCACCTCACAAGAGCCATGGGGCGATCACAGGCTATTCGTAGTAGGTGGATATTTTAATGAAAATAACTATTAGTTTTAATCAATTACACGTCTATGTTACTATTAAGTTTCAATGAAAATACATTGTTTAGATGCATGATCAAACCTCCTGTAGCCATTGTTTCCTAACTGTATTGCATATTGGTAGGTCACATTGCTTTCACAACCCAAAAGGTTACAAAGCCAGATTGTTTGAAAACCCTAACAACTCTGTGGCTCAGAGGATGTCATGAAGCAGTGGTATAATGATATTGATGGGGGACATGTACAACTACTACAAGATTTAACAAAATCTCCCTGAACTCTGCATGCATATAATGCACCAACACAACCAAGTACAAAGAACTGAGAAATTTGTAGATGCAAATTATAATTTGTCCTTTTGGAACATAAGATCTGTTAAAACAGGGACTGCTGAATGACCAGTCTGCATACTCAAAGGATAAGGTCATGTTTTCATCCCAGCATGTCCTAACTTCGTATAAAGAGAGCAAGAGACAGCAATGCTAAGAACTCTAATTCTATAAATAACCCAAGAGCAAGCTTCTCAGCAAAGTGTGGCTGATCTGACTATGAAGACTATCCTTTGCTATATATAGCTAAAGAACAAGTATTTTAAAAAGATCAGAGGAAGAATAAAAATAAGCTAAGTACATCCAAGCATAGTTTTGAAATGCAGGTTTGAAGTTCAGCACTAACTGAATCCATGGACAACAGAGGATACCATCTCCTGTACTTTAGAGAAAATTCCTGCTGAGGAACAAGCCTCCAGGGAGCAAGCTGCAGTCAGCAGTGGACAAGGCATCTATTCAGGCCAGCAGACTGCCTGGTCACTAAAAAAGGCATGAGTGAGACTTGGCCTTGCTCTCCATGTTATCTGCACCAGACAAGATGAGGACAGCTAGCTTGAAGGGGAGACTGAGGCCATCAAACCCTACCTCAGAACCAGTGGCATGTTACAGACATGTTGCAACTCTGGGCGCAGATCTATAAATGAATAATCCAAGCCCATCAACAAGAGTGGGATTTTTAGTAGTAGTTTTATTACGTGGTGACTTGAGTAAGTCCTGGTGCAGCTACAGGTGATGGTTTACGTTCATAAATCTCTCAGAAGCATGTCACAAAAATACTTTTGAGACCATCACCAAGGAGGTCCTGCCCTACCTGCCAATTTAACACTTCTAAAGAGCTGCTCAGGGGAAGGCCCATCACCAGCCTCAGTGAAGCCGTGGGAAGCAGTGCATGGCCAGAGCACCCTCAGATGGTGGGACAAGCTGGCAGGGCTATCAGCAGCACAACAGCACTAACATCACCCACATAAAATGGGAGTAGAAAAAGAAGGGGGAAAAGGGAAAAGTTTCAATACATCCAGTTCACATGATAATTAGAAAGTAGAAAATAGGCTTAAAAATGATATTTTTAAAGATAAACAAAAAGAATCATGGGAAGAGAAGAAATATTTTCAACCAGATGTCTCCAGAATGAGGTGTATATTAGACAGGTGGTTTCACTGAAGCCAGCTTTCCAAGCAGCATACAGAGGGTTCTATGGCATGTGTCTGAAATAAAAATCAGATGCAAACCAGGAGCAAACAGATGAAACCTGGCCAAACCTCCAGGGAGATTAGCAAGTTCCCAAGTACGCTTTTAAGTGAAGGATCATCATGCTTGCTTTATATACACCAATTAACCTTGCACGAAGAGTGGCACTGATGAAGCACAGTTATTCTAGTGTAAAACCAGCATAAGATCAAACTGAGAGGAATAAATTATTTTTTACTGTAGCCTCTCACTTCCTATACAGGCTATACAGGTGAGAAGCCCAAACCTTTGACCAGACTAGCCCACATGCTGGAGGCACATTGGAGTGTACAAGGGGTCAGAAAGGCAGTACAAAGAGATTTCCTTCAGTGATATTTAATGGCTGAGGCTTTGGGAACAGGGAAGCACTGAGCATAATTTCATGTCCCCTCCATGGGGTAATGATTGAGGTCGGTTCACAGCACCAGCTGGGGGTTCAGCAGTGTGAAGGGTGTCAAGAGATGCAGAGGAGAGGGAAGAGGCTGCAACACTCGCCAGCAGCTGTGTTAGGTACATAGGAGCCGGAAGTCGGGCAATCATTTAGATTAATCAGTTATTTCAGTGCTTGTGTTTACAGCATTAACATTTATTCCTATTATACATCTTTCTCCTTTCCTCTAAGACTTCAAGTGTGCAGCAGTGCTGTAGGATCCCCCATTGAAAAGCTAGTAAGCCATCAGGATCAGATCAAACTGCTGGCCAACACACAGGGCACCACGTTGTCACATCTGAGCCAGCAGAGACCCTGCCACAGCCCCCTGCGGGTACCTTCCCCCTCCGCATTTTTCCTTCTGCTTTTCGTCAGACCCTGAGATCACATATGATATTTCCCTGGGCACCAGCCAGTGTATGAAGACTGACCAGATGAGGCCGACACCATGCGCATAGCAGAGCTAAGCACCAGAACCTGAATGCCTGGTCATGGTGGGCAACCCAACCCACTCACCTGGCAGAGCCAGCATGAGCAAGTAGCACCTGCCAACCTGGAAGCACCAGCACAGTGAGATTTCTCCTGTTCACACTTCTCTCCCTTCTGTCAAAAGCAGGAGCAGGGACTGCAGTGTGTAGTGGTCATGGCAGCAGGACTGACACCTCATTTCCCACTCCAAAAGACCAGCAGACAGACCACACGCTGCACACAGCAGCTATGTCTGAGGAAGGGACATTCACAGGTTCTAATTAAGCCACTTTGGGCATCACCTTGTTCCAATTTCAGCATGCTGTATTTTTCACTTTCCACTCTTTTTTTCCCCTCTGTAAACCAAGTAACACATTTCACAAGGCTGGCATGGATTTTGAAGCGTGCTTGCCACAGCAGATCAAATTGGTGTCTCTACTCAAATCCCCAAACCGTGCTCCTTGTTTCTCACAGTGAAAGGAAGAGTCACACCACCACCTCTGAACCCCGTAGACCCGGTTAGTCCACCAAAAATCAACATGGGGAGCATCAAACAACACTATAATTTTTCTAGTAGTGGGAGGATCCAGTAGTAGCCCATCAGGGTGACACTGCACGAGAGGAGAGGACAGACATGCCCGCAAAGTAGATGGAGGGTCCCGCAGCAACCACTGCCAAGCCCTGCAGCACTATGAGGAATGGGGTTGGTTGGGTAAAACTCCTCCCTCCCCCCAGCTGGAGCCAGACACAGGTTAGGCAGGGCACAGAAAGTTTAATAAAGGGACCCACGTAGCTGCAGCAAGCTCACTCAACAGCATATGGCTATGTTTTCCTTTTCAGCCATTTGATCAGCTGAAAAGCCTTTCTGTTCCCGGGGACGTTCCTGAATTAATTTGCAGCTCAAAGAGCAGACCCCGGTGTCAGGAGGCAGGGTAGGACCCACCACCTTCAGAGCCCTGGGTCTTCCCCCCACGTGGGGGGCTGCAGGGGACACCGGGGCGGAAGTGCACAGCTATCGCACGTGGGATGGCCCAGGGATGCAGGAGGTGCAGAGAGGCTGGAGGAAAGGCAGCTGCAGGCAGGGCCATCAGCAGAGGCTAATTTTACAAATTGAAACAACAACAATAATGGTATAGGCGTGACAAGCCTCGTCGCAGCTGGTTTGGGATTCAGCCAGTTTTATGTTGTTTTGATTAGCTTGACGTTCGGCTGGTGGGATGCTTGTATGGGCACACGTGTGGGCGGGAGGATAAACACAGCTGAGCAAATCTGGTCCGTCATCTTGCTTCTGCACAAGCAAATGGGTTTATCCTCGGCTCGGATGAGAGCCATAGCCGTCCTCCCTCCCACATCCAAAAAGGTGCAGCTGTATTTAATGGCAATGTATCACAGGAGAGTTTGTGGCAATTTTGCTGATGTTTATTGCTATAGACAAAGTGCAAATGTTTTTAATGCTGTGTCAAGCTGGTGAAACTCAGGCAGCTGTGAAGAAGAAAAAAAAGGTACCAAATAACTCAGGGAGAGAAGAAGGGAAAAGGAACAACATCCTGACAGAGAAAATATGACAGTTTAAATAGGATTCTTCCCTGTCAGGCCATGATACCCCCCCAGAAAGCCAGCTTTCAACCAGTTCTTTACTTCAGAAGCGAGACAGACTTCATTCAAAGCCTGTGTTTTTGTTCCTATGGTATGATAATGGCAACTGGTTGTAAACACAAACTGTGTCTGAAAGAAGAGCTGGCTCTAGGGGACTGGGGAAGGGAGAAAGAGGGAAAATATTAAGCCATTAGAAAGGGGTAAAGCAAATGTATGAATGGGCTGAGAAAGAAAAAACACCATCAGCCTCCCAGGGTAAATTATTTTGGGGTTCTTCAGCATCTTCAGATACACTTTATACCCAGTATCCCTGACCCTATTTTCAGTGGATAGTTTGACTTTCTCCAATTCCATAATCTTTTAAAAAAGACAACATATCTTTTGTGTAACTCATATAGAAAGACAATAGAAGATTTTCTTTTGAACTGACAGCAACATAAACTGTCCTCCACCTTCCCCTATAGCTTCTGAGAATTGGAGTTGTTTTCATGATGAATGGCAAAATAAATTATAGCGGCCACAAGCCTCTCCAGGGCTTAATAAATGAGCACAGATGGCTGAAAAAGCACAGCCAAGACTTTGTGCCTCACAGTGCATCCAAGGTTGTAAACTCAGGCCTACAGTTTGCTAATCCTCCTGCAACAACACCTCAGTGCCCTGTGAAATCTTTATTACCACTGAATTCCTCTTTAGAGCACCCAATACGTCAGAGGTGCTGAGGGGTGGTAACCCCCAGATGACCACTACCCCCTCTGCCAGAGGTTCCTCCTCCTCTCCAGTTTATGCCATCTAAGGTGGAAAGGGGGGGGGGGGGGNAGAGAGAGTCAGCAAGCCTTTCACCAGCACAACAGTTTTAAGAACATTCATCAATCTATTTACATCTATTAACACTCAGAGTTTCATGCGAAAGACTACTTTATCTCCAGTTCTGCTATCTGTCCCCCTGCCAGCGATATCCTCATTAATTAGAATGCAATGAGGATAACGTACTTAAGCAATAGCAAAGCAGGAGGTGGAAAGCCGAGATGCTTTGTGCCCATCTGTGCATTGGAAGTGAACCAAGGATTTCAAAAATAAGCATAAAACAAGAGATATAGTTGTTCAAAAGGAAGACGAAAATGGCTTGCCCAACACTGCTTGCCTCAAGCTTCCCTGAATAAGAACAATCCCCCATATTCATGCAAACAGGAGGTGAGTGGAGCCTATTGATATGAATTTACTTAAGCAAAGGGTGCAATATACCCAATATAACTTATTTTGCCTTTTGAATCTGCTGTGCTGCATAAGGTATGTGCTACATACCACCATGTAAATAAGGGACTTTTTTTAACCTATTTATTATTGGACATTTGGTAGAAGTAACTAGTTAAATAAATTATTAGCTATATATTGTTCAGACATCTGGAAAAGAGCTAGTAATGAAAAACCCCACTTTTGATCTATTTTTTTAAATAAACTATACCAAGACTCTCTGAAGAAGACATAATTTGTCATTCAACCAGCACCAAAAATAGGTGCTGATCCATCAACGACATAGCTTGTATGGCATATCTTGCAGAGAATAAAGTTAACTAAAATTTATAAACTGTACACAAGAACAAATAACTGTTTTATGGGTACAAAGACTGTTAGAATTGTTTGAATTCATTATAACATGCCTCAGTCTTAATCCTGATAATGCAGCAATGGAAAGCCTTCTGTTTGTCACATAAGAAACCTTTTCTTCATGGAGTGGGATTTCCCCTGTCTAACTTCAGTGCCTGTTTTACACCTCATTCTGAGGCAGGGGAAGCATCCGGGTCAGAACATGGCTCCTTGTGGGCTATGGGTCTGACCAGCAAAATATGCAACTGAAAACATCTTTCAACCCTTTCCCCCATCATAGAATCATAGAATCACGGAATAGTTTGGGCTGGAAGGGACCTTTAAAGGTCATCTAGTACAATACCCCCTGCAATGAGCAGGAACGTCTTCAACTAGATCAGGTTGCTCAGAGCCCCATCCAACCTGACCTTACATGTTTCCAGGGATGGGGCATCTACCACCTCTCCAGGCAACCTGTGCCAGTGTTTCACCACACTCATTGTAAAAAACTTTTTCCTAACATCTAGTCTGAATCTACCTTCTTTTAGTTTAAAACCATTACCCCTTGTCCTATTGCTACAGGTCCTGCTAAAAAGTCTGTCCCCATCTCTCTTATAAGTCCCATTTTAATTACTGAAAGGCCACAATAAATTCTCCCTGGAGACTTCTCTTCTCCAGGCTGAACAACCCCAACTCTCTCAGCGTTTCGTCATAGGAGAGGGGCTCCAGCCCTCTGATCATTTTTGTGGCCCTCGTCTGGACTTACTGCAACAAGTCCATGNNTTCTTGTGCTGAGGGCTCCAGAGCTGGATGCAGTACTCCAGGTGGGGTTTCACCAAAGTGGAGCAGAGCAGAGGGGCAGAATCACCTCCCTCAACCTGCTGGCCACTCTTCTTTTGAAGCAGCCCAAGATACAGTTGGCTTTCTGGACTGCGAGCACACATTGTCAGATCATGTCCAGCTTTTCATCCATCAGTGCCCCCAAGTCCTTCTCAGCAGGGCTGTTCTCAATCCCTTCATCTCCCAGCTGGGGGTTGCCTCGGCCCAGGAGCAGGGCCTTTCACTTGCCCTTGTTGAACCTCATAAAGTTCACATGGGCCCCACTTGTCGAGCATGTCCAGGTCTCTCTGGATGATATCCCATCCCTCAGGCATGTCAACTGCACCACTCAGCTTGCTGTCATCTGCAAACTTGCTAAGGGTGCACTCAATCCCACTGTCTCTATCATTAATGAAGATACTAAACAGTACCGGTCCCAGTATGGGCCCCTGAGAGACACCACTTGTCACCAAACTCCATCCAGACATTGCGCTGTTGACCACTCCCCTCTGGATGCAGTCATCCAATCAATTCCTTATCCATCAAACAGTCCGCCCATCAAACCCATATGTCCCCAGTTTAGAGAGAAGGTTATTGTGGGGGACCGTGTCAAAGGCCTTACAGAAGTTCAGATAGGTGACATCTGTAGCTCTTCCCTTGTCCACTGATGCAGTCACTCCANCTATCATTAATGAAGATACTAAACAGTACCGGTCCCAGTATGGACCCCTGAGAGACACCACTTGTCACCAATCTCCATCCAGACATTGCGCTGTTGACCACTCCCCTCTGGATGCAGTCATCCAATCAATTCCTTATCCATCAAACAGTCCGCCCATCAAACCCATATGTCCCCAGTTTAGAGAGAAGGTTATTGTGGGGGACCGTGTCAAAGGCCTTACAGAAGTTCAGATAGGTGACATCTGTAGCTCTTCTCTTGTCCACTNTGTCCACTGATGCAGTCACTCCATCATAGAAGGTGACTAGGTTGGTCAGGCAAGACTTGCCCTTGGTGAAGCCCTGCTGGCTGTCTTGAATCAGCTCCCTGTTCCCCATGTGCCTTAGTTTTTAGGAGGATCTGTTCCATGATCTTCCCAGGCACAGAGGTGAGGCTGACAGGTTGGTAGTTCCATTTCAAACCCAGCTTTGTGTTGCCATCAGGACAACTGCAGAATCAACACAATCTAGGGTGTGGCACTGTTGCTTTCCATATGGGAGGCTGGTCCAGATATGACCACAACAGTGGGGTTTCCCTGCCATATTCACAGAGACTGGCTAGATGTGTGTGGGTTGCATTCAACCAAGAATAAGTGTGTTCTTGGGGAAACACGTCTAATTTGACCATGACTTCAGGATGTTTCCAACAGCAATTCTCTCATCTGTTCCTCTGCTGAGGTGTAACAAAGAGAGGGGATTTCAGTTACTCATGATGTTATGATGAGCATCAGTGAGCGTAACTCACTAGATGTTGTATTTATACGTGGATATTATACCCTGGTAGAATCAACTGTGTAGTCCTGCTGGATACAAGCCAGCTGCCCACTCCATCCAAAATCTCTTTGGTCAGAGAGCATAGGAGATAAAAGAAACCAGTTCTTTCCATATGCAGTAGATGATTGACAAAATCTATCATCTATCAAAATTAAAAAGCAGTTTAGCCAGATTGTCAGGATTATCTAGGACACAAGGTGCAAAACACAAAGTAGATGCAGAAACTTGCTGACACGGAAAGACAAACCAATGGATTAACTGAAGAAATTTAGCATTCCAGCAGCAAAAATGAGATGTAATCCATATCCTACTTTACTATTTGTTGATTTATTCTGATTTACCAGTGTATTGGTCCATACAAAACTCTACCACAGGGACTCAATATCTGTGAGACTGGTTAATCATTATTAAGTATAAAGCTGGTATAAAACAGACTGATTTGGATCTCTTCTTTAATCCATCCCTGATTATAGGGTGGGCATCTGTGTTTTCTATTCACTGTATTTTGAAGCATTTATCTGAGGCCTTGCAAGCCAAACCTGATGGCTGATCATCTAAGGTTAGGAGATGGAGCAACAAAGTGCTCATAAGAAGTTCCAAGCTAGTGGTTATCTACTGTAATAGAGAAATCATGCCAGAAGTGATTTTATAGCAGGATTGAAGTGCATTCACAAAGCAGATAACTGCTATGGGCATTGGCTTCCTGGGGTGAGGGAAACAGTCATTTTTTCCACGCCACAGTGCTGGCCCCCCAGGGAAGGAACTGGAGAGCAAGTTAAGAGGGAGCATGGGCCCCGGTGAGGAGCAGCACCTCCCACACCCCCAGCCTAGGCCCCCAACCGCAGCAGCACACCCAGGTCTGCAGAGCTTCTTCCTGGACAAAGTTGGCCAGTCTGGGAAAACTGGGACTACAAAGTCTAATTTTCCCTGAGCTGCTGAAGAGCCCTGCCCCAGCTGTGCTTTAAATAAAGATATTATCTGTGGGAGAGCAGAAAAGAATTTGGAAATCACAAGTGTCCCCAGAGCAGTGGAGGAGCAGAACCACCACAAAATGGCTCGGTGATGGTTAGTGGCAGTTGGCCAGAGCTTTGTTCCTACTCTCCTTTCCAAAGATGGGTCAGATGTTTCCAGCCAGATCATCTCTGATATAGCAACTTCATTTTTCCAATCACAATAATTGTTTGTATCCTGCCATTCTAAATAAAGTTTTAAAGGATCTCTGATTTTAATTTTCTCCATAACATTTCGTTTTCAGATGTGCTGCCAAAACCACTAACACAAAACCAAAAGAATATAAATAATGAAACTATGTATTCCATGGCTGAATTAAGAGTAAGTTATTTTTTCATCTATATTTAGAAACAAATTATTTTCTACATTATATGTGTTTGAAAACAATATGTAAATCCTCTTATCATTGCTAAAAAAAAAAAAAAGAATTATTATTTTATGCTTGCCATAAAAATACCTGCCTCTGGACTGAACAGAAAAACCTTAATTCCATCAAGCTGCTATCACAGGCTATGCCATAAGTGAATGTCTTGACTGAATTACAGCTTTTCAGTTCCTTTCCATCATTTACTTCATCAAAGATACTTCTAAAAAGAAAATCTTCCCTTCATCCAAAAACAAATCTGTCTGAAAACAACTCCAGAGACCTCCACAAAAAGTGATTAAATAATGAGGTCTGGAAGCAGCTGCCAAGCACAAGAAAGCTCAAATAGAGCATGAATTTTGATCGTTATGATCATTACTACCACCTCACCAAGAGCCTGGACAGATTTGGGTTCTGAGATCATGACAAAATGTGACCGCACAGTAGGGACAACACTTTGCAAAAGCCAAGATGCCAAATTTCCTCCATGTGGAAAAACTCACAGAGGACTTCTGGGAAGGACTCCCCAGTCACCTTGAAAAATCTTTACAATCTATATTTTCACTAATACTTCGAGTTGGCTTGGCAGCCTCAATAAATCTAACCCTAGAGGCCAAATTTGAATCTCATTTGCACAAGAGAAAAGTCTTGATTATTCTAGTGATACCAACCACCAGTCCTTGGGGTGAGGTCCGTGATGGGGCACCGGCGGTTTCCCCTACAACCCAAGCAAGTGCACCTAGGAGCTGTAGCAGGGGACTGCTGATGGCATTAAACTTGCTGACTGCCAAAGATCATTTGAGTTATTACTAAACTGTCAATATGAGCTCTGGCACCAGTCCTCAAATAAGCCAGCTGCTCATCGCCAGTTCTTTTATTTCCATTTTGCAAGCAGGATCAAAATCTGACCCTGCTTCTATTTCCTTTCAAAGCACTGCACAGACCTTGAGTGTATGTTTTTTCTGCCACAGGCAATTCCTCAGAAACATGGTAGGTAAGTAGAAATCCACTGTCTTTTGGCAGAGGTCAATATAAATTAATTTGTAAAAGCCTTTACACAAGAAGAGATACAAAATTCAGATATATCAAAACAGTGTCGGTATCAGTATGAGAAAGCTGTTATGCAGTGTCACTGTCCCTTTACTGGTGAGTTACCAGCAGCTGCTGTAGGAGATTGTTTGGCCACCTTCTGCCGGATGACAATGCTGCTTCTATCTCCTCCCCAGGCAGAAGACAAGTCCTTCAAGAACCTAAGTTACCTCCTGGGATGAGGACAGTTTGTGGATGCAGTTTGTCTGATGCTGTCAGACACAGTCAGCAGTTACCCATTTTTATTATTGTAATAAATTATTACTCATTTTCATATGCCTTTGATTTGGGAGTTTCAAGACAGTGCTCAGAGAAAACCACTTAACGGAGTCATTCTAGCCTAACCAGAAATTACTGGAAACATTAAGGGCAATTTATTCTTGCAAGATTATCTAGGCTAATTTTGCAGCCCTAAGAAGTTCAGAGGTAATTTGGACTAATCCAAAATGCTGGATGCTTCTGCAAAACAATCAGTAAAGCAGAGCTCTGCTTTTGCTAGGCACTAGTTACCACTACATGAGAAGAGATTGTGCCATTCAAATATTAAATTGTGCATCCCATATCAAAACTGTTTTTCAGAATACCAAAAGGCCACAAAGCTCTTTGGAGTTTGGAGGAGTGGGGGGCGGATCTCAAATTTGAGCATGAGAGTGTTAATCCACCCTCAGGCAATATATCAAGTTTGGTCAAAGGGATCAAAGCAATATTCTTTTTTTTTTTTTTTAATGTGATTCCAAGTTGGCAACTTGTATGCCAAGTTTCAATATGATACTATTTCAAACAGCAGAGATAACATGCAGTACCATGCAAACCAACTTGTTTAGTAGAAACTAAAGGAAAAATTATAGTGTAAAAGTAGATATCCTATAGGTCCAGAGCAGGTATCTCATATACGAGATAGGTAGAGGGATATGAATGACACATTCCAGCTTTGGTACATGAAGATACAGAATGTATCTTTTACACTGTCTCAAAATGAAATCTGGCAATTATTTGAGAAATTAAGGAATTAACAGAGTTCAGAAACAAGTGAACTACCAGAAAACTGTGATGGCTACAGTGTTATAACGTCTATGAAATCCTTTTACCTAAACTTGCATCACAAAGTTAAAGTTGGCAGATCTGGGACACTTTTTCATTGCAGAAGAATTTCATTTTTTGAAATTTAAGAAAATGTTAAGAAGGGGGAAAGTAAAAACATTATATAAATAATATGAAAACTTTCTCCCTGTTTGATCAACTGAGGTGCCTGGAATACAAGATGGTCCCTGGGATTTTTGAAATTATAGGTGGCTGATAGGATGAAATCCATTATTCCTGTCTACCTCTAAAAACATTCTCTGTGTGTTATTTTCTTATGCCTTACACATTACAACCACTGCTGTCACAGCACGTTTCAGCTAAAGGTTTTCTCTTTGTAAAACCTTACTTCATTGAGATGTTAGCACTTAGTAGATGCTAAAAAAACCCACAATTCATAGGCCACAGAAGCTCAGCATTCCAAAAAAGAATAACATAAGTCACTTCAGTCTTATTACAGTAAAACACTGTGATTTTTAGGTTGTGAGGTAGCTTTTCACTACTTTCATGGAAATTCTGAAGTATTTTGTTTTGTAAGACTCCAAATTGAAAGTAATTATTTTTAAAGCCAGGTCTCCTGAGACACAGAAATTAACCAGATCCATGTAGAAGAGCATCAGTACAACATTCATGGTCATTATAGTCATATATCTGACCTGGCAAGGAAAAACAATTAGCAGACAGGTCCTGTTTGACAGCTCAGGCGAGCTGCCAGTCCCTGATAGAATCATTGTGTGTACCACACATCTCCTGCCAGGAGACAGCACCATGCTACAGCAGCCGCCCAGCCCAGACCCACTCCTAAAACTGACTCCCTCCAAACTGGACTCAAGTTTGGTGCCATTGAGGCCCAATGCCACAGTTGTGCACAGACCCCATGAGCCATTTACGACCTCAACATCAAAATGAACGGGAAAGTAAACTTCGCAGGGCTCCTGACTACACAGGGGAGACAAGGTAGTTACCATTTTTCAGAACTTCACAAGTCAGCTAAGTATTTAACAAACCAATATTCTCTGTATTTTAGTGAAGTTCTGCAGAGTGGAAGGAAACCTGCAGCTACTTCTGTGAGGCTGTGAAGTCTTTGGCGTCCTACTGAAACAGAGCAGTGTAGGTTGGAGGGCACCTCTGAAAGTTGTCATTTCCACTCCCTGCTGAAAGCAGGACCAACTTCAAAGTAAGATCAAGTTTCTCAGGGCCACCTCCAGTCAAGTCTGGAAAGTCTTGTAATATTTCAAGTCCCAGTTACTGCATGTGAAGATGTAGTGAAAAAGGATGAGACATGAATGGAAAACACTGGACTTACTGAGTCTATTAGCCTGTTGCTTTTAGCTTCTGACAGTACGCATGGCTGCTAGGGTAAAGACAGAGAGAAGCACAAAACAGCCACCCACGAAAACCACTGTCTTGGTGTTTCCTGCTGGGAGCCCTTTGCCTTTTTCAAGCTGCCATGGCTGCCATCTCCCCTTTCCTCCTTCTAAACACCCCCACTGCACCACTAGGGGCTGTGGACAGCCAGGACCACACAGTGATGGGGCATCCTGCAAGTGTCATCAACAACCCCTTTACCTCTATAGCTTCCCCCTGCTCTAGGATAAAGGTACAGTTAAGAGAGACCTCAACAACACTAGTACTTTTTGCCACTTTCCTTCACACAGTCCAGTACCTTTACATTTTGATGATCCCTACCAATAACCTTACAACACAGCTATGTTATTTTTTTCAGTCCTTTACACTGTAGAGCACAACTGTCACTGCTACAGCAGGAGCAGTCAGTCACAGGACAGAAAAACTTAGCAGCCTGCTAAAAAAAAAAAGGCTAGTAGGGAAAAAAAGTCCAGCTGGATTTGCCTAAACTCATCCATTAAGGAATATACTAATGGAAACATAATTTGGGAGTGAAGTTTGTGTCTAAAAGGGGATGTAATTCATAGAGTTTACTCAAAAAGAAACTGAATCAAGTGCATGCTTGAGATACCCCAGATGGTTTTTCATCCAATCTGATGTTAAACAAAGGCCAGATACTCAGCTAGCATGTCAATACAGCTTCACTGCTTTAGTAAAAGCTATACTGACTTCTGCCACCTGAGGATCCACTCCACCAGTGCATTAAAAGCTGTGAGCAATGGAGGGGCAAAACAACTGCTAAAAATGTGTGTAAAAGAACAGCAAAGACCAAAACAGCCAAGGCTGTCAAGAGGAAAAGATGTTCATGACAACTAGGTACAATTTAAATTAATTGTGGATTTACAGAATGTGTGGAGATTCAGAAGATGTGGATTACAAGCCTCTGTAGCAATGATACAGAAGCAGCGCGTGGAAGCAGCATCTTACCTGTGCTCGCTTTGTCTTCCCCACTCTGATAACCCATGAGGACAGACATCAGCACGGTACAATCATACAGATTCACATCACTCTGGTCCTAATGAGATTAAGTTGATTAGTCTGCTGTGTAGTGCTGTCTGTGAAGTCGGACTGGGCAATCTGACATGTCACTTAGGACCAGAGAATCTACTCTCAAAAGCTTGTACAAATCTTGGAGCTCCACCACCTTTTTAGTTTCCAGGGACAGATGCTCAGCTAGCACAAACTGATGGCACAGAGGTCTGCTGACTGGTACACACTGGGAATCTACCAAAAAGAAATAATGTCCT
The DNA here is from genome assembly GCA_013398815.1 of Ibidorhyncha struthersii. Lineage (NCBI taxonomy): Eukaryota > Metazoa > Chordata > Aves > Charadriiformes > Charadriidae > Ibidorhyncha > Ibidorhyncha struthersii. The sequence goes on from VZSZ01008660.1 coordinate 30,172, forward strand.
TTAACTTTGCAACACAGAGGCTGAAATAAGAACTGAGAAGTGAAATTAGCCAGTGGAGGTGCAGCTTCCAGTAAAGGCTTATTTGCTATTTTAATGAAAACAATCTACATAAGAACTACACAACTGAGAAGATAATGCAAAAACTGGCAACTGACGTGTGCAAACTCTTGCCTGTTCCCCCTGAGCGCAGAGAGAGGCTGGAGATCCTCACTACTCAGTACATGACCAACTTATTTACCTAAGCACACACACTTATGTACCTGAGCATGCACTAGGACTCTGGGCTAGAGGGACCTTCACTTCAACCCACCTCATGCAACCGGGGAAAAGGGTGCACAACAGCTTTCTGTGGGTGAGACAGCAGCATTTTTAGCAGTGAGAATGTTTCAGGGTTCCATATTGCAGAGGAACTGTACTCCTGTTTGAAGTGGCAGACCTGTGTCTGCAGACAGGGCAGCAAGCCACCATACAACACATCTACACTAGGTTAAGCTTGGTTGTTGGAGATCCATTTCTGCTCTCGGCATGTTCATCTGATCCAGCGGCTGCAATGATACAGGTGGGGATTTGAGCTCATGCCACCAGGAAAACTCACCCACCCATGCCACACCACCTCTTTCCCAAACATCCTGTGGCCCTGCCCTTAGAAAAACAC
>VZSZ01008660.1:39174-58934 GCA_013398815.1 Ibidorhyncha struthersii
TCTGCACAATATGCTGGCAATTTCAGTAGTTAGAAGAGGCCTAGCAAAGAAGTAGTTACTGAACAAAACTGGTCCTGCTTTACCTCAAACCAGGACACCACCCTTACGTCCCAAGGAGTAGTAATATACTGAAGAAGATATGCTGTAACAGGAACAAATTGCTAATGAGTTATGTCCTGCACGGAGACACAAAGGGAAATTACAACTTTCAGTGTCATCATCTCCTCCTCTGAGATCTCTAAGGATCAACACTACCTCCTACATGGACTATATGCACCTATACAGTAAGTATGTTGGTGGCACCTTCCGCTCCTCTGCAATTACACCCAGAAACCAGCCCAACTCCCTGGCACTTAAATTTGCATTTAAGTAGTAAATAACACCCCTAGGATCAGTCCAAATACATGCTTTTCTTTTTTTTTTTTTTTTAAAAAATCACAGTTTGAAAGCCACCTGAAGTACGACTTTTCTTGCATCTTTATGCCAGAGACAAGCTTAGTACAACCCTGCTACCATCAAATTGCATCAGGAAGACACATGGCCCGTTAAAATGCTACTACCCTTATTCTTCCTTTTGAAGAAGGAAAAGCCTGCCTTTAGGCTGAAAAGTTTGTATAGCAGAATTTAGTCCCAGACTTCAAACAGCTGAATGGAGCTGCTGTAAGGAGGGATTATAATGAAACAGCTTTAGAGCTCTGAGCGTAGTGGGCGGCAGAGCAAGGGCTGCTGAAGTGAAGTCAGAGCCTAATGTTTCACGTGACATTGTTCCTAGCTTCAAAGCCATATGCCAAATTGCTGTGCTCAAAACCGCTATTAAACAAAGCACAGTTTTGAAAATTACGACATTCTGTATAACCACACTTAAGAAAACAATATTTTAAGAAATGTTTTCCTTAACCACTGTGTGGTCTGTTGGGACACAATTCCCCAGAGAGGCACATAGATGGCACAGACTAACCTTGACTCGGAATTGCTGTTTCACGGCTGCTGGCACAAAATAACACCCCATAGGCCAATTCCTAACCTGCTGCTTACTCCTCAGGTCCTTCAGGGCTTGCAGTGTGCCATGTTTCCTCAGGTACCATTTTAGATACCACCTACCCATATGATGTCTGCAGCCCCCCTCCCGAGCTTACCACTCATGGTAGGGACAGAGATGCTACCAGGCAGATCCAGACTACCCGTACCCCTAGCACCTGAACTTCACTCTGACTGCCAGCTGGAGCACGGTGTGCACATCCCCCTGTCAATATGCTCCTAGGCCACTTCAACAACAGGCACCCCATTAGGGGTCTGCTTTTGATGGGCCAAGAGTAGAAACAGGACCTATAACTTCCAAACCCTATGCAAAAAATCTTTGCCAATCCCATTTGATGCCTGGCTTTGACCCAGCACTCTTACCTCCTTGTGCTTCCATATGTTTGCCATAATAAACTCTCCCACGTTGGCTGGGAGCAGAATGTCACAGCATAAAATTTAATGCTGATGGGACATTATCTCCTCCTGCAGTTGCCTTGGGCAACAGGGAAAAAAAAAAAGAGCTAGCAATGTGTTTCTGCCTCTAATACCTATGAGTCCAACTGGAGAGGAATTTTCCTCAGCAGCACGAATCTTCCACTAAAATAAACAGTACTGACATTTAAATATCATCATTAAAGTTAGGGATGACTAACTAAAACAGCAGAAAGATATTGGCCATAAGTTTGCCAGTGGTACACTTAATAAAACAGCAACATTTTGGGCTTTAAGTGTCCTGGACACCAAGAAGATATAACACTCCTTGCTTGCACAAAATGCTGCAAACTGTGAGCATGCGCAAAGGACTTCTTTAAAAATTAAATGCAATCAATAGTTATTGATTGAAAATCATAATTTAATGTTTCTCTTTTTATTAATGTATTTCTTGCCCCAAATACCAAGTGGCAGATATATTTTATCAGAAAACTAGTTCTCTCCTCACTTCAGGATGAATGCCTGGCAATGGGAAGGGAGGGGAGAGGCACCAGCGGTTCTCTTCTAGCTCCTGGAGACCTCGGACATACAGTCAGTCCTGTCCCAGCACATCACCACAGGTATGACAGCCAAGCTCCTGCTATGAAGACAAGTTATTTTAAATGAAGGCCACTTTACAGATTGATAATTCCAGACAAAAGCTGGATCAAGCAGATCAGCCTCAAAATCAGCAGCTCTTCTTATTATGGTTTTGCTCAATCCAAAACAAATTGTTCTGCTCATTTCTGGTTTGAGGGGTAAAATCCTCCATTATGAAGACCAATACCTACAGAGGGTAGAGGGCCCTCTGCAACCCTTTTTGGAGAAGCCTCCTGCTGACTTCGGTGGCAGCTGGATCAGTAAATTTTTAACCACAAAAAATTCAGACCTTTCACCTTCTCTGAAAATCCTGGGCATGGTGGCTTATGGAATGCCAAGTTTTATTCTTTCTGTCAGCAATTTGGCTTACAGCTGCCTCCAAAATTCTACTTTGCATATTTTATGTAGAAAAGCAACAAAAAAATTGATGAAGTAGAAGCATTATACAAGATTTTAATGAACCAAATGGGACGTCTGAGGCAGTGCAATGGAAATTATAGAAACTGAATCACTGAACATATGGTGCGTCATATTCCAAATGACGAGCATCTATGAATGAATCAGTTGTTTTGTAAATAAAAACACAACCTCTTTATTACAAGATCAGAGTTGGGAGCAGCTCAGCACCCCTGCATTATCTGTTATCTCCTAAGTTTATATTACTGCAGAGTGAAGATGATGAAATTAGTTCCCAAGAAAACATATTGTATTAGGAAAAATCACATGGCAAGAGCTAACTGCAAGTTAACAGGCTGTTTGCAAGCTTGACATCCAAAGCATTCAGCCTACTGACTCTTCTCTGGTCCTAATGGAAATTAATTTATAAATATTTATTTTCACATTCCAAGTTGGAACACACACAACCTTGTCCTAGTCCTTGGTTCCAAAATCTTGACTGCCTCATGGTCACAGCCAGACTGTAGGTTTTATCACTTCTGCAGGCTGGTGCCNTCACAGTTCCAACCTCCACTGCCAAAAGCCTCTATGGTAGACATGCCAGCCTCCAGCAGGCAAGCCACCGCAGACAGCTGCATGCTGCAGCTGGATGGCTGTGTCCCAGAAGTGCTGTTATGACATTATGCCTCCTGGTCCTAACCCTCCTCTGTCTTCCCAGTCAGGTCTTTCCATTTCTGATTCTTCTTACCATGTACACCCTTTTATCTCGCTCAGCTTCTCGCCCTAACTCTCGAGGTCACCTCCAGCACTTTCCCATTTGCATTCCTGCACCCCACTCCTCCTCTGTGAACACGAGAGCGCCCCACAGCCCCACTTTGCACTCTGCTTTCATGTAGAACAGAATCCTTAATGCTGACACCATGACCTCCTTCAGTCAAACCCTTCTGCCCATTGCCTCCAGGCTGGAAGGAAGGACCTTTTCTGGGTTCTTCTTCACAGGTTTTTATAGTTGGGTCAGACGTGGAATACTGGATCCAAAGTGCTACCCTAACAACCCGGATCCAACTACCCTTCATTTAGTTTTCTGAAGACAAATGCTTTCATCAAAGATTTTTACAGACTGCCATCATTGATGTTTCTTCATTATAGGGATGAGAGAAATAAAATGAGAATTTCAGACTTCACTCAGCCCTAAATTTTGGTGGCTCAGAAAAACATAAAGCCTAATTTTTACATTTGTTTTAACAAAATCCATGTTTCTGGTTCAATTTTTAGAACTGTACTCTTATCTTTATCTTTGCTCTTATCTTTTAGAAAGGATGGACTATAAGCCAGATCAGATATTAATACCTTTATAACTGTTGCTAAAACAAAAAAAAGACAGGGTTTTCTCACATTACTTCTAAGATTTTTGCCAGAAAGAAAGCATCACAGAGAGCCTATGTGAAAAAAATGTGTAGCTGAAGCTTTCCTAACATACGGGGATTATACAGACTAAATCCTATTTTTTATTTTTTATTGTTTAAAATAAATCTGATCTTTATAATTGTCCAACAAAAGGTAAATAAACACATACACTCCAAAATTTAAATATTAATAACTTAGCAGTAGAAGTGAAAAATGTTCTTTAGATCCATCTTTACTTTGTAAAGAATAACAGGACAGCTTGCAAACATTTCCTATGAAGGGTGTGATATGACCTCCCTATCATCACACAAAAGCTGTTGTAAAGCAACACTAACAGCCATCACTTCCTTACGGACTCATTACCACCTAAATCCTGGAAACACATAAATTGTTTCTAGTGCCTCTTTGTTTGTTAGAGGGTCCCTAACATATGAAAGAAGGATGTTTAATTCATGAATCCCCTGGTTATCCCCAAAAGAAGAAATCCAAATTCAGCCTTGATCGATTTGAGAAAAATCTATCTTCCCAACTGAAAATCTCTAAGTGGAAGTAGTTCATCCAAACAGAATTACAAAATTGCATGTACAGCCCACAATTTGCTGGTATTCCTTGAAATTTGGGTCCTCCATCTCTACCTAAAATTTCTTTAACAATGCCATTGCACCCATCTAAGCCATAAGCAGTATGTTATTAGCATGACAAAGAGAGATCATAGGCTTGAATGATTTTGGAGTAAAATGCTACTCTCTAACAGGAGAAGTTGCAGTGCATTGTTAACCAAAATTGCTCAGCACTAGCTATAATTTCAAGGAAGCAGAACATGAGACCATTGCAAAACAACAGATCATTAGGTCTAAGCAGAGTCTTCCACATTTTACTGGTTGTGGTAAACCTTTCCCACACAAAAGGGGGTCCGCTCGAAGGGGTTTAGCATGTCAACAGGAACCTACCATGTGGCAACTTGTAACTGTGACAAGCTGGTCATTAGGGCAGGCTTACAGACCACCAAATTATGGGCTTCAGAGACTGCAAAGCTCTGTACCTCAGAGAGCAGGCCCTTAGCTACCTGGCATAAGGACTTCCAGCACACACACACATATGCATGCATGCAAACACGTGAAAATTTGCCCATCATTCTCAGAGCAAAAACTTTGCGCTCCTCTACCGAGTAGATTAGCTGTCCTTTGATTTCTGAGAGACAGGTGAGAAGTGTTAACCCCAAGGGAAGATCAGGGCTTAGATACGAAATGCATGAGATCAAAACTTCTAAAACTCATCTGAAAAAAAAACCAGCAATCCTTGTGCTTACAGTGTTTTTTGGAAGAGGAGAACTATTGTTTGGAAGAAGAGAGGAGACTTATGTGTACCAAGTATAAACTATCCGCATCTAGTAGCTTGGGGATTAAGAAGAACCACGTCAGCTGGAGAAGGAAAAAAGTAAGTGTGCATTCCTATCATCTTACAGTTTCTCACGCATTTTTTGAGGCTCTACTCATCCAAATTGTGAGGTGAGCTCCCCTATGCGGCACATGGAAAAGGAATGATACGCCCATCTTTAAGTGGTGTCCAACTGTCAGATGACTTCGGATCTATTCCTGATATTTCTACAGGCTTATTTTATGGCCTCAGGCAAGTCACCTGATTTTTCAGTGTAATTTCTGATAAATCCTTTAAAGTAGATTGGGTACTTTTTTAACACACCTATTTCAATAGCATCATTTTGCATGCAATGAGAATCCCATCATTTTGTTGGGTGCCAACATCATTAATTCTTATTTACTGCCCACAAAATCTGCAGGTTTTCCACAGCACTAAGCATTTGCAACTCCTTCTGACCCCAACTCAGCACTTCCAAATTAGGCCCTACACACAATTAGAAAATTCTGACATCATACTAAAAGTTAAAAAGCAATGTGAAAGGATAATTAGCACTTTAGAAGTTACTTTAAAGCTTGTGTGTCATAGAAAGCCAGAACAACAAAGGGCTGGTTTTCACCAAATTATGCTAAGAATCAAAAGCAAAACAGAATTAGCATAGCAGGAAAAGAAGAGCTAAAATGTTGCTCTGAAGACCTGAGGTAGTTGTGCTGCATACCACTGAACTGTACCAAATGTTGGTGTGAACACTAGGTCAAAGTAAAAATCCATCTTTTGAGCCAAGTTAGCGATAGATGCTCAAAAAAAATGGGGCAATTACATAGCGAGCTTCTGTCTTGCTCTGGGCTAGCCTGGGTTCTCTAAGCACAAGGAGATTTCTTTCAGGGCTCCTGACTGCCTGAAACACTCCTGCAAACCTGAGTTTGATTCACAGATAATTGAACCGATTCTGAAAATCTTAGAGGCTTTGGGCAGCCTTTGCAGGATGCATTTTCTAGGTACTTTTTATGAGGGTACTAAAAATTAGAAGCACAGGCATAGCGCTATAGTGAGAGCTGACACAGCTGGCGATCATGTTTACAGAGTGACGAGGGCTACTGAAAAGGCACCAGTTAAAGGTGAGTTAATTAAAAACAAAAACCAACATTGACAAACAGTTTTTCCAAGCTTTGACAATTTGTTATATCTGGAAAATAGTAGATTTTTTTCTTCGCCAAAATAATGTTCAGGGTGGGGAGGTGGGGGGAGCGGTGTGTCTGATGATTAAAAGTCTCTTCATTTTCCAAAATGAGACTTTTTTTTTCCTCAGCACTATAAATTATAAGTGCAAGACAGAGAAAATTGTGCATAATTCACTCACATTGAAAAGACAAAAAGCTTTTCCATTTAAAGGAAAAGTTCAGATGTAACAATTTAATTCCATAAGAAAATAACAGCATTAAGAAAATCACCTTTTTTCAAAAATCTCATGGAAAAACTGGTATTTAAAATGCAACAGTGGAAGAAAAATAAGACAGCAAAGACTGAAGAAACATGAAGAGGGCTATCAGACTTCTCCATACTGTACGTGTTCCCTTACGAAGGAGTCTTTTAATAACCAATTTCCATTTTTGGCTTGCATGTGCAAAGCTTAAAAGCATTTTGTGATTCTGAATCAGTCACTTCTGAATTGAGTGTTGAGCAATCTCTAACTGTAAAACCAATAAGTTTATTTCTAAAGGCAGCGTGACTGGGTACACTGGGTTCCACGCTTGAGATCTCCTGTACTGATTAGATCATTGTGCAGTAATGTAATTTTCTTCATATCTGCATTCAGTGGCCAAAATTTTATGCTTATTTATACTTTGAGTTAAGTAAATCTTCTAAGTTTTAAGCTCACGACTATGTAATTTCCAGCATCTATTTGTTAAAATATGTGTACGACAGGTCTTCTAAGTCCTATATCTTTCATTTACTAAAACCACACCTTCTCTCTGACCAGAAGAATACCAGTTTTTAAATTCCAAAACTAAATTTTTCAAAAGATGTTGGAGGGAAAGAATAAATTAGTTTTTTCCCTAACATTTATTCACAAAATTGAGATAGCAATGTGTTTATTCACAATGTGTTACTGTGACTTTAGAGTATTTCACAACAAAAAAGTAATCCAGCAAGAATTTACTTGATCTTTTCAGTTTGAAAATGTTCTGTTTTAATGAAGAGTTTTTTGGCATTTAAAAAAAAAATTGGCACAGCTTTAGCTCTCTCCTCAAAGTCCACGTGAACCAACTGCTATTTTGCAGGAAGTGATCTGCTGGGCCCAAATTCATTGTCCCGTTCTCTACATAGAAATCAGGCCTGTTATTTCAGAGAAGTATCCAGGTTTACTTCAGTGCTTACCAGACACCTCTAATCATGTGCAATGGTAGTTTTACCATAAAACATTAGTCAGGATATGTTTACACTCCATAGTTACAATGCACAGCTGGCACCAAGGCACTGGAGGTTCCCCAGATGCCAACGCAGTGAAGGCTGTGTCCTCTGTTCCTGAAGTAATCTGTGCATTGGAGACCAGACATATTTTTTATTGAGATATTCAAAGTCTTAGGTTTTCTTTTAGCCAGTTGTGAGAAAGCCAATCCATTCCCTGGAGGGGATTTTAGGGGATGAACATCAAAGTATAAAGCCAGTGATATTATCCTCACCTGCCCAGGACAGCAGTCACGTTAAAGTCTGGGAACAGCCAGAGCTTCACCATTACTTGTGATTCAGAAAACGGAATTATTTGTTTCCCACACAGACTATACACAGAGGCTTTAATCAAAAATACCACGTAGATATAGCCTGAGAGGGAGCAACTGCTGAAAAACATTTGTACCTATGAAATAAGAGCTTTTGTTCAAAGCAGAGTACTTCAATTTTTTGCAGATTAAATTATCTCAAAATCTGTCACAAACCTTCTTGACCCTTTGCTTCCCACAGATGATGAAATATTATAGGACTTAAGTGAGCACATAAAGCTAATCTGCTCTGGAAAGATCTGGTATTACCCTGGGAATTATGAGAGACATCTAACTCATCTGGTTCCCAAAATATTTAGGTTAGATTACGAATAATATTTCCTGGTAGTCAGCTGAAATACATCAGTCATCATTCAGATTTCTTGAAACAGAAAATAGATGAAACCTCCCTGGTTCAAAATTGTTTATGAAATTAATTTATCTGAAAACTACGTATCTTTCCGAGCAAAAGCACAAAGAAGAAAATTTGGTACAGTCCTAATTATCATCAATCAAATGGAGATGTCTTTTGCTCTTTGCTGTAGTGTAAATACTGAAGAGATAGATAATCATAGCTGTGGAGCATTTTCTGCATTATCATATCTGTAGATACTATGTAAATAGAAAATATTGCATTTCAGTTATTACTTTCCATGTATTATGAGAGACACAATAAGATGCAATATAGAAATGTAGTACATAGAGATCACTGTACATGGAAGGTATTCATCTCCTCTGTAGAAAGCACGAGATAATAAGTACTCTGCCTGCTCAAATCTGTGTGTGCTTGTTTTTCAAAGGTACATAAAAAGAGCAGAATCTCTTGCCTTTCAGGTTGAACCAAACAATGCATGGTAATCAGGTTGCACTAGTGAGAGCTGTGGAGCAACTCTGTGTTGGGTGACATTCAGTTCATCTACAGTCACCGAAAATGTAGGTGTCCAGTCTAACAGGGTTACCTAGGTTTCCTCCACAGTTAGGGAAAAGGGATATGGACCTTCAAAGGCCAGTTCAGTCTATGTATCTAAGAGGAACCAATTAACTTACAGAATTGGCTTTGTGTACTAGCAACAAAGGGAACCTAAGATGATCTGCATGGGCTAAAAACCTAACTTTTAGTGGATTACTGCTTCTTGTGCCTTCATCTCTGCAATTCCCTTGCCACTTTGTTCCTTCAGAATCACAGGGCACACGAGTTCTTTTGGAGTAATTAAAGCCTACCAGGCCTTGGTTTAGACTTTGTCAGTACGTTCAGGCATGCTGTCCAAAGGACACGCATGCTGTATAAAGACCTCGCAGCTCTAATATCTGTACAGAATGGCTCTCAGAGGCTTTGGACCCTGTGCCACTACTGCAGCAACAGAAAGACTCCTATTGTCTTCATCTGTTGGAGAAAGAGCTGGGATGAGAAGGAAAGCCTGGGAGTTATCCTGCCCAGCAATAGAGGGGAACGTCTGGCATTGCATTTTTATAACTACTTTATCAAATTTAATTTAAAGTAACAGGATTATAAGGGTACTTCAAAAAACTTATTCATCTGCCCATCACAATTCCTTCTAAGAGTATTACTTCATGTTGCAGGGTTTAGAGGAGTATGTGTGATTTAAGGAAGGTTGAAAGTTTGAAAAATATCAGTGACAGAATCCTTTTCTTTTGCAAAGAAACACTATTGATTCTGTAAGGGGGAAAACCACAAAACATTAACATGAGCCTTTAGTGGTTTAAAAACTAAGTTCTGCTTTTGAAAGTTCAAAATGAGAAAGTGATTATTCAGACATCATCTTTAAATGAGAACTTAATGTATCCCAAAACAGATGGTTCATAGTTAATATTTCCTGTTTCTAAAATAATTTATTCAGTATCACAAAACAACAACTTTCAACAGCTGCTGAAAACAAATACTAATTATAGCAGGAAGATATAACCATCCACTGTGCCCCAAAATCATTAATAAGTCAACATGCACATTCAGAGATGACAGCAATAGTCACAATAAATGGTACCCTGTTTTGTGTGTGTGTTTTTAAACTAAACAGACTTTGCCATCTGTGGTTAATTATTCTGGGATCATTGCCATTATTTTATTGAAGATTTGCTATCTGGCTTTAATAAATTAATGAGGTGTTAGAAAAATCCTTATGTGAATGGAAAGAATGCATCACCACTGTTTATACAGCAATCCCAATACTCTATCAGCTGTCGTTCCTCTTCTCAGAAGACATCATAGATGACTACTAGTGCATTGTGTGCTTAATTACCTACTAACCCTCCTCTAGAAAACCATACATGCTTATGCAGCTAAATCCTTATGCTCCCCATTTCAGCTTTCCCAGACAGACTTCTCTGCTGAAGTCCTCCATACTGGATGTCTATTTCAGACAGTCTTTCTGGAATTTTTCAGCAAAACCTGTCACATTTATTGGAAAAGGAAGTCAGGGAAAATGAAAGCAGTTGAAATCTGTGAATCCATCTTAGAACATGTCTAGCATCAGAGCCAAATACAAGACAGGAACAAGGAACAGAGGATCAACCTTAGTCATTTAAAATGTCTTTGCAATTCCCATAAAAATCTGTCCGGATCAGGGCAGCTTACACACCAGGGGCTTGCTGCATATGCTTTCGCTGCTCAGAGCTCCAGCTGGTGGCCCAGGAGCAGCTGAGCCTCTCTGCAGCCTTCAACTACTGGGCATTGCTTGGGCTGGCTGGTGAGTTGGGCTCTCAAGTGTACAGAGGCAGGTGGGGGTAGGCGCCAAGCACCACACCCAGGAGGCACCAATGGACCACCGTGCTGATCCTCATGTGGCCCGGAAGAAGCAGGGTTTGAACCAGCCAGTAGGACAGGTAAGAGCCCCATCAGACGGGAGGCAGGAGACCTGACTGCGATGGGGACCCTGCCCTGCTTTGCCAGGACCCTTCCCTGGCTTGCTTGTTAAGCACCTCCAAAAGCAACGTAAATAAGGCTGTTCCTAGGAAAAGGAGCCTCATCTGCTCTTCAGCTTCAGTGAGACTTCAGAGCAGCTCAGCTCTCAGTACTGAACAAGCCAGAGCACCCAGGCCAGCAGCAGGATACATCATCTTCTAATTAGAGATGATGTTGTAATGCATATGCTAAGTAAGGCTGCTCAAAACACTGTCATTTTGGCATTTCTTACATTACAAATACTTAACCTGGCGACCCTAATATCGTCTTTCTACATAGTTTTTGTGTCAGTGCACTATTATATACAAATAAAACAGAAAATCAATCAATCCGTGAATATTTAAGCAGTAAAGACTGAGGTCCCTGGCATTCCCTGGAGAATGGATGATGAGCTAAGAGAGTTGGTGGCCCAAGGAGAAGCTGGGAAATATTAGCAAAGCATTAATTACCTGAGAAATACCATGGGATTACGTTGTCATTTCTCCAGCAGGGATGACTGTGAACTTTAATTTCGGGGTTTTGCCTGTAATCTGTAAAGCATGGAGAGAGGAGAAGGGGTCCTGCTCCTAAGCTTGGTGCTGTGAAAGCACAAACACCTTCACTATCAAGCAAAAGCAGCAGAAGGGATTAGACCTTCTTGTTTGAAAATTATTAGCATGTCACTTGGTGAGATCACCCCTGAGCAGAACTGAACACCCCCCACTGAAGCAGCAGTTTGGAAAGTTTTTCTCTGGCTGCCTTAATTTGGTATAATCCCCTGAACCTATTAAATTAATACCCGCTGTCAGATATTTTTCACTGTGTTCCGCTCTCTCTTTTTATTCTTGAGTCTAAACATTGTACCAGCTAGGGTACTGCTTACGTCAAATATTCTGCCTTTGTAATTTAAATTAGTCTGAGGTGAAAGATGCCAAATCAATATCTTGTTTGATGTTATGCAGTTGCTTTGTATAATCTGATAGGGAAAATAAAAGTCCTTTTTTTTCAAGTTAGTGGTGGAGAATTAACCCAAATTCTTGGGCTGTCTTAATGATTTATTATTGTAATAGTAATAATTGCAACATATATGCTAGATCTAGAAGGAAATATATTTTATACAGCGCTCAAAATGATCCCATCTGGACCAGTATGCCATAAAAACACTCCCTAGAATGTCAGGACTAGAAATTTATTTAAACACACATGCATAAACACACACACACAGAGCAAATGGATGTTATGCTATCATTTCTAGACTTCTAGCAATTCTATACACAGCCATGATTTAGGAAAAAAAATAAGCAAATAACAAAAAAAAAAAAATCTTAAATAGGATGAAGAAGGAAAGGGTACACAATCCCTGAGAACCTTTGCAAATGTGGTCCCTGGGGGTGAAGCCTGGATGCTGCCAACATCAACGGAAGCTTTACCTCTGCAGGTAAAGGATCCAGGTACCACTTGAGACAGGTGGGGGTTGTGCATGCCGGTGAGGTATGTGACAAACTCCCCACTCCCCCTCCTCCCACATCAGCGTAAAGCTCAATTTACTTTCTTACTGAGACAAAGCACCACACATAGCTAAGTAGATCTCATATTCTGTGGATAAAAACAACAATAATGTAACTTTAGCCTTGAATAAGAGGAAATACAGCAATCTTATCTGAGTCCCTGGCAGCCCTTATCTCAGGGACCACCACATAATGTTATGACGCCAGCCTAGCGCTGTGATGAGGGCTTTCTGCAGCAGGCACTGACAACAGTGCCTTGCTTGTGTACCGCTGCAAGGAAGGGTTGCGACCTTCCCTGGTTCGTGTCACTGCAGAAAAGATAGTGCTGCTCGAAAGGAAAGCTTTGCCTGAGCACCCGCACTCTCAGAGGGCAGCATGTCGCGTCCCTGGGCCTGACTGTGTTTCGTCCAAGCAACAGAAGAAACACTCCCATAGCAACCTTGCGTTCCCTCCATTTGTCAGGCACAGCAGAAACCCCAGGCAGCTTCAGTGACAAATTGTTTTCTGCTACTGCAACACCAGGTAACTCTATTAATCAAGAGCACACGGACTTCCCTGCAAGTATGATCATACCCAGATGAAAAAAAAAAAAAGCAAAAACAAAAACCAAGAAGAAAATTTAGCTCACATCCTGTAAGACCTATGTAAAGTCTAAGTCCTTTTACAGGGAAATGCAAAACCACACATTTTCTGTGTAGTTTCACCATCCAGCAGAGCACTCATAGAGTAACACTGAAGGGAAATATTTACATACTCCAAAAGCTGAGTAAGTCTATTACTCAAGGCTGAACTTCAACAAACTAGCCCGAGGCATGACCAGATACTGAACTCTATAAAACTATTACTGGACCAAGTTAACACATAGTAAAATAGTTTACTGGGCAGGAGGCAGCATCCACCCAAACATGCACTTGCATGTACAAAATAATGAGTTATGTATCAATAATTTCACAATTACTCAAAGAAGCTGGCAAGAAAAAGACTGAAGAGGAAGCAATGTTTTAGGAGTAAAGAAGCACGCTGATGATGCAAAAATTTTTGAGAATTGAGTGTGACTTAGTAACAGAAATTAAACAATGGGCTACATTCAGCTACATAAGTCAGAACAGCTCTAATACCACAAGGATGGATAGACAGGATCTAAATCTAACTGAAATCAGAACTAAAATATTGATTAAGTAAATGCTAATACAGGGGGCAAAGGGAAGAAGGATGTAAGGGTACGAAAATTAACATTAACTCAAATAAAGTGGAAGCAGAACTGCGAGGTTTTGTGCATTCTTGGTTAAAGCAACCAGACAAACTCCACCTCAAAACTTCTAAGCCTCTCCTCTATGAAATCTCAGCTTTGGTAGCAAATATTTTCCATAAACTTGTCTAACTAGTGGAGGCACAAAATGAGTGAATAATAGGAAATTAATGTCCGTATTCAAAGAATATGGAGACAAAGCAAACTAGGCAAGATGACCTACGTTAGCTAAATCTCAATGACATTTAAGGTTTTACAGCAAATTTGGAAAGGCAGCCTAGTGAAAGATGGAGTGAAACAGGAACTGGAGAACACAAGTGTATCAAAGGCAAAGCCAGGCCAACATACTATTTTTCCTTAGCAAGAAAAGCAAACTTCTTAAAAAGCAAGCAAAGGAAACAAACTTTGATAAACACCAACTAGTATCTTGTGGAAAATTACTTGCTTAGTCAGAGGAGGGACAATTGCAAGAACTGTTAAGAAGGCATGCAAGCAGCTACAGGAGAACTGACAGTAAGCTGCGCTGTAAGGAGAACTGTCACTCTGGAGGCACAATCCCCCCACATCTGTCTTACGGCATCCATGTTACTTCATATTCTTGTTAATGGCCTTGGGGTAAAGGATATGGTTAAATGTACCAATACAAACTTGAGGCATAGGAAGAAAAAAGCAGCAGAATAAGCTTCAAGAAGCAGGAGGTCTCAGAGCCTGATTAACCAAAGCGCTGAGCCTCCCACACCAAAACTGACCCCTCCAGCTCAGCATTTTCTTGACGTCACAACAATAGGATGCCTTCCTCTTTTGTGGAGCAGGGAAGTACTCCAAAGAGGGTTCCCAGCCAAGCAGCTGGAATCAAAGAGGATGGGGCTACGTTAACCGAACATGGGAAGAGAGCTGTAGACTTGGAAAGTCCTCCTCTACAAACCTCTCTGAGTTCTCTGGATGGATCAGCAAGCATGTGGAGGAGGATGTATGGTTGACAGATAATCTCTTTGTATTTCTACCACTTTCAGCAAGGTCATCCACCAAGGACTTCTAAGGAAACTCAGCAGCCATACCATTGGAGACAAACAGTCAGTTTATGCCATGGCAGGAGGTGACAGGCAGCATTCTTCAAGGGCCTGCACTGGGACTTGTGGTGCTCAACAAAGTCAAAGTGATCTGGAAACAGCGATGTGGTGGCAAAGTTTGCTGATGTTTATTTATTCAGGGTAGCTGAAAAGGGCAATCTTAAACAGTTTCAGGAGGACCTCATGAGACTGAATGACTGGATAATAACACACACATGAAATTCAGGGCAGATAAACACAAAGTCAGCCCCAAAGGAAAGAAGTATCCTAATTTCAGATGTCAGATGCTGGTTTCCAAGCTGACCATTACCCCTCAAAAGCAAAATTTTGAGGTTATGATAAATAGTTCCATAAATCCATCAGCTTAGTGCTTGGTAGCATTGAAAACAGCAAACTGAATATTATGAATTATTGGAGAAGGAAGACAGAATAAAACCAAGAACACCGTTATGTCCCTGTACAAATCCAGAGTTTATCCACAAATTGCATACTGTGTGCAGTTCCACTACTTTCATCTTCAGCAGGACATAATTGAATTGGGAAGGGTTCAGAGAAGGGACAACAGAGACGCTCAAAGGTGTGCATTGTTTCCCACTAAGAAACAAAAACTTTATTGGTTATTTTTTCAGATTCCTCAGTCTGAAAAAGAAACAACTGAGGAAGAAAATGATACAGATCCACAAAAGCTTGGACAGCCCACAGAGACAGAGGCACAGCATCTGGCAGGCAACTCAGAAAAGGCAGTGGGGGCTGGCTGTCCAGGAAGGGCACTGTAGCATCAATCACAGAAGTAATTTGGCCAGCCAAGGTCTGCAGGGAGAGATAATGTCTTATTAAATCAAACACTATAGTTGGGGATGAGATGACAAATTTCTGGGCGTGCCCATCCTTCTTCATGTTATTTGGCATCTACCAGATTATACAACTGTCAAAAAAATGTCTCTTTCAAGGTCAGTATTGAAATGTCTTAAACCTTTCCATTTTCCTAATGATTATTTTTTTGTTCACAGAGCACAACACATGTCAGTTGTTGTACTGTCCTCATGGAGTCCGTGTGCTGGCTGAAGCCCAGATGATTTAGCTGAGGTGGGAATGGGAGCATTGAGAAAGATGCCTCTGCCTATAGAGCGTGATTTCTTTAGGACAGCTTTCTACCCCATCCCCATGACAATTTTTGTCTTTTCAGTGTGTTGGGATGTCAATCCATACACCACAACACATGGAACCACAGCAAGAATATCACTGCAGTTACTAGCAGACAAAAGCAAAGACATAAATGCACCTTTGTAGCACAGTTTATCCTTTTGTCTGCTCTCAAAAAAGCCCTCTACTGAACCACTTTAACATACCTCATGCAAACACAAGTTACCTACTCCACAAGTTCTGGGGCCTCATCCAAAAATACAGCTCTGGATATATACAAGCTGCAAATGTGCTAGTCCTTCAACCTGAGACTCACTTCACTTTTAACCGCATGCCATTATTTTTTCCTAAGGCACAACATACACAAAGAAAATATCCCCTGCACACCCTTCTCCAGCTCATTCCATTAGGAACTTGAGCCTGTGGCTCGACATTTTATACCTCTGCAGCACCCACCTTATCATGAACACTGGTTAGTGCAGGAAAACCTTAGTCAATTCTCACCAAGTCTCAGGTCATCACTTACAGACTTTTTTTAATTAAAAAAAAAAAAAAAGAAAAAGTGCTTCCCTCTGCAACAGGAGTGCTTAATAGGGTAAAGATAGCAGGGCAGCTGTATGTTCGCTTTTTTCTGGTGGGCAAGACATGTATGCAAGTGGTATTATTCAGCAGTGTCTGTGCATCTGTTCGTGCCTCTGTGTTACAGGCTGATAAGGAAGCAACGCAGCAATCCGTAAGGAAGTGCTGTAGCTGAGCTCTCATCTGAGCCATATGCTATGATGGTATCTTCTCTGATTTACAGTCCAGTGCATTCAATTCTTATTACATGCAGTCTGGAAGCACTCTGCATTTTCTCTCCTCTGTAGTAGCCCAGTGAAATAAGAGCTTTTTATCTTACCATGTCTCTCCCGGCCCTCCCAGAAAAGAAATCTTTAACATTACGGAATGATAGAGTGTCTGTTAAATGCAAGGCTACCAAGTAGGACTTATTTGTTCTCATGCTTATTATTCCATTATCGGAAATTAAATACATTTGCCATCTGTTACCTCAGTGACCTACAAAGCGTGTCGTTAGAGCTCTGCCCTTGCTGGCATCACCTGTGATGGCCCTGGAAGTCTTTGTCAGAAACAGCAGTATCAAGACAAGGAAACAAAAATGCCCTGATAGAATTAGTGGAATTGCCAGAACACACACCGGGGCACAGTCATTAAAATGCTGCAGAATTAATTTCAGTCTGGAAATTATCCGTGACCTAAATGCCTTTCATAGATTACCAATTCTAATGACTTTTTGCCTAATGGCACATTTAAAGCAGTTTTCCATCATTTTTAATTAATTGTTGAAAGCAAACAAACATCCAAATGTCTGATAGCATAGCCTCAATTCTGTAAACCAAGGTATGCGTTTAATTTTACTCACATGAGTAGCTCTTTTAACTTTGTACATACAAAAAGCCCATGAAACCAACTATATTCATCTGCACTTGCAAAATCAGCACCAAGGATCATCACTAACCTTCTCTCCTTACAAACAAAAACATGTCCTTTCTTTTTGTTCCAGAGTGCTTGTGGTGGAGACTGGTTAATCTCTTTGTTGTGAGGTCAGAGTCGGGGAGTGGGAGTTAGGAAGGAATGTGGGGAAAGAAGGAGAGAAAGAATAAAGTAAACATTTCACAACAATCTCCAATGAAAGTTACCACAAACCATGCCAGCACTGCCAGATGGATTGGGTAAATATGAATTTCAACAGATTTTCCTCAGAGATGTGGTCCTAGCTTGAAAAGCGACTCCATAAAAGCTGATTGCTTATGGTTTGGGTTTATTGCATCTCAGCAGCTTCAGCCTAGATACGCTCTATTTAATAGAAAACCCACAAAGCAAACAAAATCCCTTTCTTAACTAAAAATTACTTCCCAGGAGGCATTAGAATGACACAAGACACAAATTTATCATACCCTGCCTTAGAACTATTCCTGAAGTTTTATTACTTTTCTTCCTTTCACATGCTAATTTGAAATTTAATGTTACTCTATAAGGTTAAGCAGCTGCTGTGCACAATTACAGAATGACTACGTATCGACAAGATGCAGAGATTTTTATACGTATTATATACAAGCGGCTATACAGCCCTGTCCCAAGACGTGAAACTTCAAGCAAGTAAAGAGTGCATTGCAGTTAAGCAGAAATCAATCATTATATATAGGGATTTAGAAACTGCGTGCCTGGTCAGGGATTCCTGGGACTGCAGCCCAGCAGATGAAAGCATATATACTAAAGTATTATCTGAACCAGAATCAACCACAGTAAGTTTCTGAGAGCAAATATTTACTAGTTGCACCTAATGACCTGATGTATCCTTCAGACCTACAAGCCTTTATTCTGGGTTCTTACCACTAATTAAATATGTCAAAACTAGGTCCTTTCAAGAGAACAAATATAAACATAGGTTTATAAAAGAAGCCACAGGCCTATTGCTTTAGACCTTACTAATGAAGGGGAATAGTTTGGAGGCCTGGGAAGGTATTTCATGAAAATACCCAATGCAAGTTGAATGTTGGGCTGCATACAGTTATTGGCCTCTGCTGAGTCGAAACTGCTTTTGCTACCAATTATTACAGTAAAGCGAAAATGGCAACAGCAAAGTCCTCAGATATGCCTGAATACAGTCTCCTGCCCGTTCAGCTCAGGCTGTGAGCACAGCACAGGAGTCTCACAGGTCCCTCTGCCCCTTCCAGGAGAACCTCATTAGCCAAGCGTCAGAGCCAAGTCTTTTTTATCTACCATCTGCCCTGGATGAGAGGCTGCCATGCGGTGTTTTCCACCTCTACCCCATGTTTCCATTCTGTTTCTCTCTTCCACAGACAAAAGAGATAAGCACGCCTTCAATGTAGAAAGCTCAAGGCAGCCAAGCAGGGCAAGGCACAGAGGAAAACAGAGCAAAACCCACAAGAAGCTCCCCACAATTTCAGCACAGCCAGAATTACAGCCCCCAGACCTCCACCTGAGCAGTGTGCTTCCAGCTTATGCTCAAACTGTGGGAGAAAACTATTATTAAAGTTGAAAAATCAGTACATGCAAGGTGGAGAACACCAGAATTAGAGTTGCATTTGCAATGTAGGTGGAACATGAATGTTTTTTCCTGCCCAAGACAAGTCTGATGTTTTGGAATTGTTTCTCAGCTTGATTTGAGGTAAAAATCTGACATTCTGAAAATTACTATTGCCACAGTAAGTGTTTTCTTTTATTTTCAGAACATTTTGTTCTGATTTTGCCCTTTTCATTTTATGTATTTGTTCATATAAACTATAACTTTACAGTGAAAAACTGTTTTGCACTAAAAAAAAAAAAAAAGAAAAAAAAACAACCCAAAGTTTGGCCTCTAAATGAAAAGGAAAAAAAATGGACAATTCTGGACAATTTTGAAGTTTTTACCCAGAGTGATCTGATTGAATGGTGCTATTAAGCCAGTCCACCAGCCCTTTCCCTACCAATGTTTTTGCCCAACGAGCATTCCCGATTCTCCTTGTGGAGGACACATTCTTACATCTTATTTACTGCCCACTATTCAAACTGCACTTAGACAACATAATTGTTACTCTCCCACCCAGCTGTGACACCTTCTTCTCCACCACACTCAACATAATCTTGCCCCAGTGTCCTGGTTTCAGTGGGATAGGATTAATTTTCTTCCTAGCAACTGCTGTGTTTTGGATTTAGTATGGGAATAATGCTGATAACACATATTGTTTTAATTGTTGCTAAGTGATGTTTACATTAGTCAAGGACTTTTTCAGCTTCCCATAGAAGCTGAGAGGGAGCATAGACAGGACAAGCTGGCCAACAGAATATTCTGTACTGTAG
>VZSZ01008663.1:0-44255 GCA_013398815.1 Ibidorhyncha struthersii
TAAGAATAAGAATAAGAATAAGAATAAGAATAAGAATAGAAGAACAAACAAAATAAAGTGATACAACACAAGTCACTCTCACCACCAGTTGATCAGTTGACCAGCCTGCCCCAAGCAGTGATTGTGGATTCTTGCCCCCCGGGCCAACCCCCACTGATACACTGAGCATGACATCTACAGTATGGAATATTCCTTCGGCCAGCTTGTCCTGTCCATGCTCACTCTCAGCTTCTATGGGAACCTGAAAAAGCCCTTGACTAATGTAAACATCACCTAGCAACAACTAAAACAATATGTGTATCAGCATTATTCTTATACTAAATCCAAAACACAGCATCTACTAGAAAGAAAATTAACTCCATCCCAGCTGAAACCAGGACAAGAGTGCATCAGACCCCGAGCTTCCAAGAGTTCTAGATGTGTCTGTTATCACTTCTGCTTTTTTTTTTTTCAACTTGCTACTGTTGTCTGCTTCTTATTCTTTTTCTTATCCAGACAGAAATCCTGCTAGATCATCTATTTGTCTATACAGATCCTTGAATGTATTTAGGAGTGACTTTGGTCTGCTGCACAGAGAAAGGACTGTTACTGTTGGGAAAACTTGGATCTAATATCAAAATGCTGGGTGACTTTAGGCAGAACATCTCACCTCTCTGTGCTCTTGTTTCCTCATCTGCTACAAGGGGATATCAGCACCTTGAGACCTAGCGACAGAAAACTGCATCTGTACAAACTAGGTTGTAGTACACAACATATAACCAGCATTCCTCCTCCAGAGAATTTGCAGCCTGGCTACACTAGAGTGGGGTGAGTAACAGACTACTGCAATCCTTTTGTTTTTTATTTTATTTCTACTTCTATGTCTTCATTTATATTTCACAGGGTTTTTTTTTAGGAATTAACAGAAGTGTACTGTAATGTGATTTGTTTTTCTGTGACTCTGTAAGCATGAAATGAAACCTTCAGAAAGTGTAGCCACCTTCTTATGGGATACAAAGAGCTAGCTGACTGCAGCTGAGGTTGCCCATATGACTAGTGGAGACCCTGGTTCAGGTGAACATTGAAGCACATGTGTACATGTGAGCAGTCTCATCCAGGAAAACAATTAGCCATTAGACGTTCAAATGACTAACTTTGCTCCCACTTACCCAGTGGCATAAGCATGAGGTGTTTCATTCTCAGTGAAGCCAATGGCAAGCCCCTTGTGAAGACCAGACCATGTCAAGGTCAGTGACTAGGGATCAGCCCAGCCGCATGCTCCAAGGAGGGCCCAAATCAGACCGTGGAGGTTTGTGGGAGTCTTCCCACAGATGGCAGGACACTGTTGCAATATACCAATTCATTATTCTGGTTTTGGACATTCAATTACATTGAAAATCAGTTTCAAATCTATGCAAGCGATGTAATTCAGCAGCAAGAAACTGTCAAATATTTTACTGGAATTATTTTTTCCTTAACATTTTACTTGGTTAGAATTAATGATGAATCTCATGTAAATTTCTCTCTTACCTTCTTTCAGCCTGTTCTCTTATAAGAGAGTGGTCTTTCTTTTGTTCCTTTTGTCTTCACTCCTTTTTCTTGCCCTCATAATTTAATTTTAAAAAATACTACACAGATCACATATTTTCAACCAAAAAGATTGATTTTTGATAAGATGAAATATCAATAGATTTCATTTTTGAAAGACCTGAAGAAGCTGCATGGTAGAGCCTGTTCAATCACAAAATGCAGCAGGGGAAACTTGCAAATATTTATGCTGTGTTTTATGTATAAGGCCTACTGCATTTGCTCAGGCAGGACAGTGGACATGGACAGACAAATAAACGAAAAAGAATATCAGTATACCAGATGATTTTCACAGCTAGAATTTTAAACTGAACCAGACTAATACAGAAGATACTTCTGTACTAATACGCTACTTTTTCATTGGATTTCATTTTTTAAGTCAAAATTCCATTGACATAATTATATAATGCAGAAGAGAAAATAATCATACAAAATCCCGTCTGTGTGGATGGCAGTGTTTACATACTGGTGAAGCAGGCTGTCCCCCTGCAGCCAATGGAGGTCCACAGTGGAGCAGATAGCCACCTGCAGCCTGTGGAGGACCCCACAATGGAGCAGGTGGATGTGCCCCGAAGGAGGCTGTGACCCCATGGGAAGCCCATGCTAAAGCAGGCTTGTGGCATGGCCTGTGGACCTGTGGAGAAAAGTGCCCACATTGGAGTAAGTATGTTGCAGGACATGTGACCCTGTGAGAGACCCACGCTGTTCCTGAAGGACTGCACTCCATGAAAGAGACACACACTGGAGGAATTCATGAAGAACTGCAGCCTGTGGGAAGGACTTATGCTGGAGAAGATCATGGAGGACTGTCTCCCATGGGAGGAACCCCATACTGGAGTAGGAAGAGTGTGAGGAGTCCTCCCCCTCAGGAGGAAGGAGCAGCAGAGCAACATGTGATGAACGGATCACAATGCTCATTCCCCACCCCTCCACATCACTGGAGGGGAGGACGAAGAGAATTCAGGAGTGAAGCTGAGCTGGGAAAGAAGGGAGGGGTGGGGGAAGGTGTTTTTAAGATTGGGTTTTATTTCTTATTATCCTGCTCTGGCTTGATTGTTGATAAATTAAATTAATTTTCCCCAAGTCAAGTCTGTTTTGCCCATGATGGTAATAGCAGAGTGATCTCCGTGTCCTTATCTCAACCCATGAGCATTTCATTATATTTTTCTCTCCCCTGTCCAGCTGAGGAAGGGAGTGATGGAGTGGCTTTGGTGGGCACCTGGCATCCAGCCAGGGTCAACCCACCACACCATTAAAGAAGAACTTGTTCATATACACACACCATTTGCAAGGGTATGCACCTGGATTCTGTGCCTCTCAGTGTAATTAAATCACTATCAGTAAGTCAGTCAAACCAATGCAGGGCACACAGGTGGTGTATTATTGCCAGTGATGACATTATACCAGCTCTCAGTTGCTTTTATAGAGGGCACGCTCAAGAAAAAGCAGTCTTCCTAATTGGCAGAAAGACCCAGAACAAAATTGTAACCAGGACTTATCATTTGTGCTCTGCCTCCAGTTTCTTACGATTTAGACAGCAAACAATCCAGCAAGTGAGTTCTGTTTTGTTGCAACAAAAAATATGAATTTTATATCATAGGTGTCTCATTATTTGTGCTGATTTATTGTGAGACAATATAAAGAGCACAACCATGGTAAAACATGCTTGAGGCTAATTACCAGCTTGTGACATTATGCCAGTTATATTAATTAACTGCACTGATCCGTGCTAGCTATAAAAAGCTCACGTGTGCTACTGTTTATACAGTGTCCCATGATTTAAAAATGGAAGTAGTCCTTCCTGGTTTTAACTACACTGATCTGTCATGTGAGAGTTGTGCCACTCTTGTAGACAATGCCAAGTCTAGCTAGGTTACTCATTGCCTCATAAGCTAAGAAAACATTGTGCTGGACTATCAATGCCCTCCCAAATACCTCCGCTAAACCAATTTGTGGTGAGCAAAGATTATGGGGGTCTTCTAAGGACAGTTTCCACAGCAGAGGCACGTGTGAGAGCAAACAAAGTCCTCTAGACACCTTTGTCCCCAGGACAGAACATAAAGCACAAAGGAAGATATTCACTAAAACATAGAAGACTACCCAGTGAGATTCACAAAGGATGTTTACGTTATTGGGCACTTAACACCGGCTGAAGCTAGTGGGAATTAGTCAGTTAGAGGCAGTTCCTGATGACATGATGACATGAGCACCCAAACACTGAGCCACACTAAATCAGTGGGCTCTCATGAAAGCACTGGCACTAACAATTAATATCAGCCTCCATGGTGAGTCACGGGTACTAGAATGTGTGTGGGAATGCTTGTTGCAAAGGCAGAGACTGCCTCTAGAAACTGTTCCACCTACATTTTGTATTGTAATTGCCTTCTAACTCATGGAATTCCTAAAAAAATGTACAACTAGACACTTGTGACTTATGCTGAAAGCCTATACAAAAATTCTGAGTTAAAATGTTTCCCCACGACAAAGGCCAGTCCTTACTCATGATAGATTCCCCCCAGCAATGTCATTATTACTCTACATATGAACATTTTAGAAACATTTTAGAAAAGCGAGCAAGAAAACCTTTTTAAAAATTAACAGGAAAATCAAGATCCTCTGTCATTTTTGTCATCTTCAAAAATATTTCTAGGGCAATTTTCAAAGTAACACTCCATTCTTTTAATGGCATGTTATTTCATAACAGATTGTGTACTTTTGCATATTTGTAAATAAGGTTAGCTTTTCTGGACCAGACCAAAGGTCCATCCTGCCTGTAACAGTGGCCATAAGCACAAGGTATGGAAGACAGACAACTCTGACTCTTTCCTCTAGTGCCCTCCTCACAGCCTCTAAGCCTCTTCAGTTCACAGACCTCCCAAGCCTGACATGGTTCCTGTACATTAACCAGTCCTCAAGGGACTTCTCTTCTATGAATTTGTCCCTCATTATTCATTCATTATTTTGCCACCCTTCCACACCCTGACCCCTATCAGCCTGATAAACGAGCACCTTGGCTCGTGCTGAATCCAGCCTCCCCTTGGTTTCCCCCAACACTCATATTGGAAGAGGCTGCAAACAACTGACCCTGCCTGGTGCATTGCACTCATGATTTGATAGAACCCTGAGGACAAGCCACACTTGCCTGGTATCTCAGACATGGCCAGATTCTGCCAAGTCCTGCCATGTGCCATGCCATGCACAAGCCAGCTGAAGGTTTGCCATCGAGTTGCCACGGAGCTCAGTGGCAACACAGGCACAGCAGGGTAGTTTTCTGCCCTCTTCCCAAACATTAGCTTTACAAAAGTCTTTTATTTTCTAAGCGGCTTATTTAATTTGCATGTGGAACTGGTAAGAGCTAGAAAATAGCCGTCAGCATAGATGTGAAAGAATTTCAAACACTTTATTTTTGGAAGATTCAATCTGAGCTAATTTTGTGTGCTGGGCAGTGAATCAACAAAATTATTTCATACCAGTAGGAGAAATATTCTAAATCCAGACCTTTGATGGGACTGACACCACTGATATAGTGGCGTGGTATGAGGAGAAAGGAGCTACTGCTAGTTTTTGCTGAGGCAGTAACAGTGAGATCCTGTGGGAACACACCAGGATAAGTCACCATGAGTTACAGTCAGAAATGTCTACTGAAAAGTGGAGCAAGGGCAGTTTGGACCCTTGGGATCTCTGTATGGAGGCAAGCGTGTTTCCCAGAGCAAAAGCCACACGTTGCCACTGGGAATTAAGAGGCTGGCTCTGGTTTGTTTGTTTGTTTATTCTTCCTGCCATTTTCTTTCACTGATTACTAAAAAGAGAAGGAAAAACCCCCAGTGCCTACTGAGCCTAATGAACAACGCTCTTTTCTTCTACAGGGGTGAGGGGGAGTTTGGTGCTTTACATGCCAAAATAATGACTAAAGCAATCTGCTTCACACTGCAATGTTCATGTGTGCAGGCAATGTGATCTTTCAAAGCTCACTTCTAACGCCTTGAGTCAGACTGTGCATGGTGGAAAAGCTCGGGCTGACAGGGCCTCTGTCTGCAGTCCCACAGGGTTTCTCCCCCTCCCGCTCCCGTCCCTCTCTCTCTCCACCTTGGGTGGTCTCCCTGGCCAAGACTCAGTGGCACAGGTACAGGGGCTCAGGGTTAGGGCCTTTAGGGCTCGGGGTTAAGGATAAGGGCCTTTTGTGAAGTCTCATTGACTCCAAGGAGTTGGACAGGTGTCCTCAGCAGAGACTCATTGGATGGGGACAGGACTGAGCTCCTCCCACCGCTGCTGGGCCATATCCCAACACTCCTGAGAATGGTATAACGGTGCTCATGCTATACATGCTGCAGCATGGGGATGGAAATTAATGTCCTTACTCAAGTGCTGTTACTGAAACACGGTCTTACCCTGTATGTCTTCTTGGTCTTGGTTGTCTCCCTTTTTCAACTACCCTGTACCACACGGCTAAAACTTTACCTACACTTTCACCCTTTTTTCCCTCTTTCAGCTACTCTCTCCTTTCCTTACATTGCAACAAGCAATTCCTCCATCGCAGAGCTCTGATCTGCTCATGGGTCTCCTCCACGTCCAGCAAGTCTTTGTCACTATTTTGTGTTCACCTGACCAGCATGTTTTGTGTAACAGGCACAGGTCCACTCAGGGAAAGAGGCAGGTGACACTGGAACTGGTTGGTGTACTCAGGGAACGTCTGTGATCACTCACTTCAGGCAGCCCCTCTGGAACAGCTGAATTCTTCAGTCCAGGAAATTTCCACAAAATTTACTCACTCTCTGTTTTCAGATCATGAAACATTTGAAGACACAGTCCCGTAAGCGGAAAGCAGAACAGTGCAGTTTTAAAGAGGGTTCCCATATCCTTTAAGCACATTCATCCACCCATGATAAATGTAGCTTGGAGCAGCAAAGCCCATGATTCATGATGCTGCAGCATGCACTAGACTGGTTTGCCTTCCCAAAGGAAGTTATAGCTACTGATTGGGGTAATTAGAAAGTACCAATTCACTGCAAGGCAAATTCAGGTGAAGCCACACCAGTGACTACTTTTTCCTTGTGGGATCAGCCAGATTTCACCAACGGGGTAGAAAGTGTGTTACCCCATGGGCCTCCACCCCCTTCAGGGGCATTCTTAGGAAACCACAGAGCTTGTCTCAGCTGTCCTGAAGAGCCACCCTTCAGCAGGAAGAAGTAGGCCCAGCAAGCTTAACACCACAACAAACGCTGTTGTGTTATTAATGGTCACAGACACCTGCCTTTCCTCTAATACCCTTCCCTTGGGCTGCCAGGACTTGCTGCAGAGCACTGAAAAGAGGGTGGTGGCAGCTGTCCGCAGTCCCCACTCCTCAGCTCCACACAGGGCAGCACATCACAGATGCCAAACAGCTGCAACAGTTCTCCTGAGCTGCAGAAGTCAGCTGCTAGAATCCTGTGACTTTCACATCCATCATCTTGTATCACCTGCTTGTGCTGCAGGCAAGGGGGAGAGAGAGGAGAAGTAACCTGAGATGGAGTAGTCAGCCCAGAAAAAACTCAGAAGACAGAGAGAAAAAGGCTGGCCCTAATGTGTAGACTTTCAAACCATCTTTTGGTGGGTGCAGCTCCATTTTTATTATGGCCTTTGCACACAATAGGTTGAACTCTGTTCATTTTCCTGCTGTGTAGAAGGTAGGTGGGTAGCCCTGGGGACTTGGGGTTTGAAACTTTGCAAGCCTTCCAAAATTAGTTGCTGATGCCTCACTATTTTAAGAAAGCACTTGTTGCAACTGCACAAGTAGGTACATGTATGTGTACAAAAGCATGTTCCCTGCCTGTTTGTATGCATGGATGCTGTAGCTCTGTGTGCCTGGAGGCCACAAAACTCTTCTTTTTGAGACTCCAGCCAAAGCATCACTCCAGTGTATGCTGCACCACACACAAAAAATCCTCGAGCTGTCCCAGAGACTAATCCTACTCTCAAATACACAGAAGTGTGTTCCTGTTTGATCAGAGCTGCTGCCCGCTGTAAGTCCTTAAATCAAGCGTTCAACAATTCTGCATTTGTTTTTAAAGCCAAGTCATCATGGAAGAAGGAGCAGCCTGGTTCCCAAGTCTGCATCATTTCAAAACAAATATTGAGCAACGTAAGAAATGACTCATTCGTGTTATTACAGGGTGTTTCACTGGTTCAGTTGGATGAAGTGAACAAAAATAGAAAGAAAACCACCAGCTGCTTTTGAGCGACTTTTTCAACCCAGGGACAAAAGGAGTGTCTGCTGAGTCACCCCCGAAGCGTTGTCAAAGCCACACCTCACAGTATCTCCCCAGCCAGTAAGAAACAGTTGTCTCCCACCAGCCGCTTCCCCTCTCTGCTCTGAATTACCCAAGAAATTAATCAGATGCTTACAACACTGCAGATGCAAAGCCTGAGAGTCATTTCTTCTTGGGGAAAAAAAAAAAGAGCACAAAGCTGAAACTGGTAAATGAAGTTGGCCAAGTAAGATCCCCAAGCACCTTTGACACCTTTTTGATTTCTCACTCCTGGAAGATATCCTGAGTGAGGCTGCCCAGACTAAGCGCAACAATCAGCTAGTCAAGGAAATGTCAGGTTTCCTCCTGACCTACTTTCAAACAAGGGAAATATCTTTCCCAGGAGCTGATATCAGATGACTCTCCCAATTAGTCTGCATATTAAGAAAACATGTGGGGTGGGCACTCGAAGTGTCTGCTTTCCATGCTGCTACGCTGGCTTTAAATGTACTGCCTAACAGCCAAACTACTCCCGTTTACGAATGACCACAAAAGCAATACGCCAGTGCTCCTTGCCAAAGCAGCTATATACCTCTTTGAAGAGTGGGCCTGGTCCTCCTTTCCATTATACCAGCTTTATAACCATGTAGTCCTGCTGATTTCAATCAAGGGAATGCAAGGATTCTTCATTTCAACAAGAAAACCAGCTCTGCCATTTGGATGAACAGCATTAAAATCATGAGCCATTTGCAGTCTTTTGTTACTGTTAAGTCTTAGCTAGCAAAATAGGTCTTCTCATGTCCTAAATTACAAAAGCTGAGCTCAGTGTTAACCTAAGGAAAAGCATGGTAACTGCTGTCATCCCTCCTTCCCTCCATCTCAACACCACCTCATGCTGGCTGCAGGCACTCCGGGAGCATTGAAAGGAGGCAGTGCTGCCAGACAGGGAAAGGCAAAGACACCAGCTGGGTCTCCCCGCTTTGTATCAGGGGGTGAGCAGGAAGGAAAGCTGAATGATGAATGCAGAGCTCTCTCCAAATCAGCTAATTGATTAGCAGCTGAAATAAGGGGAAAGGCTAAGACGCTGTGCTACGCGACATGGACATGAAGAGGACTCTGCTGAAGTCAGTAATCTTGGGATGATTTAGATGAGCTGAAGAATGAGTCCAGCTGAATTCAGCAAAACTGTCATTTTGCAGGAGCTGAAGATGTTGTGCATACAGTTATACATCACTCATTCTGCTATGCCTGGTCCTGCAGGACAGGACACCACAGGCAACCAGGGCTCAGGCACTAGCTCTGTTTCAATACAGCTGCGCCTGAAAAGCCTACACTGTGAAAAGCCTGCTTTCAGTTCCCTGCTTTTTAAGTATTCATGCTGAATATAGCTAATAAATCTGTGG
This sequence comes from Ibidorhyncha struthersii, assembly GCA_013398815.1. Lineage (NCBI taxonomy): Eukaryota > Metazoa > Chordata > Aves > Charadriiformes > Charadriidae > Ibidorhyncha > Ibidorhyncha struthersii. Next base: position 9,194 of record VZSZ01008663.1, read on the forward strand.
TCATCTGATGCATCTTTTAGTTCTTGTGTCCTGTTCAGTGTGACCTTTTTAGATTATCAATTTGGTCATTTAATACATGATTTTTATAATGTCTGAAGAACCCACATGCTTTTGGTTTTATTCAGCAGATCTTCAGCTGTCTAATTTAGGCACTCTCTCTGATAAGATAAAGGAGGGATAGTAGTTTGTAATGTGCCCGATGTTAGGGCACAGAAAACTTCAGTTAAAAATATGCCTTAGGCAAGTCTTCTCATAATGTTTTTAAAATACTTTCTGCTTTCACTGAGATAAAGCCCTTAATTCTTAGGCAGAAAACTGAGTGTTCAGATTTGACACTGTACTGTTACATATAAGAAAACCCCACCTACACACTAGAATAAAAAAAAAAGAGGGGTGGGGAAGCTGAGACCTTTACCATATTGTAGAGATATTGTTATAGTGGGAAGGACAGAAGCTGAAAAATATAGCAAAATGGCATGCGATGCTTAGGCACAGGCATGAAGGGCACATAGATATGTGCTAGAGACCTGTATAGCTCTGAATCCACCTCATCCTTCAGGCAGTTTCCAGTTGTCCTGCATCAGCTGTGTGGGAAGAGCTGACAGTGAGAACAGTGACTGGCATTCCTGAGTCTGGAAAAATGATATTAAGAGTTTCACCTCACACTGTCCTCCTCCTCCTTCCCATTCAATAAAAGCAAGAAAATATGGAAATCATCAAGCTATACTGCTTTGTAGCTTCAAATTAGTAAGCGTCTTCTACTGGCAAATACGGTTAGGGTTCTGCTTTCCTTTCACTCACTCATGTCAGCCACCTGAGCAAATTATTGCTCCTATGAGTCAAAAAAAAATTGTCTTTTTTTTGTCTTATCCTTAAGTAAAATATGCACAAAACTGCTCTACCCACTGACTCAGATATCACAGACCAAATCTGTATCTTACCAAGTCTGAGTGAATGCAGGGGAAATTATCCCCAAATTGTAAACTTATTTTAAAACTGGTTGTAGATGCAGCTTACAGAAACCTCCAGTGTGTGAAAATATTCATACAAACAACTTGACAAATTTTGTCAAAGTGGACTTCACTGAAATCACAGTAACCATTAAAGCTTTATCTATTTTGTGGTGCCATCCACACAAGGTGCACTTCGCGAACACACTAGCGGTGTAGAGAAACGGTGCACATCTGATGGTACAGCACACCTGAGGAATGTTGCATGACAATTCCAAGTCGCTGCACCACAAACGCAGTACACAAGCAAGGAAGCTTTTCACACTCTCCCAGTATGCTTATTTATTATCAAAGCACCTCACTTCTTCACTATCATAGTCCCATTGCCAAAGCTGTTGCATCAAATGGGACCCAAAACTACGCGTTTCACATAACTGCATTTAAAAAATGGAACTTATACAAAATAAAAAAGGCACAGATCATAACCATTGTATAGCAAAGAGCAGTGCTGGATGGAGAGCTATACACCTAGCTATTCTTTTAATCCAGCAGAGAAAAACAGCTAGAAACAAAACGTGTTCTTGTGAATTAGAAAGTCCAAATTTCCTATCTTCCTTTGTCTGGAGCCATCTGAAATGCCATTTTGTGAATATAGCTTCTGGAAAGAAGACCTTTAGAAAGCTTTTATTTCAAGAACAGGACCAACTCAGTCAGTGAACCGGTTTTCAATTACCCTACAGATTTTAGAATTGCTACATGAATGTGAGGATAAGAATCCGTTTACAGTTTCCTGAATGAGGAGGCAGACTGTGAGTCAGACTACTTGTACCCCTTGTATTGCTGGATGTTTACAAACTTTCATCTTATGAAAGGTTCTCTCACCTATATGTTTGGAAACACCAGACCTCACCTTTGTGGTTGATTTTCTTTTCTCCAAACAGATACATCTGCTGAGAAGTGAAGTAAAATTCATTTAAAGTAGAAACAGAAATATTGGACAAATACTGTCCAAGCAGGTAAAAGAAAAAAAAACAACAGCAGCAAGTGAACTATTGCAAGATGAAGTTGCAACTTCTAAGCATTAAAGATTGACTGGATATTAGCTACCAAAAAAAAGAAACCCAAACCCTCTCAAAAGCCTGTTTGAGTTTGTCCACAAAAACACTGGTGGTTCCCACCACTCCTTTCCCACTCCTAGACATCGAGTTGGGGGTTTTAGTATAGCGACTTCCCTCACTTTGTGAATCCTGCCCAAAATCTAGACTAGTTAAGCCATGGACAGAAGAGAGGCCTTTGCGATCCAGGCTGAAATCTGTCTTGAATATCATTGCATACTGAGTTGCAAACAGTTATGTACCACGTGTCTCTGTTTTAGCTAACAGAAACCATACTTTGATTTGCAGCCTGAGGGAAGAGGTGGGCACCACTCACTGAAGTGCCTGCTCAGAAAGGAGGGATTGCTGTCCACTTGTAAGAACACAACTTTCTGAACCCTGCTAATGCCAGTAAGAGCCAAGGCAGAGCTACAAACTGCTTCAGCACCTCATCCCCTCATTCTCCTCCCTGTAATCTCTATACAGTAGTCAGGTGAAAATTAGTATGACACTGAGCTCAATTAATTCCTTCAAAACCTGTGCTGAACAGCTGCAGAGACGCTAACTGATGTCCAAAGTCATGTTGCCACAGTGAGTAGAACATAGGCAGACGGGAAGCAGAGTAAGAAGCTTTTCCTTTGAACCTAGGAGGTCTTAGTCAGCAAATCCTTAGTTCCTGCTGTGTTTGGATGTCTCATCATCTGCCAAGGCAGTATGACTCTCAGATGGCAGTTTAAGGCAACTTGCGTTGGTAGACCCCCTCAAGACTTTCTCTGGACCTCAGAATGATTTCTGGTTATAATGGCTGGAATCACTTAGCAATCCCAGTTATTAAAAACACGGATACAGATTTGTATGTCGCTCTCAGCATGCAGAAAAATGAGCAAAAAAAAATTCTCAAGGAGTTATACACTGTGTCTGTGATGTATAATGATCTCACAATCGAATCTGAATAAATCCAGTCTAAATGCAATGCTGCATGACATCATATGCCTGCCAAAATAGATTTACTAATCATGGAACAGAAGAATTCTTGGCAGACTTTCAAAGCTACTTCAGAAGTTTATTAGAATGAGGCATTAAGTCATGGAAGGGGGGAAAAGTCAGAGACAACAGCACTACTCAGCTATGTTAATCATTCTTTTAGTATGATACATGGCAGACCAAAATGGTAAAGAGGACAGGATAAAATGAACATGCTACGGGACTTCTGGCAGAGCAGGTCCCATTTTGTAGCTTGCTGACCATCTGTTACAGTGGGTGCAACTTTTTTAGGCTTTATTCTTCGTTGGAAAAGGAAAAGCAAGTTAGCAAGACACACTGCAGAACATTAACGTTTACCTTGCATCAATAGTCTTCATTAATAGATGCAGAATAGCTACATTTTCTCCATATTTCTTTAGTATTTTCCATCCAAGGACCACAAAACAAATAATAAAATTATTATGTTGAGAAATATATATAATTACAATGATTGAATTAAATCAGTATAATATCCTCTGTCTCTGTCATGCTAGTCTGACACACTATTTGCCTATGCTTGTGGCACCATGGAGTAACACCATTTCTCTTCGCCTAAACCAGCTTCAGGAGGATACAAATCAGAAGCAAACTCACAAGAGGGGGAAGAATAAGGGCTTCCCATGCAGGTAGGTCTCTGTGTTCTCTCTGTCCTGGTTCTCATGGGCACAGAAGCACTTGGGCAGCCATGAAGGATCCCTTCCAAAGACAGCGTGGAGGCAGTAGGACACACTGGGACAGAGTTTGGGCAAGGTCCCATTCACTCCTGCTGACACCAGAATGGTTTGCTGAAGTCTTGTGAAGACTTTGCAGAGAAGCAAAAAGCTGACAAGGAAATTACATGACCATGTATGTCAAACCATTGCCAGTTACTATTCCAAGAGAAGCCTGTTGAGCCTCCAGGCAGTATCTGATACCTGTTGGGTACTCTTACCATACTTCATCAGGCAAGCAGAAATTATCCCAATCACTGTATGAAGTGGGTTGGTAATGTACTTAAACCCCCTTACGAAATATTAAGGCAAAATTCAGCCACAGGGAAATTAATCTGCGAAAGAACTTAAAAAAATAATGATTTCTTTTGAAGCATCCTTGCTTCAGCTCTTCAGTTGTTACAGCTCATGGAGCTGATTTGCCTGTGAAATATGTTTTTTCTTTCTTCAATTTTTTGTCCCAGATGAGTGGATCTCTAATCCAATCCCCTGTATGGCCTGACAAACAGTTTGTATCTTTACAACTGAGTGTATGTAACTATTTTGAAATAAAACCATTCATAAAGGCATATTTGGGTTGGGTATGTATTTCACTTCTGACAATAAAGGGCAGAATTAAGGTTATTCAAGTATACCAGGATAAGAATAAATGCAAGAGGCAGGAGCCCCTAACAACAGCACCACTGCTAAAAGAAATGTTTGTCAAGTCAGAGTTTGAACTTCCTTATGAAAACTACCTTTCGTTAAATTATATTTTTTCCTTTTGTTCCAAAGACTATTTATGAAAAGGTTTTTTCTATGCAAATGTAGTCAACTGGCTAAAAAAATTACATTATTTTTTCTGTTGTTTACTTGGGATCTTTAACAGGTGTTATAAAAAATCTTGGTATAAAAAAAAACTTGAAAAGTAATCTGATTGCATACCACAAAACAACTGCAGTTATAATCAGTTCCAATCAACAACCCTAAGAATTGTTCTGCATGTCTTCTGAAGATGTGTACATATTTTTCCAAGTGGCAAAACTGAATATCCTCAAGGATTTCAAGGAAATGACTCTCTGAACACCCTGCCTGTTTTTTAATTTGAAAAAAAAGATGCAATGTTATTGAGATGTTTAAGCTTCTTCTAAATATTACACGTAGGACACAGAGGAAAAACATAATCTCCAGATGATCTATTATTTATTTACTCTGCAGGAAAAAGAACTGTTAAAGCAAAAACAGTGAAGATCACAGTAGGAAAGCAATAAAGCAATGAGTAGCACCTTAAAGAGGAAAAAAGCCACACAAACTGGCACTACAAATTGAGGATTTGACCTCAGTTACTTCCTATCTACTGTTCATGAACTGAACCTTATGTCATACTGCAGAGAAAATGGACGCTTCTTATAGCTAGTAACCCAGAAAATGTAACCATGTAAATGAATTGTTTTTCTGTTGTCTGGCATCCAGTGAAATCATCTACAGCAGGTAAAAACATCCTTGTGCCTTAAACCTATTTTTTCCCAAGATGTCATCAAATAAATAAATTCTTCCAAGAAAAACCTCCCTAATGGTGATTGGCTTCTGAGAGATAAATTTCTGAGAGAAGGTTAACAGGGAACAAAGAGACTTGTAACAACTATCCTTTCTTTCTCCTCCATGAGGTGATGTCTTTGTGTGGTACTGGATTGTGATGGTTATGATTATGGGGCATTTTTTCCCCCTGATATTTTAAAAAATATTTTAAAATCATAACAAAAATATGTATTAAAAAAAAAAAACAACAGACCTCAGCAGAATGAAACAGTCTAATATCGGTAACAAAAGGCCATGCTTTGCCCAGAGCAATATGCTGTACAGTGGAAGCACAGTGATGACAGTCACCAGCCACATTGCCCTTCCTGCTCTAGATGAATCATCTTTATCTTCCTCATCTTCACTCATATTTTCAACACTAGCTCCTTCTCGTGAAAGCCTTTTTATCAGGGCCACTGGGCAATGCATCTGCTTATTAACATTGACGAGAGAAGCAGTGGTAATCGAAAGGGCCCCAGGTCAAACTCAGAATGGCTGGTTTGGGTGCATACTGAAACCATTGCTTCTGCTATTTGTTGCCCTGGCTGGACTCCCAGCAAACCCAGCCTTTAGTATGATGCTCTTTTGGTAAGTGGCTGCTTGATAAAAATGTGTTTGTTTCCATGTGGACTTCAGCTCTTACAACACTCTTTCCATCATTCTTATAAGATTTCAAGGGCACAAATTATTAGCCTGCATTTAATTTGTGCCAGCATTGTGTTTGCAACCAAATCCATCATGAGCTACTTGAGTGTTTTACCTCAGGTTTCATTCTCGGCTGAGTATGGCAAATGCAATCAAGTATGAATAAGCTGTCATGAAGACTGCAGAAACACATCATATGGGAATAGTTCATATATGGCAGGCTCTCATTTGGTATACCTGACTCACAGAACCCTCAGGGAAAGCAAGAAAGCCCAAATAAACTAAATACTCCGGGGTTAGACAGATGTTTAGCTGACAGATGTGTGTTCTGGTCAACAGCTGGTTGTTACCATCCTCTGCCAGCCATAACCAGTGTTGGAAAAGGGAGTACAGGAGCACTGCCTTGTCCATTTCAAAATTGGTTTATCCAGGCAGGTGGATTGAGTTAACCTACTTGACTTCTCCTGATGTAGATAACTCACAGCTCATGGCATTCCTTCTCCTGGCACAAGCCTTTGGATGGTAACCTCTGCTTGGCAGATGGTAGCAAAAAGCTGCTAACAATAATCTCCATATTTGGCAGAGAAATGTTTGAAAGTGGTGAGTCCCCGTTTTAGATGACCCAGAGCATCTGTGGATAATGGACCCTAGGAGGTGATGGCCAAAGCACTCTACCTACCACAAATGTCAAGAGAAAGCAAAAAAAGATCCTCCCCGATAATGTAAACACATTTCTTTCGGGTATTTATAGATTATCCAAGTCCTTGAATGAGCACCTTGAAATTAAGAGGACATTATACTGCAGGCATCCCCAGAGAGTCACTTGTTATTAAGTAAAGCTCGTCAGAGCACTACCATAGAATACAACAATGTAAAAATACAAGCAGGTACGGTTAGCAGTTATTGTTTTCCATTATCTATTATTCTGTGGGAGATAAAATAGTTGCAGTCCTCAAGGCTGTGAATCCTGAACAATGAATTCACTACAGAAAAGAAAAAGTCCTCCCCAGAGTAAGATATAAGGTAACTCAGTCATCTAATAGCCAGAAGTCTTTGACAAAAAAAAGGTTGACTAAGCTACAAAGAGATGATTATTTATAAGCATTTTAGTTTCACCACAGGTGAACATGCAACTCTACAAAGGCTTCTTTAGGCAAGCACAACATAAACCACAAAATCTCTGCCTTGAGGATACTGCAATCTAAGCTCATTTACTCTTGAAAATAATTGTGGTACACTGCTGTGCTTTACACAGCTTAAAATATGTGTATCCTACTAACCATAGTCAATAAATTGCTGATTTGGCAATCCTTTCTTGTCCAGAAAGTAACAGAGTTGACCATTAGGATGTATGTCTTAGTGATATAATAGGGTGCAAAAAAAACACTATTAAAAATTTCCACGCAAGTGTAATACTCATATTAGGGTTCAATCAGTTAGAACTAGTCTTTTTTTTTTCTCCCCGCATTCTCTCTCCCCCTGCCAACAACTTCATAATTATTTGTTCCAAAAGAATCATTCCATTCAGCAGATATTTGTAATAATATCTTAATACTTCTAGCTGAATCTAAAAAAAATAAAAACATGAGGTGAGTCATAGGTGCAATCAGTTAATCCAGGCAGCTCTTTCTGCAGTAGTTTTGAAATAAGTGGAACTAAGTCCACTGTGGCAAGATGCAGTGAAGTCACTGCAATGATTCTTCAGTAGGTCATCCTGCCCTTCCTTTCCCACTCTCACTGAGGCATCAAATGGGTTTCAGTTTTCTTTTTCAGTCAGTGCTTCTCACCCACTGACATGATTTCCACTTCTGTCTCCCTGCTGATCTCTCATGACTGTTAGTCCTACTCAGACTCCATTTTCTATGTCTTGAGCTATGGTCTTGGGAGGAAGGCAGACTACTATACTGTTGACTACAATAGCTCTTCTTCCCCCTTCCAGCTGCATAAAACACTTTATCCCACAGAAAATCATTACTCCTTCATTCACATTAGTTGTCTGTTGAACTTCTTAAATTGATTCACATGCTTACCTCCTGTGCCTTTGCATTTCTCTTCACAACTCTCATCAATGACTGTGGTCTTTTTTTGGGGGGGGGGGAAGGGGCAGGGCAGGGAATTAAAAACACGGTTTATAAGTTTTAGACCCCAGAAGAATTACTTTGCATGTTTCCTGTCTATTTTCTTTGCCAAAGTGCCGTAGGCAGTCTCGATAACATAAGTAGATAGAAGCGTACAGGCTGCAAGACTGGCCTTATCTTCTAGAACTGCTGTGGCAATGGGTATGTTAACATGCAGTCGCAGAAACTGGAAGCACAATATCTTTCTTCAGGTAAGACTGCTACGTGTGTTCATTGACCCAGGGACGTGTGCACAGCTAACTCTGTCCATTTTGCCGGTGCAATCTTCTGAGATCTCCTTGCACAGTTATGCAAAAAGTGATGCTGAACTACAGCACTTTGTTCCCTTTAGTTTTTTTTTTTTTTCCTTTGTTTTTTTTTTGCACTTCCACTGCTTTAGCATCCAAGTTTAGGCACCGTTTGGTATAAAGGCGAATTAACAAAGCCATAGGAAAAATGGGCTGCCAAGGTCACACAGACAAAGGAACTTCAAGTAATGCACTTACTTCACTACTTCACAGACACATGGCTATGGGCCAAATGGCACTGCTGCTGCTGCTGCTGCTTACACCGCAGAGTACCCACTTCCCATGGAAGTCATGACAATGCCTGTGGAATAAAATGCCAGGATGAATAGGACAGAAATTAAGTCTGTTCCTGCAGCTGTGCAGCCCACAGGGAATAGGACCAAAGCAGCTGAACACTGGAGTGTTTCATACTCTGTGAAAGCTGCACCTCACTCTAGATCAACTAAGACTTACTTCAAGGAGAAATAAGCAAGGATGCAAAATGAAAGGAGGAAAAAATAGACTGGAGACATAGTAAGAGTACATTTAAGAACCTCAGCCTTTGGAACAAATTAAGATTGTTGCCCCTAATCATTTAACAGGAACATTTTTCCTCCATAGGCAAGGTCTCCACAAAATACCTATAAAGACGAGGAAGATAAAGGTGATTGAGCTTGAAAAGGAGCAGCAATGTGGCCAGTGGCTTGGTTATTTCTCTTAATAACTTCCTGCCCCCTTTTTATTCCAGGGCCTGTGGGAATGTACACATTTCCAGCCATACAAGGAGGTGGACTGACTGTAAACCTCGTCCTTGAAGTAATCTTGAGGAGAGAAAAACAGAGACAACGATGGTTGCTTCACAGCAAAATAAGGAACCGAGCCAAGAAGAGCTGGAGAGGAGTCAGATAAACAGGGTGCCAAAGAACCAACCAAAGACAAGACAGCTTCGCATGCTCTTCGTGTGTAGAAGGATGTTAACCAATCAGCTAATGCATGAACGTGTGCAGGGATAGATAGATTGTATATAAGGGACAGTAGTAAATCAATAAAGCAGCTTCTGTATGATTCGCGTTGGATCATGTGGAGTCCGGATTTCTCTCCTCAAAGCCCTCTCTGGGTCGTCCCACCATACCATCCACCTCCTCTCATGTCTGGGTACTCTATCTGTAGGTGATTTGCCTTTAAGATTAAGCAAGAACTTGGGCGCAATTTTGGTGGTGCGTTATTTGTGTTAGTGTTCGCATTATTGCTGTTACTGGTCAGACAGGACTGCAAAATGGAAATGTGTCATGGCACACAAGAAACAAATGTGTAGGCTCTGCGTGCTACATTTTATTTGTTATTTATCTTTCCCCTGTGCCTTCCTTTTCTTTGCCCAGTTTCTCAGTCCTTTCTGAAATTATGGGATTTTTTGGGGTTCTTTTCTTTCATTTTCAAGATTCTGTAAATGTGTCTCTCTACATTAATTGTCTTTCATGTCACACCATTCTGCTAAGCCATTGCCCATGCCTCTATGACTGCCAGTTTCTCAGAGTCATCTATATGCCTTCTTTGATAGCCCTCCCCCAGCCCATGCATGAATCTCTCCACAGGCCATTATTATTTCCACTTTCAATTCTGTCTTCAAACCCTCCCAAAACCACACTACTGGGGTCTTCGAGGTTTTTTGTTTGTTTTATGTTTTTCTTGAGGAGAATCTTGTTTGTTTCAATAGCAATTAGCTTTTTCTGTTCTACTTCCCTCTTCTCTGCCACTTTTTCTTCCTCTTAGACAATGACCCCTTGCAGTAGAGACTCTTCTGGTGTGTCTGGGAAGTACCTAGTATGTCATTGTCACTCCTGTAAGAAAAAAATCTTCTTAACCTATTCCCCATGCAGTATCATGCCATGTTATTTCCTGAAATTTGTACAATCATGTGATCACCTGGGTCTTACCAGTCAACCCTCTAAAACATTTCAGAGGACACACATAAAGGACAAATTACATTTGTAACAAGTTCAGTCACAGTCAAATAAAAATCTTAGTATCATAAACATCTGCAGTTGAAATCAAGACTCTACCCTTTATTCAACTTTTTTTAGAGTATCCAAACAGAAAGAGTACCAAGAAACAGTTCCATAAGACATATGCCCTAATCTTTCATTTTTAATTTTATACAGATCTATTCACAAATAAGATCCAAGAAACAGTGAATAACTGTTTCTTTAGTGGAAACAGGGTAGGTGTCGGTCAGAGTCAGAGGCGAGTTTGTTGAAGAATTTTAGCTTAGGGTTAGGAGGTTGTTATGGGCCTTCAGTTTCCTTGGGGGGCGAAAAAAAGCTTTCCCATATTCAGTAGCTTGGATCATCCCTGGTATGAACAGCCCCTGCTAATAACAGACAGGAACATCCCAAACCACCATTCCCTCACTCCATGTTGTTCTCCTACAGGAGTGTTTATTAGAAGAAATTCATCGAAGATGCACCTGTTCTGCTAACAGCCTTTTTATGTGTCTGAGTAAATCTTGTCAGGTGTCTGAGCTTCTTGACACTACACCAGGAAATGTGAAAGTTTCCAACTCTTCCAGTCTTTGAATTTGTCTGTTTGGTTAATTATCATGTCTGCCTAGTGTTGAGAGATATTAGTTGTTCAGCTTAAACAAGTAAGTTTTTATTAGAATAAATTACTTAAGCTTATCATATGGTGTGATTTATGCTGTTTGCTTAGCTTTACTTGGCATGAGTAGCTAGACTTGCTGAACCCTTTAGGCCACAATAGATAGAGTTAATTTTCTTAGTAATTTTCCTAGCAGCTAGTACAGTGCTGTGTTTAGTCTTTTAGTATGAGGAAAATATCCATAACACACTGATGGTTTGGTAGTGTTTCCCCCAAATCTGGGACTTTTCAGTTCCCCATGTTCTGCCAGCGAGCGCAGGCACACAAGAAGTGTAAACCAGAAGATACAGAGGCTACAACTTCAGCAGAGACTGCAAACCAACAAGATAAGAGCAGTCAATGGCCTGCCTGCCTGGACACAGAAAAACAATCCAATAAGGTGTTAGAAGACCCCAGACCAAAAATCACCATTGCAACCAGCTGTGAAGTCCCTCTGGCTTCTCCTACCTTAAGGAGTTTAACCAGGACAGGCAAGACCTTTTCAGAAAGGGAATCTCAAACAATAAAAAATCTGTACTCATCTCTTTTCAGTTAAACTCCTACTGGCAGTGACCTCACAGGAACGCAGGGTAAAGCTCTAGGAAAGGACACTGGACTGCAGTTTGAGAAACGTTTGATTGAAATCCAGGTGCCCTCTCCACCACACCGCCACTCTCTAAAACCAGATCAAGCTTCTTAAGAAACCCAGCAAGTGCTTCTCACCAGTGAAGCAACTTCCTAGATACCTACTCCTAACAGGAATAGGAGTCCCTTTAATGCTCATGTCCCCTGCTCCTCCCAGGTCCCCAGCTATTGCCTGCTGGACTGAAATGGCCACTATGTGCTCAGCAGGAGGTCAGGTTGGACTCCTAGCAGCCAGCAGCTCTGGAGCAGACCACGATGCCCACCCTGTGCCTCCTATCACATCATTTATAACTCTTTTTTTTTCTGAGCAGCTCACAAAGTTTAACTTTAGTTGGAAAATACTGAGGGGGTTGTGTGGAAGTCCCATGGGGAAGTCCCTGTCTACCTGGGGGTCACTATCTCCTCATACACTTACTGCTGATGATTCACTCAAGAGTTCAGCAAAAGTTTACTCAGGGATGACTTCAACTTGTCCATACTCATATTTGATGGTATTTGGGAACTGTTTGCAGGAAGAAAACTTAATCTTTCCATGTTCAAGTGTGTGCTAATCAGAGGAAGAACAGGCTGGATAAGGATACAGACTTTAACTGATAAACACATTGAGTCCAATGCCAGTACATCTTATCCTTACCACAAACCTAAAAAGCCACGGTGACTGATTAAGTCTTTTTTTTCTCTTTTTTGCTTTCTTTTTTTTTTTTTAATAATGCTTGGGAATAGAAAAGGCAAAAATTCACTGAACAATTTGTTCCTTACCCGAGTACCATACAGGCCTTCAGCAGCAGCATGTACTAGTTTTACTTTAGCACATTACATGGCAGAATATGTACTGCTTTTGCTGCTAAGCATGTGCAATTTAATGGAGGAAGTCTTAAAATAAGATGAGATTTTAAATGCCAGTTGAAACACACAAGCAAGCCACAAAATTCTTTCCCCTGGCAAAGGAAATGCTACAAAAAAACCTACCTCCAAATTAATCTAAAATGGAGGAGCATCAGAAGCAGTGGACAGGCTTGAAAATACCTGTAGGGTGGCTTTCAAATATTAAATGTCACCTAATTAATATCAAGCAAAATAGCTAGTTTGGTTTTTTTTTTAAGTGATATAACACTGCTATCAGCATATGAAGTATAAGCTAGGTTAGATATGGCAGACACTTCACTATAGTTCCTTTTTTGTGAACACTGTTTGGCTTTCAGTATGTTTTTTGGAGAAAGCAACTGAAACTTCACTTGCTATTACCACTGTTCTTTATTTATTAGCTTTATGATGCCTGCAAAATAACAACTGAGAAGTTTAGCCGATTAGTCTTGCAGTGTAAAAATTGGAAGGAATTTACCTACTCATATCTAGGAATGACAACTGATAAAACAGCAGCTGCAATAAGGGAGGTGGAATGGTAAACACTCTTCATGTAATTGCGTTCTGATCTTTTCAGATCTCAGCAGGAGCAGAAGTGTGCTTTTTGTTAATTACATGGATTAGCATAGTCTTTAAAACAGGTCAGAACTTAGAAAACTGTGTGAGAACAGCTCTTGCACAAAACCAATTTATGTGCCTGGAAACCCAGCAAAGGTTTAGGACCTTCCTAGATAACTGCCAATGTTGTCATCATCGGCCTGCATCCATAGGCTGTGACAGTCCTATTCCATCTTGCTCTATGGGAAATGGCACCCATTCCTCCCACCTGAGGTTCCAGACTCAGCCGCTTTCTTTCCCGTGTTCATCGGATCTTTCCTGGAGTATTGCATATCCCTATACCATAAGATTAAAGAGATGCAACGCAGAAGTCCTGCTAGTAGACTATGCCCACCTGCTTTTTCTGTTGGATAGATGACTTTCAGCATATTATTCATTTGTGTTGAAATTAATTAATTTTTCCACAAGTATTTGGTTTGCCCATATTGACAGCACAGTATCTTGATCATGACATTGTGGTCCATTAATCATGTTAATGATTGTGTCTCTGTGAACAACTCACCAAGTTTTTTGTGCCTTTTAGGGTGACAGAGTGCAGAAAGAACACAAATATTCATGTACATGCTGGATGGAGAAAGATCTCGCTTCAGCCAAGTACAAGAGAGTAGCGGAAGAAGAATATAAAGCATCCCGGTGACCTTTCCAGTCCCTGACCCTGAACTCCATCTTAGACCATGCTTGTAGTCATACCCATCACCTCATACCCACAGAAACGTCTCCAAGGATTACAGGGAGCTCAAGGTCTCCTTTGTACTTCCCCAAATTCTTCCGACCAGCTACTAACCCCTGCCGGATCCCACCCTGCCCTTACTGTTGGACGCAGATAGGAGACACAGAACTGGCCATTTTCCAGTGTCTGTAGGTTCTCTTCTGTGTCTCTTTAGGGTAGCTTTCTTGTGCTGCCTGGTGCCCAATTTGCCAGACAGAATTCAATGGTATTTAAACCAGGGCCAGGACTGATTAAGTAACATAATTTCTCCTACACTATAAAGCTTGAGTCTCACTGTAAGGAAGCTGTAACAGTGGTAGATCCCTTGATAAATGCTGGCCTAGACAAGTCCAAATGAAACAACAGAAAGTGTTTGTGACTGTTCTGATGACCAATTTGCATTCACTGGCAGAAGGGTATGGTCTTTCATTTTAATCCTTAATACCACCATTCTTTAATCTCATTCACTGTTTATGTAGTTGAGCTGTTATCTTCATGCCCATCACCAAAGCATCTGATGTCTCACAAGGATTAAATTGACAATAATAAATCTCTCATCTTTCCCATCAGGTAGGAGCTGGAACTTGATTAGGAATAATTTAAGCCATTGTTACTCCTGCATTGCCCCCAGGCAGCAAACAACTCTTGTTGACTGAAACTTTAGTAAACAGGAATATGATGAAACAAATCATCAAAGTAAAAGAATTGGGGTGTGAAGCCCAAAGCATTTATAGAAATGCATTAGTCATACCTTGGAAGTTAATCAAGAACCTGGGGAAGGAGAGGTAGAAGGCTAGGGAGGCCAAGAGGTAGGCATAACTAGCTGTAAATAACTTCCCTCAAGACAGCTGACTAACACATAGTACATGAGTTGAAGCTTGTTTATTTGAACCCTGCAAACCCCATACAGGTTTCTGCTGGTCAAATGTTTTGGAGCAGATGCAAGTGGTGAAGTTTACTCCCTAGTTACCGCCATCAAAAAACAACATGATCTCCTGCACCTCTCCACCCGGGGCTGGCACAGGAACAGCCAAGCAGAGAGGCCTGTCCCTTAACCCCTAGGAAACGCATGGAGGGCAGGTAGGAATGGTCCTGGAGAACAGCCTGCATACCCCCCTTGGGTCATGTTTACACATCAGACAGTACAGCCCAGGAGTAAGACAAGAAGAGAAAGTTGCGACAGGCTGTTTTGAGGTTTCTCATTTATTTCCTTATTTCCTGCAAATTCACAGCTACTGAAGGGGAAAGAAACAAGGGGAATCGGAAGGGTGGTTATCTCCCTCAGCATCTCTACTCTTTTCCTCATTTTCATTCTCTGCCCATGTCTCTATCACCTTGTCACTGACGGCTTTGTTGCTGGAAACGAGTACTTTGTCAAAGACTGCAGAAAAATTAGCACTGTGCCCAGTGAAACTGCCCTGCATAAGGGAGGGGGGGCGGCGGGGGGAGAGAAATCCCCCTAAAACTTCTTAGGAGGAATGCTTTAAACAGTTTCTAAAACTGTAGGATCTAATTATTTTATTCATTTTTTGCCAGTCGACTTCAGGGTAGCGGGGATTCAAACATCTCACTAATGGCATTCATTCCTCTTCAGGTATTATCTCTCTTTTAACATACTTTCATTATGAATTTTAAGGAGGGAAACACTAGATGTGGGCTCAGGCAGAAAATTATTTCACAGGATTAATAAACATCTCACATCCTGGTACCAAAGGTGAGCTGTGATGAACATGTCAAATTACTTAAAACTCCTGTAATGCTCTAAGCCCACCTCATGGTCTGCTCCTGCTGCAGCACAGGTCACCTAGAATCAGTCCACTGATGTCTGCCCCTCTTCACAACTGAACTCAGAAGCTATTTCAAGTTAAAAGCTGAATGAATTTGGTTCCAGCTACCTGAGACAGATCTCTTCTTCTGGATATCAGAACATCTCAAGACACCCCTGTTCCACTGTTAAGAGAGGAAATGTTTATTCATGCAGGCAAAATCATGACCCAAATTTTAACAGGAGAAGGACGAAGGCTGTACCTAATTGCCAGCTGAAGTGAGAACAGTTTTTGAGCTCAGTGCACAGCAAGGTCAATGCAAACCCACCTTTTCACGCAAACAGTCATATCACTACGGTAGTGCCTTCTTTCCTTTAGTCTCATAGTTACATATATCGCTGGGAGGCAATAAATGCTCCCTGATGCCCATTCCTTACCAGAAGGGTAAGGAATTCCTTTATCTGCTGTAGGTGACCCTGCTCTGGCAGGGGGGGTTGGACTAGATGATCTTCAGAGGTCCCTTCCAACCCTGACCATTCTGTGACTCTGTGGAAGGAGAAAAAAAAAATAATTTTGTCATTTTTACAGCTGGTCCAAATTTCCCGCTGAAAACTTTCTTGATCAAGTATGTAAATTCAGTGAAAATAGTATTTTCTGCAAATAAAAATATTAATGCCTGATTTTTCCAGAAGAAATGCCAAAATGACATTATTCTGTTTGAACTGCTATTTTGTCATGAAATCTGATTTGAGTATATCCAAACAGCAACTTGCAGGAGTTTCAGTACACCAAAAGCAATAAAGCCAACTATAAAAAAAGAAGCCATTTTGGACAGTGAACTGGTTCTTCAACAACATCAATTGCAAATTAGCATTCATCACAGGACTGGAACTTTGTTATTGTTATTTCAAGGGATGATAGGAGTATTAGAGAAGCAGTTACTATCTATAATGCATAATTTAATGGGCAGGAGGAATATGACAAGGCATAAACAAGTTTTGACTAATTATTAACTAGGTTAACATGACATTGTGTGTGTGTGTGCGTTGGATGGAGATATTACTCTTATGAAGTATTATGAGTGTGTCACATCTGCAATACTTGATTACTCATCTCTGCTTGCAGACAGACTGAAAGTACTTGCTGTTATGTGTATGTAATAATTTAGTCAGTGCATCCTGATTGATTAGGTGGAGAATACTGTCATACAGGACACTGGTGATTCAAATATTGCAGCTTGCTGAATGAATTATTTGGGTTTTTTTAAATCATCTTCTGTTCCCCTGTGCTACAGTAACTTCACCATCTTAAGAAACTAGAGCATGAGCTGGAAAACCATGTCCCCAACTTAACTAGTATTAGCCCAGCATCACACCACAGGACTCTTGAGTTTCTCCCTACTGCTGTTTGTGCAAAGTTCAAAGAATAAATGGCCTTGGCAGCTCTCTGAGCCCACAATAGCTCCTCCATTCATACTTTCTGGCGTTTATCCCACAAAGTTCAAGTGACGTCATGTGGCTGCGCTCGCCCTTGCTCACTGTGTAGCTGTGTTTCTGCAGTTACTAAGCTAAACCTAAGACCCACATGCCGCATCACCCTGCTCCCCCTACTCATATCTTGGTGATAGGCCAGACCTAATTCCTTGCTTAGCACCGTCAGTCAGCAGCTACAACTGGATACAGACCATTACACTTACAATTTTAAAAACTCTGTCCATTCAGCTTCTACTAACAGGGTGAGGAACCACAGCAGCAGCTTAGCAGGATGTTTTATATTTCGTGTGGCAGAGAAAACATCCACACTTCTATAATATTGTTTCAAAACAACTGGAACATTTTGTTTAGAGGAATTCTGCACAAAATGAAGGTAGCAACCCTAGGGAACCTCAGAGCTGTGGGTGCCAGTTTCTTGCCTTTACTCTTCCTGACAGCCTTACAGGAGTGAAAAAGAGCCAGATTTTTTAAAATACTGGTAGGTATGGATGAATAAGCAGTCTAAAAATTTTGAGAGCCTCAAATTTATACCTGCAAACGAAAAGTCTGAGGGATCAGCCAAAGACACCATGCCAAGGGCTTCTGCTTCTTCCACAAAGAGTTTCTAAGTCCTGAGAGCTGCCAGAGTCAATCTTTGGGAAAAGCATTTTTCTTCCTCCCAATGATGCCTTGCACTTGGCTGAGGCAAGCCATCGCAAGAAGCTGAGCTGTCCCAGCTCCTGAGCCCCATCCCAGGAAAGGGCTCTCCAGTGCCTTGGGGTCCCCAGCCCTTGGACCACCTGCACGCACAGTCAGCCTACAGTCCAGATCAACACTTTTGCTACATCTTTTAAAATAGGAAAACTGCTAGTCTAACTAGCTGAAGATGGCAAATAGTTGCTACCAAGCAGTGAGCTCTGTTGACAGTACGTAAGGTTGTTTTAAAGGGGTACAGCCTTGTTTTTTCTTTCAATAGAAAAGCCTTGGAGTTGAGCAGACTTCCAAAATATGTAGGAACTTAAGGACTACTTACACTGGTTGAAAATAACCTCTGAAACCCCAAGATTTTGTTGTGGAAAGGGCTACAAATTTAAAAGTGGAAAGAGATGACCAAAGAAGTTTTCTTGGAAATTTTATAGTCCTTTTCAATGTAGACAAAATGCTGCAAAAAATGATTGCTGACCTAATGTTTTGTTTTTTCATACCCTATTGTGTCAGGGCCCAGTAATGGTCAGCAAAAATTTAAAAAGAATCCAAAAAAACTCTGTCCAATTTTCAAACCTCAAAGGAATACAGCTGTAGTTTTGTTTGGATTAACTTGGCTTTTGCTTCTTTCTAACAAGAACTTTTTCGGAGCAGGACTTAAGATTGCGCATCTGCAAAACCCACGCCATAGAGCACAGTGTGTAGATAGTATCATGAACCTACTTTATTCATGCAAGTTATCCCATTAACTTCAATGGGACAACTCATTTTCTAGGTTCATCTATATTCTCAAGTGTTTGCAGAGTCTGTGTTAAAAATAGCTATCGAGGGAGAAATAAATTATTAATGAATAATCAGCCCCAATATGCCTTCTATGTTCCACAAGGAGAGCTGGATTTAAAGATTTAGCCTACCACTCTGTTTGTGTATAAAGTATATCCAGGACTGTAACATGCAGAAGGACTACCTTCCACAGAAGAAGGATAGAAGAGGGAGGAAAAAGATTCACTTCCTTGCAAAAAAGGAAGTAACATTAACACAGACCTTAGCTAGTGATCTAATGAGATGTTTTGTTCCCTGCACAGTAAAGTTTCCTTGTGCGATTATTTCGCTTTTAACATCTCTCTCCAGCAGAATTTAATGACGAGATTATAATTTTAAATGCCTGGAAGGTATACCTAGCATCCAGACCACTTCAGCCTGGAATCAGTATGCATAGGGAATTGGAAAATTTTGACACATGTCTCTGTTCCAAGACAATTAGAAGAGATAATCCATGGACACTGGGGCTTTCTGATGAATCAGTAAACAGATTTATTTCAAAACCTGAAAAGCTGGAAGTTTGATGAAGTCGTCTCCACCTTAGTGACCCAGATGGCTTTGCTTACATCCTTGCCTGGTATTTGTCCTTTTAAACACCCTGACATTGCAAGATTATTTTGCAGCAGAGGAACCTTGGACCTGCCAAGAAAGTAAACACTGCTTGAACATGCACGTTTCCTGAATATTGACAGACCAGAATTTCTGGACATGAGTGAGCGGCACCTCACAGGAGACAATAAATGATTATAACACACTTACGTATGTCTTCTTTTGCCTCAAAAGATGCAACACTACCTGTGCAGCTGGCATCTCAGGTTAACAGACTGAGAAGCAAGCTGTTGATGCTGGGCCTAGGATTTAACCACCCAGGCAGACACGACCCAGGCCATGTCACGCAGTGCCTGTTACAACAGGACCACATCCCCAGCTGCCCCTGAGGAGTGTTCCTAATAGGTCGTTAGGGAGCTGTGGTTAGACTCCCAGTCCCACGAGGTATCATGCAGGTTACCATGAAGGGACAAGGGCTTCTCTTCTCGGAAGTGTAGGTGCCAGATGTGCAAATGCCAACCACCTCTGCACACCCCTGCAGACTCTCACTCCATCCTGTGACTTAATTCGTTCCTCCCCATTCCTGGATTGGCTTTGGTAACCCAGAATAACACTGTCCCTTGCCATCAGCACAAGCTAAAATACAAGGAAAAAAATGGTTGCTAAGTAGTCCATGCTCAAAACTACAGCTCTTATTCTGCATTTTCAAATCATGTAAAAGTCTACACCAGGGCCTAGGTTGGTCTCTAAGTATCATTTTTCTGCATGCAGGTACGTGAATCGTACATCCAGAATCATGTCTGATTTTACAATGGATATTTAGTTCCCGGGGTACACGTTTATTATGGGGATCTTTGCTATTTATGAAAGACTTTAGCCTTTGCTGTTCCTGAAGGAGAAAAAAATAATACTGTGAACACTCAAAGTTTAAAGCTAGAATGATTCAAAGAAGCCAAAGTATGTTACAATTGTGCAACTGCTTAGAGGTCCTGTGATTTTTGAGTGCACGGAGTCAACACTACAGGGCTGGTACAACCACTTTGCTTACAAAGTGCAGCACCGCCCTTCAGGAAGGAGAACAACGAGTTCTTGAAAAGGTGGATTTGTTTTTTCCCTTAGTATCAATGAGGCCCTGCATGCCAAAATGTCACCGTGCTTGATGGGTTAAGGACTTTATGCAAGTGGTTCTTGGCAGACAGGAACTAATTGCTGAAAACAATCCCATCTGTAAAACTGCACCAGTTTGGCAGGCACCAACCTTCCTCTCCTTACACCATGTGCTGATGGATGGATTACGAATCATAAGAATTAAAGACAGAAAAGATCTATTAGCTCATCTGTCCTTCTACTGCCAGGCCAGTCTTATTCCCTGCCATATATTCAGCACTGCTTGCAAGTCCTTTTATAAAAGTTGCACACAGACTTCCACCAATTCTTTGGCAACACACAAGCCTAATGGCTCCCAAATTAGAAAACTTAATGTGTAGCTTTTGCCTAATTTTATGGCATTACCTCTGTGGCATGACCTTGGCAACTTCTCTATGTGTTTAAGTCTCCTTCCTCTTGTTTCCACTTTGGCCACATCATTCCTGTCAAATGCCACAGCAAAGGAGCAGATTTGCAAAGGTGGCAGCTTTTAGCATCCTCAAAAATTTTCAAAGCAGCTCTACATAGAACAGTGTGGCTGCTGGGGTGGATGGTGAGCAGCTATTAAGAGGAAAGGCAGAATTACACAAAAGTACAGGGACAGACTTCTGCTAGTGGAGGCATGGCTGAACCATTACTGAGGAACAACAGGCTTTCCTGAATGTTGCCACATCTCATGAAGTTTGTTTATGAAACGCTAACAAGAATCTACAAAGAAAATACTGCAAATCAAAATTTGAGGTTTCATCTTGTGGTTTAAATCTTCTTGTAATGGCAACTGAAAGATTTCTCTAACTAGGCAATTCTTCTGCATCCTTAAAATGTCACGTTCATCCATGGGTAATTGTATGTGCTGGTTAAAAGTACACAGGTGGCTTCCTGATGCAGCCTTTCTGTATGATGTATTTTCTATTACGATTTCTATCACGATTTCAATCTATTCTTCAGACTGAAGTTGCAGGTCCTGCCATAAATATCCCACTTCAGAGCAACTCAATTGCTCAGTATGCCAGAAGCCCGCTTTAAAAGACCAGGCTCTAGACAACATACTTGTATTCACTGCCTTCCTATCTGCACTCATTTCCTCCCACTACAAAGGTGATAATGCCATAGAAATTAGAAGTACTTGCAGGGGCTTATCATTTGCCCTGAGGTGATTCAGCATTTGATTTACCTGAAATCTTCAGTTGCCTCCATCCTCTTTCTTCATGGAAAATGTTGCCCTACCTGGAACACAAGAGGGTGAGAAAAAGAAAATCTTACTACTCTAGTAGTTATCTCCTAAATTACACAGTGGCCTCAGGGCAGGGGGGAGGCTCAAAATGGTGGTTTATCATCTTCTGACAGTGTCAGATCACAGCACACCCACTAGTGCCAGGCAGCAGTCTGAGCATGAGTAATACACCTCATTTTGCTGCTACAGACTGTGAGGCAGGAAATGGGTGGTGAGCACTCAAATCTTATTTTAATGGGTTAACAGCACGTAGTACAGGGTCACAGAATCAGAAAAGTAAAAGATGGGAAAGCCATTTTAGTTCATCTAGTCTTGTGTTAGCTTGCTCCTTAAAACATATTTTTTTATATTGTGGCCATCTCCAATCAGTTTCTTCCACTTTCTTTGAAGTGCTATATCCATTCTATTACCGCCACCAAAACTGTCAATACAGCAGTCATCACTGGTACTGAGCAGTGCCAGTTTTATGAAGGATTTTCACTTTTTTATCCCTTTGTATGGCCAACAACCCAAAATTTCAAAATACTTATGGAAGGAAATTCCAGGACCTGGGGAGAAAAGGAAAGTTTTGGAATGGTCAAAACATCTTAAAATCATCCTGTATTAATGTCAATTTTTCAACTGTTATGTTGCATTATATATATATTATAAGGTATATTGTACACATATATAATACTTAAAATGAAAAGTCATTTATTAAACACTGGAGATTTTCAGCTTATATATTGATTGGGAAATCTTCATATTGCTCAAACATTTTCCCATAAGCTTCTTTTAAGAGGAATTCCAGCCAGGAAAACAGGCTTGATTTCTTCAAACTTTGATATTTACACACTTCTACTGTGCATTTTCCAACAGAAAGCTTGTCAGAAATGTAGTCTTGCACATTCCATTTTTGTTTTGTTCAGTCATAGTAAATGCCAGTCTAGATATACGGCAAAGAAATTCCTATTTTGTTGCTCTCATGTATACCAAAGTACATACAGCATATGGCCCTGAGTGAACTCCAGCATGTTCTGAATGTAAGTATAAATAATTTGAAATTCAGCACATGCATAAACCTGTTGCACACGCCTCCTTAAAATAAATTTTATTCAAGAGAGAGAAAACCCCATCATGTTCCAGCTTAAAAGAAGGGAAGATGTGTGGGAGGGAGTTTTCTGATCAGTTCTGAATGGAAGAAAGAGGGATGCTCTGCTGCCATTTAAAAGACACTTGTGCAAACCTGCCTGTAATTTTATTGTTCCATGGAGACTTATCACGGTTCTAAGTATTAAGCAACACTTACATTTTAATAACAATTCCCCAAGGGACTGTGACAACTCCTAGGGTTCACAGAAGAACTGCACTATCAGCCATAAGAGAAGTTCAGCATTAGCACAGAGTCAAAGAGTGCTGATGTGGTAAGTTAGGCTCCAACTTTAATTGTTTATACTTACGTTATTATTTTTAAAAGAGTCCAAGGAAATCATATGATCCTGAGAGAACACAGAGAAGGCATAGTAGGCTTGGAGAAGGAAAACTTCCCAGGGTTTCGTTTTCTTATGTTGTCAGTTCAAGGAAGGACAGTAAAGGGCCCTGGACTTTGAAAATGTGCTCAGATTTAAATAAATTAACAAGTGTTTTCAGAATTAGGGCTAACGTTGACTATTAACCAGATACTGCAAGTTTCTAATTGCTGTATATCTGTCCGCTCCTCCAATGGAGCCACTTATTCCTGCAAGATCCTAATTGTTATACCTGCTCCCTCTTACCCAGGGAGATACACAGTGAAGATAGCTGGTGTCTTTATATTTTGCCAAATTAAATAACAAGGCATCAGCATACAACATAGCTTACAGAAAGTTTTGTGTCAAGACACTGCAGAACAAAGCTTTCAAGCTTATGCTGAGCTACACTCGTAGAATCTGCATGCACACCATGTGCACATGTAAAACAGATTATTGCATATTGTATTATTTTTATTCATTTGTATTTTGGTAATGATGACAATGTGCTTGGCGTGCTTGGCATGCTCTCACCACACACAGAGAAAAGACAGTTGAACACACACATGCATACACACATCATCTTCTTTCATGCAGTTTGGGAGTGGATTGAAATTGCGGCCTTATGTAATCTATAGCAAATAAGTAAGGAGCAGCTAACTGTAAGACAAAAAGTAATTCTATCTCACAATAGTCAAACTCAGCAAATGTGGCTTCTCTTTATTAAATCTTGGTTTTCATTACAAAGAAAGCTGGAGAATGAATTGAAGACAAGAAAATTGTGAACAGAAGAAAGGAGTTTGTTCCCAGTTGTCACTCTCATCTCAGCATTGGCTTTACCAGCATTCAGAGTGGCAGCCTGGTTTTATTTTCATGCACTTAAATTATCATTTTCCTCACAGAGATGCTGAGGAAGATGAATTGTGACATTTGTGCAGCAATAATGAAGCAGTGAGATAAATGTCCTCCATTTTCCAGCCATTTGCTGACAGGCTTTCTGAACTAGTGTTAAGGGAATTCACAGTCTCCTGGCCCAGCAGCATCTCTGAGTACTGTGGTGGTGTTCAGCGGGCCTGGCAGCTCAGCCTCCACACCCTGACATGGTCCTAACTCTGGTTTGTGGCATTTTATGGAAATACCAAATCTTGGCATTCTGTAGTTAGGCCATAACTTGAAACAGAATTGGGAAAACACAACTTTTATTTAGCATAATTAGTCTGGGATTGGTAGCTAATTCTAGGTAGCTTTTTCCCAGATATTGTGGTAATTAAATAAAGTTGTTAGACTTTACCACCAGCTTATAGCTGGAGCCTTGGTGCAAAAAGGGAGGAGTACTCCTAGAATGTTGAATGGGCTTATATAATTTTATTTGCTAAAGTGAAGCTAAATTGTAGCGTCATGGCCAGAATTACTCTAGCTTTGGGTCGCATCAAGCAAGTCAACACCTCTCTAAAAAGCAGTCTAGAGCAGTTGCAACAAATAAATACAGCTCACTTGTGCAAGCCCATTTATTTCAGTGGTATCGACTCAAGCCAGTCCGATACAGAAAAAGATTGAGCTTGTCTGCTTTCTTCAGGTTACATCAAGATGATGTACTTCATTTTAAGAATGTCATCTGAGTAGGCATGCAGCGGTGGCATCCTAATAGCTTTCGTTTTACAGTGAGTTAGTGCTTTCAGACAAGGAAGGTTTTCTCTGGTGGCTTCCCTTGTTTATAACAGTGCTGACCTCCATTCATGGTGGCATTTTCCTAGCAGTTGAACGTGGGCCATGAAAACTGCTGTGCCCCACCTTGGGATCACACAAGAAAATATTCTGGGAAGTTCTTCTGCCATCTTGGGATCTGGCCCTTTTGAACAGCCAGTGCCAGTGAACAGCCACAACCACCGCAGAGGCAAGTGGTGCTTTCGTCTGGTAGTCAGGCAGATGCACTACACACACGGCACGTGTATATTTGATGTGACGCTGATTGCTGCAAGCTGGCCACAAGCCAAGCAGTGTGCTAGCCAACAGCTGTGACAGTGGCTTTAGTGGCCACAATCACACGTTCCTCTGTCTCATCTGCAGCTGCCCAGGAAAGAGCACAAGCATGAGGCCAAGGAAAGATAAGAGGCCTGGGTAGCTGCTTCAGCGAGGACAACACAGAATAGCTCCCTTTAGCGCGTTGTTGTTCTGGGAGCAATAAAGAGGCATTGTCAGGGAAAAGCAGTTTGTGCTACAGACCCAGAACAACCTGTGGCTGGAGAAGACAAAGATCTGTGCACTTCAGCAATAAAAACATACACACAGGAGACCTCCTGAAAGCACTCAGAGGACCTGGAAGTTCATGATGCTCCACTGCTGCCTGCAGGTGCTAACCAGGAGCGTGCTGATAGCCTGACAAAAGGGTATGTGTTGATGAAGGTGGGCACATCCCTTGAATTACGGGTGTTGCCGCTGCCTTGTCCTCAGCAGTCCTCAAGATTGCTACTCACTGTTTGGATGCACAGACATTACTGTGTGTTCTTCCATCTTCTTCTGAGTCTTCCTGTTTTCTTCCAGCTACCACAGCCGACAAAGACCTGCTTACAGTGGGAACTGTCTAACAGTCACCAAAGGAGCTGCAGGGTAACCATGGAGCGTGCCTTTGGGAAACAGGGATCCCTGATATACAATATCAACGTCAGAATCCAATTCTGATGTGTTGGCAGCAATATTGTCTGGAGAAGTACAGGAAGTATCGTAGAGAGACAAAAACACCTATTTTCCAGGCAATCTGAGTGCACTAGGAGATGACACCTCCTAAGGGAGAATTGACGAGGATGCAGTATCAGGGATATCGCACATAGACATGTAGACGTTCATTTGGCAAAAGAAGCTTTGACTGACATATCAGGCCACTTGTCCCAGCTCATGGGATATCACACTATTAGCCAAGGCCCATGCTACCCTCGGCCCATGCTTTTGCTGCACCTGCAGTGTGCATTATTGAAGGTACGGTGGTATGATACACACTTACTGACAAGAAGGTGGTAAGTGTACCTTTTCTACGTGATCTATTTAAGCTTTTCAGCCTACTGGCTCAAAGAAACAGTGGCTACTCTCTGTGGAATACCTCCTCAAACACTTTGTGAAATGGTGTTTTCTTAATGGAAGAAGAGCTCTCTATGGCCAGGAGCACTTGGTTTAATGGACGGAAAGAGAAAATCAAATCACATTTGAACAAACAGTATCTCTGTCTTCCTTAAACTGCAACTGCCTACATGCTTTGCAAACAGTGGGGGCTTGAACTGCAGAATCAGAGACATCTCAGTTTGGAAACTTTAATCTTTGGATTCAAGGTTCCTTGTTGCCTCTTGGAGCTCCCTCGAGAACCCCAGAAGCTGAAGGAGTTCATGAAGCACCAGCTTCAACTCCAAAGGAATCAAAGCAACTCAGCTTCCATGGGCCATTGTTTTCACTACAGAAGGAATCACTAGCTGAAGGGTTATGACACTTCAAGGTATGTTCCTTTCAGAAGGCAGAGGCATTCATGCCTGTCAAAGGGAAATCCTCACCAAAATTCACTGTCCTGCAGCACCAGGCCTTGTACTGATCCTTTGCAAAGCAGCAGGAAATACCTTGCCAGACCCTAAGTTTGCTGAATGCATCCCAGTGTCCAGGTCCATGAAGACTGCCTGGATACACCTCTGATTTGCTATTTTCTCTGAAGCACTGCACCATATAGCTTCACCCCAATTCACTTTGTTTTTCCACTCTCTCATTGTCTCCACTCTCTCACTTTTTATGATATAAAGAAGGAAGGCTCATTTAGTGGAACAGTGTCAATGTAGAAGAGAAATATTCCTAATTAATGAAAATGCAAATGCAAACCTGATTCATATTTCACAACAGGGGTATTTCTTAGCTGCTTCAGTACTCTTTGCCTATAATCTATCAGCCAGGCCTTAGATGTCACAGTGGGGAGAAAGGTTTATACGTGTTATGACTGTATCGTGGGGCTCTGGATCCTTTGCAGGAGCCTAGACGAACACCCAGCTGCATGGCAATGCCGGGTCAGGATGAAATACAGCCCACAGCATCCCCTGCGTCCTGCTTTCCACACAAGGGAAAGCACAGAGGCCAGAATGAAATCACAGCGCTGTCCAAGAGCTCCACTGATCTAGGCGATCATAGGGTCAGGACCTGGGAGGTAGACCCCAAAGGACATTTGCTCTGCGAGGTAAAGATAACCTCCGCTACACTGCCTCCTGTGTAGTGTCCTCAGCTCAGAATGGCACCCCTTCTACCCAGACAGTCCACTCTGTAGGCTCTACGTCTAGGTGGGAAATCCAATACACTTACCCCTGAGCTTGTATGTTCTGGAGCAGTATCAACTGCCAAAAGTGATCACGGATAACATATTATTAATATAGATGAAATAAAGCTGTTGCTTTGCTTGACAATGCCTCTTCTTTTTCCCAGCTATTATTGGAGTTTGAGTGTCACAGGTTCTTATGGGCACCTGTTCCTCAAGCACAGGGTTTTCAGAGCCTGCTGGTGATGGAACTTCAGGTTAATGTAAGGGCAGCCAGACATCAAAGAGAAAGAAGTAGAAGAGCAACAAGAAAGCATGCTTTGTTAGTTTATTCATCCACAAGATCTGCTTGTGCAATGCCTTTCTAATTCCCTGATTATAGCAATTTTCCCTCTTCCACAATTCTTGGGTTTTGCCTCCTTGCCCTGCTGCCTTTTTGATAGTCCTGCATATGTAACCCCTCTGAACCCAATTTTCTCTCCTTCATTTCATCATGCTCACGTAGGTTACCAAACATTCGTTTGCAGATGTTGTGTAGCGTTTAGCAGCAGTGTTTCAGGAAACCTCTGATGCACTTTGAATGTAAATTTTCTGCTGCTCATCATTGAGAACTTAAAATAGCAAAGCCAAACACAAAAAACAGCAATATAGCAACTGGCACTTACGTTAAACTTGGCAAATATGCTGCCTATATGCAGATATTCTTATACCAATGCAGCTTGATTTACTACTAAGTAAACTGAACATGCACGAAGGTCCCCAGGTACAATATTGATACACAAAGTTAATCCTTTCTTGTTGTGCTGTCCATGCTGCGAGGACCTGGTCATGCAACACTGAAATTAACTGAAAGTATTTATTAAGAGTTAATGAAGACCAAATTCTATCACAAAATTGTTCTTGTGAAATAGAAAAGGAGGTCAAATGTAAATGCAGGCCTACAAAACCACTTGAAATTAGTCATGACCTTTGCACATAAGTCAGCCATCATGGTATTTGTACATACTGTCATAGTAACTATCCAGCCTACAGCAGCACTGCCCACAAATTTTTAAGCAATTCATATCAAATACACATTGCCTGTGTCACTGTTAATGTCCCTGGCCTAGAGGCATCTCTGAAAATTCCACTGCTCTCTTCCAGACTAAAATTAGCTACAGATGTCTCCCAATTTATTTTTGCTCAAATATGCCATATATTGCGAGGGAAAACTATACTGTATTGGACAACATATCATAAAGCATTTAGATTGCTTTACTGATGAAGAACCTTCCCAGATGATGACGAGAAGCTTTAATGGCTCAGCAGAGGAACTTACAGATATGTGGAACAAACGGGTGGGTAGCTGAACCATTCTCCAGCGCCTCATTGCAGATAACTCCCAAGTCCTGCCTGTGGGTCTTTGAACTAGGCATTTGTGCTAAGCATTTTATCTACACGGAGAAATTTATGGGCCAAAAAATCTTGATATAATGATCTCACTGGAGCTATATCAACATAAATCCTTCCATGAACACTCTCCTTCCTGAGTAAGACTGCTCACATTGGGAATTTATTCCAGCATAACTATAGCACTATAATTAGATCAATATAGTTCTACTCGTAAAATTCCCGTGTAGAAAGTGCTGTCAAAATTACTAGAAGAAACAATACCACTTCACCTGGATTTGTTCAGCCACATTTCTTCACTGCTATTTTTGTATATAGAGAAAAGAAAATAAACTTATTCTTTATATAATGCAGAAGGGAGAACTTTTTAC
Source organism: Ibidorhyncha struthersii (assembly GCA_013398815.1). NCBI lineage: Eukaryota > Metazoa > Chordata > Aves > Charadriiformes > Charadriidae > Ibidorhyncha > Ibidorhyncha struthersii. The sequence goes on from VZSZ01008663.1 coordinate 38,264, forward strand.
ATTGTCTGGTATATCTTTTTCTGTGTCAGCAGTAATTGCTATAAAACTTCGTATCAAGCATATGGTATTATAATGTAACTGAGAACCAAGAGAATAAAAAGGCAATACAGACCCCCCAAGACTCAGTAGAGCTCAGTGAGCTATGATGAAGGGGGAAAATGGCAAATTTCCCATTTGCACTAATTAAATGTAATCACAGCTGACAAGTAACTGTTCCCCCCAGGGGCTTACTGAATCTGTTTGAAAGATCTAATTCCAGATTAAATCAAAGTACAAACAGTTCCAAAAGGCATCAGAGATAGCATGGTCACTACTGGAATATTAAAATATAACAACAGCCATCTGACACAAATCAACTGATTTCTTATCTGGCCAGTTCTTGTCATGATGAAAACCCCTGTTCATCCCAGTTCAATACCGTTGTTCTCCTCTGCCTGCACCCAGTAATTTGTTCCTTTCTCTACAGCCAGCCACAAACTGTGGAGGTGGAACAATGAACTCTTTCATGGCAAGAAAGAGAAGAAAATAAAACCCCTTTCACTGGACCTCTTTTGCTCTTGGTCTCTATTTTCCTGAGACAATGCCTGCCTACGTATTTTCAAAAAAGAGAAGGCTAAAGAAATTATTAAAGTTATAATGGTCAAAGAGGACACCCTTTTTGTAGCACATCTCCTACCTATACAGTTTCAGCATTCAGAGAGCCAGATCCTTAACAACATGCTTGTAAGTGCTGGAGGATCTCTACAGGCACTCGTGGTTGGACACCATCTCTCCTTGTACGCTACAAGGCCTCCGTCCTGCAAGTTGCTGCAGCGGGATGGGCATGTATTCCCCCGATGGGGACACTGGACAGGCTAACACAGGTGCAGGACCCTGCCACACTGCAGCACGGGTTTCAGGAGTGAAGCCAGCACTCTTCACCTCTGTGCACGCCTGGGAAATCCAGCATAGTCCTGTTGCATGGTGTATGTGTTTAGTGGAGCGATGCGCCAGTCAGATGTGCTACAGCAGCACAGTGCAGGCACCGGGCTGGGCAGAGCTTCTCCAGACCCACTCCAGTGCTGTTGCTGTCATCATAAAACATGCCCAGCCAACATAAGTCTGGGTTGGTAAAACTGTAAAGCAAAGACCAAACCAAGCGCTAAGGTTACCCAAAGCTGCCAGTTATCTCCCTTTAAGACATTACCCTAATAACTAGTTGAATCAGTGGAGCTCATGGTGGGTAAAGGAGTTTGCCCACATGGAGCAACTTGTGACACTGAAGTTTTCTTCTCTCTTTCAGTGGTGCACCACGATGTTGAATAATGACTTCCATAAGGATTCCTGGATTTTTTTTAAATAGGATCCCAACAGAAGCTTACGGTTTTAATTACAGCTGGTAGAGCTGAAATCTGTATTCCATCTTTTCAACCCCAAAGATCTTCTTCTATGAGATTTTGATTTTAAAAATATGTTCTTATTGTCCCTCTGAGTTTTTTCAAATGCCTGCCATTCTTTAAGAACAGTGTCTTAGGCTGTCTCAAGGGTTTTGTTTAAATATTAACTTATTTTCTCCCTCAACATATTCTTTTCATTAGAAAAATACTTGTCATTTACTACATAGTCTGGGTCCTCTGAGAAGTTCAACAGCTCCTGAAAAGTGTGAGTGCTCAGCTCCTCATAGGAAGACCCAAGAGAGCACCCCTTGAGGAGCACTGAGAGGGAACTGGGAAAAGGCTGAATGCAATTCCCATCCAACTGAAAAGCTTATGAATAGCTGCCATGAGAACAAAGGCTGTGTTCACTGGGAGAACTAATTGAAACTAATCCAGCATTATGGGCCTGGAACTTTGATTCTTTTTGGAGCACCTTCACATTTATATTGAGCCTCCCAGACTGGAAAAGGAGAGGAAAAGAGAGTGTTGTATGTCATCCAGAAAGAGAGGCTGGTAGCCCAGGCTGCTTTACATATCTCTGGTTTTGCTGTTTAGCATTTTAGGAAATTTAAGTCTCTTGGGCTTTTACCGCTACCAATCACTCTTTCAGTTCAAATAGATGAGAAAAGTGTCGGGATTCCTTACCTCTGCTAAGGACCCATATGAAAGGTGGTCAGTAGAGCTCAAGAAAATGACTTCTTCATCTTAAGGGGTGACTTCCTTTTCAAAAATCCCAGGAAATTACATCCCCACATTTATAGCTTCCTCCATACCATAAGAAAACCCTGATGCAAGAGAAAAGTTAACAGTGCAAAGTCAAACACTGACAGGTTTGTAAATGTTAGCATATCAGTAGGCAAAATTTTTAGTAGAAAAAAATGTATGCAACACTATAATTAAAGCTGGTAGCATAACGCATAACCTCAAGGGGCCTGAACTAAGGCTGCCCCAGCAACTCTGACTTTTACATACTAGATTTCACAATGTTCTTGTTTCTTTCTCAGAGTTTTCTGGACTGCGAAATGTCCCCTGTCAGCTTTGTTTGTGGCTTATATGGAAAACATCATTCTTTTAAAAGCCTGCCTTCAAAGACAATCTTGAAAAACACGGATTTTTAAAATACTCTAATTAATTTTTGTATGGAAAAAAAGGAAGTAGCAGCATACATTAATTTCCAAAGTTTCAAGTCCTATGAAGTCTGCTTGTTCCTATAGTGAAGGAAAATGCTGTGGTTACGGTGACCATGGAAAGGCACATTCATTAGCACTCACTTTTGAATTTCATAAAATAACCCCAAAACATCCTTCCTAGAAAACGTACATCTTAACTCCCAGTTCTTATGCTAGAAACCTAGTCTGGTTGCTGATATTTGGGAGCCATGGCATTTGCAGCATGAGAATTTCTCCTGTAAGCTCTTATCTTATTTAGCACAATTCTGCTGAGATGACGAATGAAGCCACTATTGCTAAATAACACCAGAAGCTCCTCACAAATATACCAGCATCTTCTCTCCTTTCTGCAGAGGTGCACAGGCACGAGGCTCAGCAACTCAGCAAAGGGAGTCTGCTAAACTAAAGATGGGTGATTCTCTGTGACGCACATCTAACACAGATTCACAGGCATATCTCCATCTCCTTGGTTCCTACTACTCCCAAATTCAGGAAGTTTGCTTAACAATCCTTGCTTCCGTCTTTGCGATTTGCTAGACTGGTTGTTGGTCAAACTCTAAGATGCAGAGATCCTATTAATACATAACGACATAATATTTCCCATTAAGTTACTCAGCAAAAAGAGAGGACCATCTGACTCACAAACAGGACATTGCCACCATTGATGGATCTTAAAAAAACAGGTCATTCTGAAATACTTTGAAAGCTTCTAAAACAAGTGCAAGGCCAAAGGTCACAAGGTCAGCATGCCTGAGTGTTACTACAGTATTTTGTCACTTGTCACTGGTTTGGAAAGGCTTGCTGTAACAGCTGGGTGATTTCAGGCATGCAATGTGACTTCTTCAGGATAAACTTTTAATCTCACGAGCTTGATTTCCGGCAGTATGAAGTAGCTTAAAATAAAACAGAAAAGCAGACTTTCAATAGTTAGATCAAGCTGCAAGCATCGCTAAAGAGTGACAACTTTTTCCTCTAACATGCTAGGTTTACACAGAAGACTGAATTTTATGTTGTTTTAATGACAGCAACATTCCAAAAAATAACTGCAGGTCGTATCTATTTTCTTTTCAAATACAATCCTAAAACTAAGTTTTCCAGTTAGAAAACAATTATTGTCAGGGTCACTGGGAACTGAAAAAGTATGAAAATTAGTGTTCATGTAACCTTAGAAAATGCAGATGAAAAAATCTTTAGTGAAACACTGGAGGTCCTGAGCCAAGGGAAATTGATGAAGATGGTGCACGGACAATTTTCAGAAAAATCTAAATTGTTATTAGCAGATGCTAATATTCTCCAATTGGTGATAAACACTAACATACACCTCCTGTTCACTCCCCCAACCAGAAAGAGTTGATCTTATATCAGACTTGAATCAATGTGTGGATTAATGGTGTCATGATCCCTAAAGTTAGAATATGCTATAAGGCTTCACCAAAGTTTTTCATTTAAATAATATAAGCAGCACCGTATACTGAAAATCATGAATATTGGGGGGGGGGGAAGGTGTCATCTTTGGAGATGCAGCTGAAAATTAACACATTAAAATTTGCAGTTTTCGATACTTCAAAATTTAATCTGGCCTAGTAATTTGCATCACATTTCAAACATACAGTGATTCACAGTAATTACAGACATGTAAACAGAAACAGAGACTATTTGCAAACAGGCTGCACATAAAAGATGAATATAAAACTTTGCAGCTGGCTTGTTCTTATCATTTGACTCTTTGGGGACTCAGTTAAATGCACATTTTAATAATACTGTACTTTCTAGAAAGATGGTCCACAGGATCATTTCTGCCACCAGCCCCTGTGAGCTGCCAGATAACTCCTTCAATTGCCAGGGTGTGACCAGAGCCCCGTATGGCCCTTTTGTCACCCTTGCATTACCATGCAATAGGTTGGCTTCCCTGTGCTTCACCTACACACTCTGATACCCTGTTAATGTGATGTAATTTAACACTATTCCAACCACAAAAAGGCAAAGAGAGGGGTGTTTTTACACTCCACAATTAAAAGAAGGAATAGTTAGATATACAACAGTGGCATGAGGATGGGACTCGACATCCAGGGCTAAAAGCAGGAAAAGAAGGCAGCATGACAAACCTTCCCAAAAGGCATTTCAGATGTGACAGTAATAAGAAGTTGTACCTTTTCTTCAAAATATAACAGCAAGTAAAAGGTACGGAGGAGAAATCAAGCAATATGTCATACAAAATCCACTGCCTACGCTGCAAGAATTAATTTGAAATTTTGATTAGGGGGAGAGGGGAAAGCAGAGCCTCCAGAGACTGGCACCAGGTAAAATAGCACCCAAAGGCAAACAAACACAGCCCAGTGGGCTCTGCATATCTCTTCTCTGCAGTTTTGAGCCTGCAGCCAGCCAGAGGTCCGTTCATTTCCTTTAACAAAAGCCACAATTCATGACTGTAACCTCCCCAAAGTCACTAACCCACCGGCTTGGCACAAACACTTACAAGCATGGCTAATTTTACAGCTGAAATGAGCATAGTCCTTGCACAAAGGGGAGATGGGAGCCAGAAGTGTGGAAAGCCTTCCACCCTTCTCCTGCTCAAATCCGGACATGAGAAAAGGCTGCGGCATGCAGACAAGCCAACACTTTGTCTGCTTTTGTTCCTAGAGCACACACCAGCGCCACTACAAAACAGCTGCAAACTGGAAGGGGACTCAGTGCATTCGCATTCAACTGCTCGGCCAGGAGTTGGGCCAGAAGCGCTCACTAATTCCTGGCTATTTAATAGCAGCACCAAGGCAATTAGAGAAAAATGAAAATTGGTGGTGGGCTTGAATGTGCGCTGGCTCCCTCTTTATAAAGGGCATGTTAAAATAAATCAATTAAGCAGTGGATGTGCCAAGCTGAGTTTCTAAGTCATAAACTACAACACTTTCATTTGGTGCAGCTGGTTTTTAATTTTACAGTATTTCTGCTAATGGCTGCAGGGCTGCTCTAAAGCCCAAGCATAGAGCCTTCTTACTAGCATGAATGAAAGCAAATACATCGAATGTGTGGGTTAAATGGCAGGTTTATTTTGATTTCTGTATCACAGGAGGGGAATATGGACAGATTTATTGTGACACTCTACTATGGAGGATTGCATCACTGTGAGAAGGTGAAAAAAGAAGCAGATGGGGAAGTAACGCTCTGGCCACCACGTGCAAGTGGGGCAGGAATCCCGGGCAGGCCATGGCCAGCATGAGAAGGCAGACAACAGAGACATGCTTTAGCTCGCCACGGCCTTTCCACAATCCTATTTTCAGTAAAGGTATACAGAAGAGACACCTTAGAAGGTCTCCATATATAGCACCAAGAAAAAGCTTCTGGTACACTCCCAAACAGGGAGGTCCCAAGTCGCTTGGGCCATTCTCAGGATCTCCACAGAAATATCAC
>VZSZ01008663.1:44632-58960 GCA_013398815.1 Ibidorhyncha struthersii
CCCTGAACAGATTCACTCACAGCCTCAACAGCCATGGGCAACCCCCTGCTCGTGCCCTGCTGGCAGCAGTGCGTACCTGCATAGAAGGAAAGGTCTGGCCACTCTTTCCTTTTTGCCAAAGGACAGAGTCCCAGAACCTGAATTTATAGCAGAAGAAAACAACGTAACTCCACACAGTACTTGGGTTAATTTTGCTGTGCAGAGGGACGGGATTGATGCCCAATACTCAGCCACAAAACTTTCTAAGCGTCTGTCAGAAGGGCAAGGTGAGATATTATGACCAAGAAGTTCATGTCAGTGTTGTTTTCCACAGGAATTGCTCTGAGAGGCTGAAATTAAAAATAGGAGTTACACTAAGAAAATCTGTAGATAGAATTTCTACAGATTTTGCATTTTCCTTTCATTACTGCAGTTTCATTACTTTATATTCTTTTATAATTTTATTAGTAATGACCTTAATGCTTGCTGTACTTAGACCAACTATCTTCAAAATGTTCTGGGACAGACAGCCTCAAGCGTAGAGGGTAAACACACTGTTTCCTTTAATAACAAAACATTGGTATTTTTCCCACGGTATAGCAAACAAGCAGAGAATGACAAAACACAGATTATGGTTCAGATGCCCTGGTGCCCTGAGACTCTTAGTCATTTTCTGTGCTTTGGCATCTTTGCAGCCTTGGTACTTTCCTTTGGAAGAAGTACTTATCTTCATTACCCATTAGCCATAAAATCAGCCTCCCCGAAAGACAACAACTGGTACTTGGTAACTTCTGCCCACAAATATTTCCACAGGTTTCTGGTTAGGCTCAGTAAATGCTGCAGTTATCTGTCTTTGGCCCTCTTCTGTTGTCCTAATTGCAAGTATGCAATGCTTAATATCGTTTATGTTTTGCTCCGCTACAGTTAGTGAGAGTTTCACCATCAATTACAGAAGGAGACAAGTTACATATCTGATAATATACCAGCCCTAATTGTACTCCTCCATCAGATGCCATCTTTTATAATTATTTCTTAATCTCAGTTACATCACTTTAATGACTTTGGGGTCATAATTTTGAGACTGATGAGTTCCTTTTGGTTCTTCGAACAACTCAGACAATTTCCTAAGCGCACCCCTTTACCACCCATCCAGCTTTGACCCTATCAATACTTGACTTCAATTCCACTTTCCTCGTTATAGCTCCGATATTGATGAGTACGCAGGTCAACTAACTGGCCTGTTCACTTTGTGCCTCAAGTTAAGTGGACCCCCAAACTGAACCCTGGATCTCAGCACATTGTCCCAGTTTGTAATTGATGAGTAGCCCTGGGGAAGAAACAGAAAGCGGCTGATGTGACCTGTTAGCTGGCGTTTAGGCAAGCAGAGATGTTTAATGAGTGGATTTACTGGCAGACTCCCAGTCTGCCTGCATGCACTGCACTGCCACAGTAGCTCACGGGTGCCCAGGTTCCCTGTCTGATCTCCCGTCCCCTAGGTGAGCTCATCCCACCCAGCAGCACTTCCACTCTTAACTCTCTTTTTTGTCAAAGATTGCGCTTTTCCACTGACATTAGGAAAGCACTTTTGATGTCAAATGGTTCCTTAATTTTCAGAGGACATGGGAAGAAGGTTAAGATTGCAAATCGAATCAAAGCAAATTACAAGATGCCAGTGTTGATGTTAAGTCTGCAAACAGGTTACAATGCAGACATCTCTGTCTTTGCCAGAGAAAGCTTCCCCTTACACAAAGTTTGCTATATTATACTGACAAATCATTCATGTTCCAGTGAAGTACCTCTGGCACTACTGTAATAAAACCTCTCCCCTATTCCTCTTACAAATGAAAAAAGCCACAGGGATGAAAACATAGTTCTGTGATTATAAAAGTGCTTGCACCAGGAGAGTCTGTAGCACAGAATCAGTCTGAGAGAACATCACTAAGACGCACCTGTAGCATAAACTTGCCTCACAGTTCTCTAACCCCTAACTTGGCTAAGAGGCAGCCAAAAAATAGCTTCTCAGCATTAGCAGTTGTACCTGCAGGACTTATTAACAGGGTGCCTATTTAAATATCCACTAGCTGTTTTTATCACTTTCTGTAGACTGAAGCAGTGAAAAATTCCCAAGTATAAAGCTATCAGTTTCAAAAAAAAGAAAGATGACACAAATATAATTTTAGATTATTAGTTATACTTTAGACGTAACTGTCTTTTTTGCTAGTGAAATCAGACTTCATGGAGCTCTTCCATACTCTACATTTATCTTTGTTTCATATTTTATGAGCTGTAGTAATAATTTTCTTCCAAACACTGCTCATAGGTGTATTGCCTTTGTCTCTTGCAAAAGCTGGTTCCTTTGTAGCAATGGAAAGGAAAGAAATGTTTTCAATATCAAACTACGCTCTTGGGTGTAGTTATGCTCTACGGTGCTTTTCAAATGTTGAAGTGATAAATCAAGTGAAGTGGAAAGATGCAAGAGAGATAACCCACCTACTTCAATAAATAGCTTGATTAGTAGGAAAGAAAGGAAGAAACCAGGCTAACAAGATGACATTCAATTACTTGTTGAAAACTGAACACTTAAAAGGTACCTGACCACTGGATCTCTTCCCAGGAAAAAAAAAAATAAATTAGTTTCTCTTATGTGTGCCTTTCAGCCACACTGAAAAGAAGGCTTTCTTCAATGTGTATGAATGGACCTTGCACAGCTTCTTTATGATGAGAGGCCGATGGCAGAGAGGAGCTCTTGTGAAAAAGCACTGTGAATGTTCTGGAACTGCCGTTACCATAACCTTGTGGACACAGAATTGGATCGACAAGCAAGGACCTCAATTTCCACAGGACTGAGAATCCAAAGCCTCAAGAGTTCAGTGCAATCTGACAAATTTTCAGTAAACTCATTGGTGGCTATCTAGCTTTAAAATCTGCCTTAGTCATGTGGGACTTAAAAAATAACATATGATGCTAAAAACAGAGGGTTATAGGAAGTTTATCAGCAGTGGAAACCCAACAGAAGAAACAATGCTAAAAAATCAAAAGTGCATAAAACAAGTAAATTAAGCGTAACGGGATGGAAAGATCGATAAGATGTATAGGATGCTTAGGCATACTGCCAAAAGAAGCAAGTAAAGGCAATTATAGTCAGAAGAATGAATACTTACTGGAGTTCTGGTAAATTATATATTTTCCCATATGGATAAATCTTTATGGCAGAGCTTTATTATTGTTGTTATTGTTCTTAGTTATTATTGTTATCATTATTATTGCTATTATTTATTGGGGTTTTATTATTATTATTAGATTTTATTGTTGGAATGCTTAATTTACCAAAAGCCAATAGGCATTTTCAAGTGTATGATGACAGACTATGCAAGACCACTGATAGGCTACAGAGGATGTAGCCAAAGTGCCTGGGGAGGTATCACTGGCATTGCTCAGGTTAGGCCTGGAAATCTCCCTTAGTACTTACAGATTGCATGCCAGCTCTCAAAAGTCATTCTCCTGGCCACCACAGCCTTTAACCTCCAGATTATCAAGCCATCAAATTTACCCAGTGGCAGAGTAACTAAACTGTCCAGACTCTGCCAATTGGCACAGTAAAAATAGTGAACCAATGCCATGAAGACACTCATTCCTATCAGTAAATTTGCTTCTCAGGATTGTACAATGTCTAGAAACAGGTTTAATTGAGTTTGTGTGAACTAGGATGGACAGGCTGGGCTACATTTTTACAAGGAGGAGTACTGTGAGTACTGAAGCAGCCTCCGAGGGACTAAACAAATGGCAGGGCACCAAGGCTCCTGGAGTCCTTCTTTGATTCTCCCCCTGTCATAACAAGTGTCCTTGTTCCAGCCTCTTAGGGAAACATTTTTGTCTAAAGTTAGGTACACAAATCCATATTTAGGGATTGACCTGCTTTCTAGAAGTGTTCAGTGTAATTCCCACTTTAATCCCAGTACAGCAGGCCCTCTTGCTTTCTAAAAGTAGTAAATGTAATGAGATAATCAGCAGGAAAATGGCTATGCATTTTATGTATCAATATTATAGACCAATGTCATCATCACTGGATTTTTTTTATTAGTTCAGATTAAAATGCAAGACAGCATGCAGCATTACCCAAAATGGCAGTACAGTCTGGAACACAAACCCAGATAGACAGTTCTCCCTACTGTATCTGTGTTCCCTTCTGTGTCATCATTGTTTTATATTCAAGCCCAGCTAAACACTATCTTTATTCTTTTACAAACAAATCCTCTACTTATTTTATTTGTAGTAAGACTACCAAAGGGAAAAGCGGAAGTCAGAAACTGATGCCATCAGATACTTGGGAGGGGTCAGGTATGCACAGACAAAGAAAACTCCCAGTGCTGAGAAATGAAGAGGCAGGTAACAAAGTTTTCTCTAGGCTTGTGGTGCCTTTGGAGTGCAATGAAGGAAACGGTTTCTCAGATTTGCTAATTTTGCGTATTCATTATGTTTCAAACTGCATTCTCAGCAGTGGTTGCATGCTTTTTCCAAAAGTAACTTACTTCTGGAAATGAAACATGAATGACAAACTGACATGTTAATGAAAATTACCTGCATTTGTTTACACTTACAAGGCTTTTAAAGTAGACTAAGTTACAGAGAGTTTAAAGACTTGCCAAAACAAGCAGACAGACACTTATGAAAAGAGTCGGAGGCAAATGGCTGGTGAGTGAAAGATCTTCATGAATGTTTTTAAATTCATGACTTAGGTAAACATCTTCTGTGGCTCCACAGCAAGAACACTGGACTAGCGTGGAAAGAATTCATTTGCAGGAGCCCAAACTGTCCACTACATGAAACCAGCGGCTGTGGAAATTAGACTAATACACATCTTGGTTTTCCTGTGTTGCTACATACCTCTTAAAAGTCATTTAAGTCAAGATTTTCAAAAGCTTTCTGGAATTTTGGCTAGATGGATCTCTAGGTGTCATACCTTGAATACCTTGAAGGACACATTAGGCTCATGTTCAAGGTGTGGCTTATGGGAAATTTCCAAATCATCTTCTTTAAAGGATATCTCAGTCTGGGTCCACACCAGACTGCTAGCTTCTCTGGAGAAGTAGTGTTTTAGTGGGACAGTAGCGTTAGTCTGTGTGATACACAGCAGAAATACTAGGGGATACAATGGAGACATTTCAGCTTTCTGGAGTGCTTGCAAATCTAGTGTTACCTATAAATTTGGTGTTATCAGTTAATGAAACTTTACTAATGAGTAAGTATGAGGTTACAGAGAAGTGCCTATTAAGTCACCTTAAAACTGCAACAGGTTTAAATTTATCCAGCATTGGAACAGGCTGCCCAGGGAGGTGGTAGATTCGCCATCCCTGGAGGTTTTTTAAAAAAAGGGCAGATGTGGTACTTGGGGATACGGTTTAGCAGTGGTTTTGTCAGGTTAGGTTAATGGTTGGACTCAGTGGTCTTAAAGGTCCCTTCCAACCTTAACGATTCTATGATTCTAGGTGTTACCATGCCATTTCACATACATGCATACATGATAACGCATCAAAGTACTATGACTGCATCTGCCACGTGCCACAGAACATTTTAAAAATCCAGAATAATAAGCAGGACCTCAGAACAGTGTTAGCATTTCAGTTAAAAAGGGTGCATGCATGCTTTCAGTTTCATCAAGCAATTTTTATACCAGTGCTTTCTGAAGGCGATATGCTTTACACAATATAGACCAAATTTTCAGTTGGTCCTCACTGTCCCAGAATGGCATTTTAACATAAAAAACTCTAGATTTGCAGAGAGAAATTACATGTGTAATCATCACTTTTCATCTAGTTTTGCAGGCATGTATGTATTTGTAGAAATCATTTTTAGACACCTGAGAATTGAACCAAAGCTCAAACAAACTGCTTTTAAGTTTTAAGTTCTGCATACTGAAGTAGTCTCTCCTTAGGGTAAAGATGAAAACAAAAGTAAGGGTGTATCAGAAGAGAAAATCAACCCCCACCTTGTTACTTCTCTTAAAACGTGTACGGTTTCTATTTAAATGTATAACCATCTGAAGTGTCTCGATACTTTTTGCATTTATTTAGTTAGTTTCTTTTGAGAGCACACAAATTTTGCTTTTAAACTATTTGTTTTCCTTGGAAGTCAAATTGTATTTAGTAGTTTACTTTGTGTAACAATTACTATTTTCTTTGGTCTACAAATTACATGGATTGTTATTTACCCATATCTAGCTCTAAGATCCAAACAAAACTGTAAATAACACATAATGAACAATGTAAGTAATGCTATAAAAGAATATAATAATATAAATAACTCTTAGAGTTAGGGGCTATTAATAGCTTATCCCACAAAAGGTATCTTTCACTCTCAGTGAAAAGCTAGCATAATTTCTGTCCAGCATAACTTCTATCCCTCAGTTAAGCGCTGTTGAAAATTTAAGAAAGAAGCAAATTTTCAAAGACCAATAACCCTGAGTAATGCTTTGCGTGATCTATAGCCTTCTGAAGCTGGCAGGATTTTGTCTTATTCCTGTTACTGGAGAACATTTTCATCCTGATATGCAAGTTTCACCTATGCCTTTAAAACTCCAGCCTTTTAAATGCTCCATATTAGTCATAAAATAAATTTGGCTTCTATACACACCCAACACCCTGGAAACCCGTTCATTACAGCTTTGCTAGTATTGCATGAGTCTCCATACGGCAGCAGATGTAAAGCTTTTTCCTCTCTGTTTCATTGATACAGTCTTAGCTCCAAGGCATAAGAACTCCTGGGGCTCTTTCATGTGAAGGGACTAAGCAGCTTAAAAGGGTAAATTTCTTTTATGGTTCCACCAATTCACATTCACAATTTTCATTCCCTGAGGAAATTTATGATAGATTGGTTTTGACCCAATACTATGGTAGTCATGGGGTTCCCACAGAATAGCACTTGAAAGTTTGGGGTATAGGGAATGGAGATTAGCAGTTATTGTCTGAGCAAATTGATGAATTACCCCTAACTCTTCCCAGCATTAGAGAAAACAAAAATAGTATTATCATGAAAACTCCTGTGAGGAGAGAATGAAAGTTGTGGTGCTTGTGGGGTTTTTTTTCTTCCTTAAACTAAATGAGGACATTCACAGACCACTACCAGTGGTGTCCTGCCAAATATTTACATCTCTGTGGTAAGAAAATTATAAGCCACATATGCAAATTAGCTCAAAAGAACCCCACTCTGAAAAGACAGAAAGGTGACCTGCTCCAAATGAAGTCCTTCCCTTATTGCAAGAATCTTTTTATGTCACACAGAAATCTGAATAATTGCTGTGCCCTGAAGAAGCTATCTTTGATATCAGGTGTGTCCCAATATTGGTCAAAAAGGATTAGTTTACATTTACATCAGACACAAAGAACTGTATTGAGACAAGGCAAACTTTGTCCACTAGTAGAGCTGGGTAGCCCAGCAGGGTCTGTACAGCTACACAGACACAGAGAATTCAGCCACCACTAACTGCATTACACAAATCAGGACATTACTCTGCTGTATTGAACAAACTGGCACTGCAAATCCACCTGCTTTTGTAGCGCAGCTTCTCTGCCTACCTCAGCCCTACCTGATCACCTATCAACACTACAGCCACCATATCCACCAGTAAATACTCACCTCCTTTGCAAAAAAATGAATATACATTTGTCAGTTCTCCAGCACTGAGACCTGGTCAGGCTTCAGGCTTTCTGTATCAGGATGTGTGGTCATACCATACCAGAAGTACAGTTGGATCTTTGCCTAGGAGATGCCCAAAAATACAGAGAAATCTGGCAAGGAAAACAGAGGCAATGTTTAAATGTCAGATTAAATAAAATAAAAGATTGGGTAGAAATTCCCTGCAGCCTGAGTGACCATACCTGACTCCTATTTAAACTTAGCAAAACCCCCTAGGAACTTGAGATAATCAAGAGAAGTGGATGTACACCACCAACACTGCAGTTTTCTCAGGAAAATAATTGTGAGGAAGATACGTGGCTGAACAAAGCAAACAGTCTGTCCTCCTGTCCCATGAAAAACAAACAAACAGGCAAAAAAAACAAAAAAAACACCCCCCCCACCCCCACCCGCCCAGTGGTTAACANCATCCTCAACAGTGGTCAGCGTTACCATAGTTCTGCTCTCACCCCACTTTACAGTAAGAGTACACAAAAGTCACTGTTATTTGTACTTTTGACTGTGAATTAACAAGAATTAAAACCATGCAGAGATTTTCTACATTTCAAATGTTAGTGTTTTTAAGCATTTTTTACCAGTCACCATTCAGCTATTCCAAATCTCCACTGATGTAACTAAGACCAGAACTGGGTCCAAGAAAATGAAAAATGGAAAAAGAAGTCTTTAAGATTTGTAGATTTACCTACGTCATTTTTCAAGCCAGCTGAAGTGAAAGTCTGTTACCAAAAAAAAAAAAAAGATAATCACCAAAACCCAAACATAAGACATCAGGAAATGTACTGATAATCTGATTTTTCTCCCATATACACTTTTGATACAACATAAGGGCTTTTCATTTTCATTTTATTGATGCACATATTTAAGCATAACACACTCCTTTTTCAAAGAACTCATAGACAGCCAAGATTGAAACAGAGAACATGAAAGCACATGATGCAAAATATGAAGCAACTAGGGAAAACTAAAGAGAGATCTCGAGGGCATTACACAGATCAATAGTAGAAAAATTTTTGAAGATCATGAAAAAAATTGAAGCTGTTCACAAGATTTGAAATTAATCTATTTATTATTTATATTCATTATCAAAACCGCTATAAAACTCATTTAACAGCAACAAAGATTTCAGTAAATGAACAATGCACATATCCATTTCAGGACACATGACTGATAATGTTGTTAGTGAAGTTATGTAAACTTTATTGTTTGTCATGCAACAGCTTCTGAAGAATAATTTGGAAAGTAGAATTTTTTATGAAAATGCTCATCTATCTCTCCTCATACTACATTCTACAAATTGCATACTTTACATATGTAAAAATAACTATGTTCATAAAGCCAAGATTTTGTCTATGCAACAGATTTTAGAAAGACTGAGATACAAAATGTGTATCCCCAACTCATACTGTATATTCATATTTCATCACATACCCTATCCCCATGGACTGGCAGCACAAGATTCAGAAAAAAGATTCAAGAGGAAGAGAAAGGTCTCCATTTTGATGTGCTTAAAGCTGAACAATCAATGCTTAATATAACATGATCAATGTTTGCAATATATTTGAGTCTTGGTTAAAAAGGCTTACTAACTACTTTATGAAAGAATCAATGTATTTTTTTAAGCACAAGTAAATACGTATGAGATCTGAGGCACTTCTTGGTGCACAACACAGTGCTAATTCTGTGAATGCTGTGAAATTATTTTCTTATAGCAACAAGGTTTGCTGGATGTAATTGACTGAAATCATTTAGATCAGTGGTCTCCAAACTTTTTTGATTATGCACCCCTATTAGTAAAACCTTTTTGAGCACACACACACAGTATACATATATTTATTTATAAATTATATACCGGTGTTACTGAAGTTCTAATATTTTCTTCCTACACCCTAACGGATCATCTCACGCACCCCCCTTCAGAGACCACCGATTTAGATGTTCCAGGTAACTTAACTTCAGTGCTTTGGATGACACAAACACCTGGGCTTCTTCCTTGCAGCACTGCAGAAAACAGTTGGATGCAGAAATCTGTAGTCCCTATGGTCAGATACAGTTTGCCAGTCACAAGTACAGGCTATCAAACTAAGGATTATATTCTGCATATCAATCTTGGTTTTAAAATAATGTAGCAAGTAGAGAAACTAAATAGTAGCCGAGCCAGCCACTGAGTAATCCATTGATACAAAACTATCTAAAGCACCATCAGAAAACAAAGCACAAAAGTATTAAAGTATCAAAATATTAAAAAGAGCTCTTAAGGGCTGAAAAGGAGACATATGAGGGCAGGATGTGAGGACTTGCGCAAAGAGCGGGCATACTACGCAGAACAGCCCGTGAACTGACCTGCCTTTGGGAGCCCATTAACTTCTGAAGGTTAACATGAGTCTGAACATGACTTGAGGTGTCATTAGCACAAGGAGGAAAGGAAACTGACAAGCACTGGCTAGGATCAACAGAGACAGCCTAGTTAAGGCCCTTGTCCACCGTGTTCACAACTCAGTGGGCCTTAAATCAAGGCCTGCTCTGGGCTCTTCAGGTACTGTAGATTACTTTTATCTGCTTAAGTACGTGGACACACCAGTCTTGCTATACATAATTATACAATAATTATACATAATATACATAATTATTATATAATTATTATTATTTTCTTCATTGTAACTAGATTACTGTAACACTTGCCATGTTGGAACTACTTGGCATTTCAGATTAACACAAAACGTACAGAAGATCTTCCTGCCAAGCCTGTTACCACTGTTCTACAGTTCAGACTTGTACCTTATCAAGCAGCCAATAGAGCTCAATGTGTTCAATGTAATCAAAGCCCTAAAACCACTTAGGACCTGACTGTCTAGGAGATGATGGCTTTTGCCATGTGGCCTTTCCACTGATCACAGTTTAATGAAGACAACAGACTTAGATGTCCAAAGAGAGTGCATGCAACAAGGTATTTTCCATGCAAGCACCTTCTGGTGGGCCAGCTTAAGCAACTGGAGTGCTGCAATGGATGGAGATGGGCCCTTCAGGAGAGACAGGCAGAGGAGGCAGGGAGCTGCCCTCCGTGTGAAGGGGCAGCTCGGATGTGTGGGGCTTAGGTCTGCATATGACCCTGTGGGTCAGGGTTGGAGGAGACGTTGCTAAGCTTGACACTGTGGTGGGATGTGTTACAGACCACCGACCAGAGCAAGGAGGCAGATGAACCTTTCTCTGAAGAACCTGAGGAAGGCTCTATATCACAGACCCCCCCATCCTCATCAGGAAATTTAATACATCAGGACACCACCCACCCAGGAGATGGCTGGAGGGTGTGAAGGATAACTTCTTGTTATACAGGCACTAGAAGGTCCAAGCAGGGTCAATGGACAGTGGGTGATGCTGTAGTGACCATGAAATAGTGGAGTCAGGTTCCTGAGGGGGGTGAGGGAGGAAGGCAAGTAGTAGAGCACAGATCCTGGGCTTCATGAGAGCAGACTTTGGGTCATCCAGGAACCAGTAGGTGTGATACCATGGGAGTCAGTTCTGAAGGAAAAAGGATCCCAGTAAAGCTGGTTGACCTTTGAGGAAAGCATCCTCAAGCACAATAATGGTTCGCCTCTACATTTGGGAAACGAAGCAGACATATCAGGAAGCCAGCCTGGCAAAACAGGAAACCCATGATAGAGCTCCAACACAAAAAGGGCAGCATACAGAGAATGGAAGCAGAGACCGCCTACAAAGGGAGAATCAAGAAACACTGCCTGGACTTGAAGGGACTATATCACAGAAGCCAAAGTGCAGCTGGAGCTGGAGCTTGCCAGGAACATCAAGAGCGACAAGAAGAGCTTCCATATTACATCAGAAGTAAAAGACTGAACAGAGAAAATATTTAACTGCTGCTGAATGGAGTGGATGACTTAGTCACAGAAAACATTGAGGTACTTAGTGCATTAAATTCAAGAAGTATGTGCGTAAATTCCATTTCAGTAAAGCTGTATGAAGTGCAACTCAAGCAGAACTTTTCCCAAACAGAATGAAGAAAGTTCATTAAAATTGGTATACACAAATGCATCCTTGAAAACATGTTATATAAAGATTTGCCAGCAGACTTTCCTATTCTGTAATTGTGCAAATAATGATTCCTTGTCTTTCAAACCCTCCATTACAATAATAATAATTATTACTAGATAATGATAATAATAATAATAATTAACTGTAACTAGGAATAGGAGATGCATCTAGGACCATAATATATTAAGTAGTATACAAATACAGAAAGAGAACCACTGCCCAAAGCGTCTGTATTCTAGTCACTCTACTTCTCTTCTACTGCCTACAATGAAAATGAGGCCATCAGAGTATGTGTCATTACTTGAACATCAACATCACAGAAGAAAGTAGGGGTGAGAAAATACTGGCAGCCTTTTACTGCCCTTCTTAGGTAAAAACAAAAACAAACCAAACAAACAACAAACCATGAGGTAGACCAATACATTTTAGAGAAAAAGAATCTGCAGGAAAGATGGGCACTCGTCCCTCTGTGTCAGAGAGCCCACCATCTCTCTCTAAAAACAACACATCTCCACCAAAACATTTCAGGGATGCTAAGTTTCACCTCAAGTCTCTCCAGAGGGCAGCTGCCCTTCATCAGGAGGTAAGCTTACTCTTTCAGAGGACTGTCAAGAACCCTGCTCCATAATCTGTCTCCCTCAGATTCCCAAACTTGGTATTTCCCACCACCCTCACCTGCCAAGGTCCAGGTGCCTACACCCTTGAACAATTCACAAAATACAAACAGAAACAGTAGCTGTAAGGCAGTGGGAAGTGCATGTTTCTGCTCTACCTATTGACTTAACAATGAGGATGTTCACCTGAAAAGACCTGTTTAAAACCCTCTCTCTCTAACCAAAGTCACCTGGTTCCTCAGAAGTGCAGCTCACCTGTGATGCCACTGAGGAGACCAATGTAAGATCCAATACCATCTCCTTCTTCTGAGGCTGTGGCTTCTAAGGATGAAAGTACCCTTTGGCTCGCTGGGTAAAATGTTGAGTCTACCGTGGGACTGGTCTCCTTTTATAGCTCCCTGATATTCCAACCTTCTCAAGTTAGAAAAAGCCTCCAAAGTAGCTTGTGTGAACCTCACAGTATTACTGAAGGTACCAAGCTCTTAAACAATAAGGTAATCTCCAAACAGGAGATAGAATTAGGTCTTTAGCATTGAACTAAGAAAAATGTGTGGCTACTTATTTAACCCTTCATTGTTCTTAAATATGTGCATGTAGTGATAGGACAAGGGGTAATGGCTTCAAACTTGAAGAGGGTAAATTTAGAACAGATATTAGGAAGAAATTTTTCACCCTGAGGGTGGTGGTGAGGCACTGGAACAAATTGCCCAGGGAAGTTGTGGGTGCCCCATCCCTGGAAGTGTTCAAGGCCATGCTGGATGGGGCTTTGAGCAACCTGGGCTAGTGGGAGGTGTCCCTGCCCATGGCAGGCGGTTGGAGCTAGATGATCTTTAAGGTCCCTTCCAACCCAAACCATTCTATGATTCTATGTGAGGGTTTGTTCTGAAGGAAAAGAGTATGATCAGCCAACTGGCAGTGAAATTCAGAATCAACAACTTAAACTGAAAGTTGTCTTCTGTTTTGGGGCAATGTTGCTGCATTTTTGCTTTTGATCTCACAATACACCTGGATCTTGTACGTAAATGTAGGTCAAATAAAAAGAAAAAAAAACAAAGAAAATCATATCTTAAGGGCCACCTGTTTTCTCTAAGACACTATGTAGTGGGAGTGTGTCCCAATGACTCCAAGGAACACAGATGGTCCCAGAAGTCTTAGACTTGAAGCTAGAAATCTCTGGTGAATATGCATAGGGTCACAGAGACAATTATTCTGTGGTTTGTGAAACTGGAGGGCCTCCCAGCTCTGCAGAACCCTGTAAAAAATGTGACATTCTTACACACTCTTGCACTCTCCTGGCCTGAGACTTGCAGGAAAAATACTGCCTAAGACAGTTTATATATGGAAGTTAATAACCATGAGAAGAGCATGTAGGCAAAGAACCTTAGCTGGGAATTCTGCCCATTTCCCATTCCTGTGGGGCTCCTTATCTTTGAGATAAACTTTGTCTGTTGACAAAGGCTACTAGTAGACCAACTTTTATTTTTACAATGAGATTTACTGTCATCCTCAATTTTGGTTCTGGTCATAAAATCTCTGCAAGGGGAAAATGATACACATCCCAACTTCTTTCCCCAGTTTTCCCCTCACAGTGATAAAGTTATCCCACTCTCAGAGAGCATCTTGAGAGCAGTGATCTCAGAAGACTTCTCTTCTACATCATAAATCAGGCAGCTGTGCTTAAATGCTTTCTTGTAACAGTTGAAATTATTTTGTACTAGCCAGTAGGAATGACCAGCCCAAACACTGGAGGTAACAGGGGTGTTATTGCAAACGCAGTTTACAGAGCGGCTGCTGTTCCACAGCACAACAGCATCCTTCTGCAGCAAGCAGAGTGCCTGACACTTCTGCAGAGGGTGCTACGCTGCAGCACTGTGCAATTCCATTCACCTGAAGCTTTTGGGTCTCAGAAGGCTTCTTTCTGACAAACAAGGAAAAAGAACTCTAGAAGACACATCAGGCAAAAAAAGACTTTCCAACAATTTCTGTGGTGTATTTCCCA